>LPNX010244263.1:95794-167010 GCA_001517045.1 Pseudotsuga menziesii
AAAGTATTTTTTAAACAATTATACTTCCTCACAGCTATGGCCATTTGAGACTTAGATTCAAAAATACTTACAATCACACTTCTTCATAATTTTTTTGAACAATCTACTTGGCACTTCTTTATGTTATATTTTGCTTCTCTCTTGTTGCCACCTATTAACATGGGTATCCATATTGTTGTATGGTTGTATGGTTGTATGGTTCCAATGTCACTTTTTTGTTTTTTAATGTGATTATTATGATTATGGTATTGCCACCAGTTGAGGTCTTTTTTGTTGTGGCTGGTTTAGCTATCATGGTTGTGATTAGGGTTGGAATTTCATTTCATCTCTATACTTCAAACTAATTTTTGACTTTTTGAGTTGTTATCTCCTTAGTAATATAATGTTTTATTAAAATAGTTACTTTTCAACTATGAAGTAGAATTATTTTATTAAAAATTTTAAGCAATGAAGAAATTAATTTTTATTATAAACAAAATTCTAACAAAATTGCTTACCAAAAATAATACAAACTAATAATTAACACCCATCAACATTATGCAATATACACTCACTAGCATCCATATTACCTGAAATTAAAATTTAGGCTTAAAACATGTTTCAAAGTTTAACCTCTATGACGTGTGCCATTAAAGTACAAAATTAACATGTTTTTTTTAGATTTTTAAATCGAATTTGAAGCTATGAATAACTATTGGTTTTCTTGATTGAACTTTGAATAGGTGATGTCGAAAAATAGGCGTAACTCAAATGCATTTTTATGTTGGTGCCACGGGAAGAGGAGATCAATTCTCCAATATACATATTACACCTGACCAAAGTATGAGTATCTTTTTTCTTTGGGTAAGGGAAATTATTTGATCCCCTTGTGATTGAATATTTGGGACAATGAGATCCCCCTGGGATAATTATTAGGTTCCATATTTTTCAAATATGGAGGAAAGGGATGGTATTAGTAGAGTATAGGGAAGGTATTAATGTATTTGTCTCTATGGTGTTCTTCACCTTTATCTATATCTAAATGGAGAGTGGTAATAACATAACCCAACAAAGAAAAATGAGGCTTTTGGGATTGAAAAAGGAAGAGGCTTACCCAATTATCTAGAAAACATGACTTATATTGGTACAAAGACTCTAGGGAGATAATTTTCTACTCTAGACCTGAAAGAACCTTGAATCTAGTATCAACAATATGAGAGTTATCCTCATTTGTGATTTTCCCTATGCGTCCTTTGATTGTCGTTAAGCCTCTAATGTAGAAAAAGCATTAAGTAATTGGATAGCCCTAAAAAAATTTTAACAATTTAGTTGAGTCCTTTTCTTAGGTTAGAAATAGTTCCACATTTTAATGATGAGCCATTGACACTTTAAATATGAGTTCATTACGTAGTTTTCCTTGTAGTGAGACAATGCCATTTAAAATATTTATAAAGATGGCATAAAGAACAAATGAAAGGGATGTTTACGTAGTCTAACATCTAGGTGTATTTGCACTTTACATATTCTATAACCATTTTTTTATGGAATCCCCTCCATTGGATCTTCCTCAATGAAAAATCCATTCACCTTCGTTTGACTCTAATAATGTATCTCATAAAAAAATATGAATTTTTATATATAACTCCTTGTAGTTGCAAGGGTTAGGACCATTCTCTTTTTGTGTCAAATAATGGAGACCATACAGTGGTAAAATTTACCTAGAGACAATGTCTCCACATATCTACATAAAAACCTCTCCTTTTTTATGGACCAAATTCCCCAAATAGCACAAAAATAGAAATAAGGAGTAACTTCAAGCCTTAATAAGGAATAAGAATTCTCCTAGATGGGGAAACCATCTTTTACAATATAAAAAATTCATAAGATAAGATGCCATCTAAAATTATATCTCCTTGGTATATATAAGAGACAAAGGTTACCAATATAATTAAGTTCCTAGTCAACCATCAAATAAAATTTAAGTTCTTAGTTTTACTATTAAGTTCCTAGTTTTAACATTAAGTTCCTAGTTTTAACATGAAATTTAATATTTAATATTTCCTTAGTAGATTTCATATATTGTTGTAATCTAGTACACATTTTGTTTACATGGCATAATTTTCATGTATTAGGTTTCAAATTTCATGACATTAGGTTTGCATTGCAGTATGTTCTTTTTTATTTTTGGTGTTTTTAATATTTTTGACTTTGTATAAACTTTTTTAACACTCGGGAAACCCTCATGTACTTCCCATTTATTTTAGGATGGTACTCAAGGTAAATCATTGACCTTGATTATAGGGCCTAACCCGATGGGGACATTGAGTGAGTCCCGACATAGCCACCCAGGGATTTGATCTCGAGGCCTTCTGCTAGCATAAACAACTATCAACCACTTGATCTAACCCACTGGGCTAAATTTGTATAAACTTATATGGATGATCACTAAATATTGTGAATTTATTACTGCATTCTACAAACACCATGTCTAATTATTTATCAAATCAAAAAGTTATATAAATGAACATTAAATACTGCATATGAATGAAGAACATATTTATTCTATGGTCACCATGTCTAATTAAATAAAGTCAAGTTATATTATTAATATCCACCATGTCTAAGTCTAATTAAATCAAGTCAAGTTATATTTATTAATACTCGCCATGTCTAATTACATCAAGTGCAATGGATACTATGATTTTCTTAGTGCATAAGAATGAAGAGTATATTTATTTAGCAATGGGACTCGTCTTTTCTCACCAAAAAAAAATATAAAAATTGTGTTATTCTTACATATATGCTAATTTTTTTTTTGAAGCCATGTATATATTAAAAAATAATATTTGAAGTGAGGGATTGCTCTATGCACCCATATGATTTCATCAATTACTTGTCATTTCAAAGTTTGTTTCAAAACACAAACCCTAATACTGATTAACCAGTCAAACGTGCAATCAATCAAAAGTGCACCTTTACTACAGATCAGGTAAAACATACTAGAAGTTATTAATTTTGTGGATACATAGATGTTGTCTGAAGTTATTTATCACATGCCATGATCAGAAAACTCATAGTTTGCTAGTGGAAGGAAATGGAGAGTCTCACTCGACATTGCCCTCTCCACTCCACCATTTCCATACAAACACATGTTATGGATTATTTCATTGCCCAACATTTCCTGACACCATCCGAGCATTCTAGGACCGATGCACTCTGAGCATGCTAGTAACGATGCCATCCATATATCAACATATTGGTATTTCGAGCAGTACTGTCTAGCGTTCCCAGTTAACCAAGTAGGAGAGGCACACCATATAAATATCACTAGATAAATGCAAAATATTATTTTTTTGGAGACATAATTGGTTGATAAAGATAATAAAAATAGCACCGCACAAGAACCGCATGTTACCTACAACCACATATATATTTTTACAAAAAATTATACTATTTGCATACCATTGTTCAGGCCTAATGCGAACATATGCATTATGTTTTAGAGAAAAAATAACATTCCAATATTTGAAGAATTTTTTTTTTGCAATGTTATACCTATTTTCTATACATCAAAGTTATATATTTCAGAAGTTATTATGATTGTCTTAGCAAGAGAGAGAAGGATTAGTGCGCTAGAAAAGAGAGAGAAGCAGTTATCTAGGTTGTACACTGCATTTGTTGAGTTCTATACTGAGGAAGTTTTGTGGGGTCTTCTCCCTTATGGTTTACCCGAGGAAAATATTTGTGTTATTGCATTCTTGTGTTTCTGTGCATGTTGTTCTTTCAATTATCTACTAGTTACTAATTGTTTTAAGATATCATCTAAGTAATTTAAGAGAATTCAACATGGTATCAGAGCCACCTTGAAAGGAAGCACTGCAAAACTAAGTGTTTTTGTTCCAAACAAATCCCTTGACATATCAACTATAAAAGAGGGCTCTCCTAACTCGCCTCTAAAGAGCACATATTTCTATGGAGACATAACTGAATTCCAAGAATTTTCAATTTTCGACCTATTACTACTGCCAGGACAAACTAGGGTTTTAGTTTTCCCGAGGTTTCATCATCAATATCAGAAAAAGGAAGTTACCATCTACCTCGCCTCAAGGAGGTCCATCTTTTCCACTAGTCAGCTCCACCTATGATCCCAGCTGCAAAATTATGGTTTCTACTTCAAACCCTAGGACATACAGAAGGAGTTCAGTCAAGAGATTCTTTTTGCAAGTAAGTATATTTCCACCTTTTTCCATTTGAGGTTCTAAGTCTTCTAAAGATGACAAAGAATACCAAGCTAGATGAAAAGATTGAAAGGGCTGAAAACTTCAGAGCATGGAAGTATAGGATCATGTTCATCCTCCAAGAGAATGGTCTAGATAAGTTTGTGAAAGAGGAAGTGAAAGAACCAGAAGAAGCTGCAACCAAGTCCAATCACAAGAAGGATATGATCATAGAAAAAGGATCATAGTTGATTCCATCAAAGATAACTTGATTCCTCAAGTATCCTCGAGGGAGACTCCAAAAGAAATGTTGCCCTATTAGGTCTATTTGAAGGGAGAAACTTTAATAGGAAAATGACCCTAAGGAATCAACTCAAAAATGTAAGAGCTCAAAAGTTAGAGACTATGCAATCTTACTTTACAATAGTATCTCAAATAAAGGATCAAATAGAAGAGATTGATGACATGGTTGAAGAAGCATAGATTGTAAGGACAACCTTAAATGGCCTTCCAAGAGATTGGGAAGCATTTATCCGGGGAATTTCCTTAAGAAGGAAGCTAACCAAATTCTAGAAGTTATGGGAAGAGTGTTTCCAAGAAGAACAAGGGATAGAAACCAAAGAAGAAAAACTAAATGACAATGAGGATCAAGCCTTGACTTCCCACACCAAAGGAAAAAGTAAGAGCCATGACCATCCTCCTAAGATTGAAAGGTTTAAAAGACCCATGCGAGACTTCTCAAATTGGAGTGTTTGACTTGCCACAAGTTGGGACACATTGCCATCAACTGTCCCATGAAAGAAAATGAATAAAATAGATCAGAAGGTTTCAGGCCCATGCTGCTGAAGACATTGATAGAGAAGTAGAAGAGGAAGCAAAGAAGGATAAGACTCCAGTGAAGAATATGTTTTAATCTATGCTCTAACAGGAATAGTCTCACCAGGAAATGGTACCTAGATAATTGATAATGCTTCCTCCAAGCACATGATTGGTTTCAAGGATTCACTCTCATGCCTTGAACAAAAGGAATCTCTACTCAAAGTAATGCTTGGAGATGATTCCAAATATCCCATTAGAGGAATAGGAGAAGAATCCTACAAATTGGATTTTGGAAAGCCTATGAAAATGAAATATGTCATGTATGTCCCAGGACCAAAGAATAATTTTCTCTCCATTTCATCCTTAGACAAGAAAGGCTTCAGAGTTGGCTTTGTAGATGGAAAATCCCTCATGTGGACCAATGGTAAAACTATAGATGATGCAGTAGATATTAGAGTTGAGGAAGGAGGAATATACAAATTGAAGGGACATATAGATTCAGAATTAGAAAATAATACCATTAACCAATGTGAGCTATGGCACAAAAGGCTTTCTCATTTTCACTACAAATCTCTTCCAATCCTAACCAAGGTGGTAACTGGTTTACCTAAAATTCAGATAGAGCATGAAGGAGTGTGCAAAGGATGCGCAAAAGGGAAGAATACTAAAAATCCTTTTCCAAAACGTGATAGTAAGGAAAAAGGAGTTTTAAATATTATTCACTCAGATATCTGCGGGCCAATACAAACAACTTCATTAAGTTGGTATTATTACTATGCTTCTTTTATTGATGACTACTCCCGAAAGACTTGGGTGTACTTATTGAAAAAGAAGGATGAAGTGTTTGAAAGATTCAAGGAGTTTAAGTCCCTAGTAGAAAACCTCTATGAGAAGAAAATAAAGATTCTGAGGTCAGATAATGGAGGAGAGTTTACTTCAAATGAATTCAATGATTTTTGTAAAGAAGCTAGGATTAAGAGGGAGTTCACCATTCCCTACAATCCACAACAAAATGGTGTGGTGGAAAGAAAGAATAGATATAGAATGGAAGCTATGAAAGCTATGATACATGATCAAGATCTTCCAATGTACCCATGGGAAGAAGCAACAAGAACAATAGTATATGTAAAGAACATAATTTCCCATAGTGCCCTTGTGAAAAAAACTCCTGAAGAAATGTTTTCCGAAGAAAACCCAGAGGTAAGTCATCTAAAGATATTTGGTTGTCTTGTGTACATTCACATTCCCAAGGAGAAAAGGTCAAATTTAGATCCTTCAGGAAAGAAGGGATTGTTCATAGGTTATAGTGAACAATCAAAAGTTTATCGGATATATATCCCAGGATACCGTCAAATTTAACTTAGAAGAGATGTTATATTTGACAAAGATACAACCTTTAGAAAATCAAAGAAAGACTGTGAAGATGAGGAGGAGCATGAAGCTCCCAAAACTGTTGAAAGTCCTAAAGCAATTAGAAATGAAGAAGAAGTCTAGATACCTGAAGAGCATGATATGAAAGAACATCAGCTACCTGAATATTTACCAAATGAGTTGATTTCTTGAAAGAGAAAAACTACCTAGGATCGTGAAGTAATTGAAAAAGAAAAAAGACATGGTGTTCCTTAAGGAACCATCCAAAAAGGGAAGAAGCCAAAGTCATACCCTAGTTATATGGCTTTGATGTGTGATCTAGTTGATAAAGAACCAACTTGTTTTGAAGAAGAAATAAAACTGAAAGAATGGGTTGATGCAATGGTTGAGGAATACCAATATATTATAAAGAATGATGTGTGGGAAGTAGTACCAATACTGAAGGACAAGTCAGTGGTATCCTCGAAGTGGATATTCAAAACTAAGCACTCAACAAATGGAACTATAGAAAAATACAAGACAAGACTTGTAGCCCAAGGATTCTCTCAGAAAGAGGGAATCAATTATGAAGAGACCTTTGCACCAGTAGCTAGATACACCTCTATAAGAACTATCCTTTCGTTGTCATATAATATGAAATGGAAGCTACATTGGATGGATGTGAAGATCACATTCCTAAATGGCTTGATTGAAGAAGAAGTATATATTGAACAACTGCAAGGTTTCAAGATTAATGATAAGAAGACACATGTATGCAGACTAAAGAAGGCATTGTATGGACTAAAGGAAGCACCCAGAGCATGGTATGGAAGGATCAACAGATTTTTAATGAGCTTAGGCTTTACTAAAAGTAAATCAGACTCCAACCTCTACTATAAAGTCGATGATGATGGAATTATGATTTTTCTATTATATGTAGATGATTTGTTCTTGACAGGAGAAGATAACCCGATTATCGAATGTAAGAAGAAGCTTGCCACATAATTTGAAATGAAATACCTTGGAATGATGCATTACTTTCTAGGTCTTGAAGTATGGCAATATCCATATGAGATTTTCCTAAACCAAGGAAAATACACTGTACAAATATTAAAGAGATTTGGAATGTTAGATTGTAAATATATGAATACTCTAATGACCACAAGTTTAAAGCTATTGAATAACAATACTACAGAAGTTGTTGATGCCACTCTATATAGAAAGACTATTGGTTCACTGATGTACCTAACCAATACAAGACTAGATATATGTTTTGCAGTAAAAAAATTAAGTTAGTATGTGGCGAATCCTAAACACATTCATCTTATTGGGGAAAACATGTGATGAGGTATCTAAAGGGAACTTTAGATTATGGGCTCATATATGCATCTAGTTGTGAGAAAAAAAATTACATGGATATGCAGATTCAGATTGGAGTGGAAGTGCCAAAGATTGTAAAAGCACATCAGGATGCTTTTTTAGTCTGGGATGAGGCATGATATCTTGGTTCAGTAGAAAGCATATCAGTATTGCACTTAGCATGGTAGAGGTGGAATACATTGCTTCATGTTCAACATGTAGTGAAAAAGTATGGCTTCAAAAGATGTTAGCAGGATTATTCGATTCAGAGATAGATGTCACTAATATCCTTTGTGATAATTAGAGTTGTATTAAGATGACGGATAATCCCATGTTTCATGATAAGAAAAATAAAATTGAGATCAGATATATTTCATCTGGAATATGGTTCAGAAGGGAGTTGTAAAGATCAAGTATGTTCCTATAGAAGAACAAGTAGCAGATGTGTTAACCAAGCCTCTGGATCGTGTAAAGTTTGAATACTTTCAAGACAAGCTTGGTGTAGTCCAAAAGGACCTCTCTTGAAAGAGGGACTAACAATAGTTGAATGCTGGATGCAGTGGTGAGTAGATCAGTCTAGAGGATGGTCTGTCTGGCTAGGATTGTTTGGCCCCAAAGCGTTAGTAAGCGAGATAAGGCATGTCGATCCTAGGGGGATTAGTATGTCTGGCTAGGATTGTTTGTGTAACACCCCAGTTTTGACCCCATTTGCATTAAAAATGTATATGATGTTTATATTGTATTTAATCATGGTGTGGAGCTAAAGGCAAAAGCCCCACCATCGATTTAGCGTTTTTATGTTTTAGCGATTAAAATCGTTGCCTATGGTGTTTTGTGCTAGTCGGCACATTGTAATTTTGGACATCATGTAAATATGCAATTTAATTAAAAATCCACAACCAGCTATGTCAATGCAACAAATAAAGAGATGGGGGCATGATTTCCGAAGGATAAGGGGGGGGGGGGGGGGGATATTTAACCTTGGGCCAATAGGAAATATAAAAATGTTAATAAAATAACTCAAAAGAGTTGGCAACTACTTTCTTGTCTTAGTCAACCCACCACTTAACTCTCCAAGGAGTAGTTGGGTAGTTATTTTCTTGGGGAAAGGGGATTATGGGCAGCCGTCAATTCTGGAAGGGCTATTAGACTTTGACCACATGATTTCCCAAGGAAGATCTCTCATCCATTACCCTCACGTGGAGGAAGGGAGCCACATTCTTCACTCATGGAGGTAGTTGCATCTCACCCTCACGCACTAGCAGCCGCAATTTTCCTCATGCACGTAGGAAGTTGATTTCCTCACACGGGATTTCCATTCAGGGAGCAATTTGTTTTTTCCTATTTACGTTTTTGCAAGTTCTAGAGTTTTCCCATGTCTAGGAATTCAACTGGGAAAAGCTCAATGCCTGGGATCTTTGTCTGATGGATATTCTATTGTTTATCCTCATTACCAAGCTAAGGAAAACCATTTTTGCATTGCACAGTGAGTGGGAGAAAAGACCCACAATTCTAGGTGTTTGTTGAGTCGGTTTGGCCCACATAGAGCCATAGAATGTCTCTAGAAATTAAATGGTTGTTAGGGGACTTTTTACACCCATATTGGCAATTCGTTTTGTTGCCAAAATTGTTTTCCTCAACCCAGAATTGAGTATCTTGTTGTGTATGCATCTATTCTTTGGTGTGAATTGAATTGGGATTGGAAATGGGGTCTGACCAGCTTGATAAACCTAGTGTGTGAAGGAACCTCACAGACAAATCTAGGGGGCTGGTTTTCTTCTTTGCACACCTTGAATAGCGCTGGAAGGGAAGGCATAGCCCGAGGGACTATGTAGCAGAGAAGGGGGTGCTTCCTTGTGTTGGGTGTGTAGATGTTCTAGAATCCAGGCTAGATCTGGTGTAGGTGTCCATAGGTCTTTGGTTGAGCTCACTAGCTTAGAAGTCAGCCTTTCCGTCTCCTTTGCAACCTGGTAAACCCAACTGTGTTGGCTTGGCTGAATTTTGTAGTATTTTTGGCTATGTGTGAGCCTGCTAGTGTTCCTTATTCCTTGTGGGAATCATACCGAGTTCGGGGGTGGCAGTGTTGCTGAGAGACTGATGAGCACACAGGCCTATGGTTGGGTGGAACGTTGCAGCAACATAGCTAGTTGCGGGACAAGATTATTCTGAGATAAGTATTCTTTTGTTTAAATCTCTGCACTTGTATTTGCTTAAATGAATTATGATGAACATGTTAAATGCTTGAATGGAATTTATTTTTCTTCCATTGTATGTTAAATATTCATGCATCTGTGTATGCCATTACTTCAATGCATTTCATTTTATATTACATTCACGGGGCTAGTTTTCCCGAATTAGATAGAAAAATTGTCGCGTCCTCTCTATCGGGATGAGGGGTGGGGATGTGACAGTGTAGTATCAAAGCTCACGTTGCAACATGGGCCGCAATGGGCCATGAAGAACAATGACAGAGGCAACATCACCCTCTGGCCAGTAGAGGAAAAATGAGAAAGACAGGAAAAATTTCAAAAATTTTCTTAAGTGTTGGAATTTTTTTATATATCGACTCAGTTGGCCGAGTTCTATCGTTACAGTGTCAGCTGAACTGGTTGAGTTGATTCGATGGCATATTGACCCGATGAGAAGAAGAGAAAAATAAACTTTTCAAAAAAATTCTTAGTGTTGAAGGAATCGGGTAAACTCAGTGATTTTGGCCGATACACGTCGGGAGAACTTGGTAAATTGAGCCGATGATAGGTAAAAGGGATGAAAAATTTTCAGAATTTTTCTAAGTATGGCATGCCGAAAAAAAATTTGGGATTTTTTTTATGCATCTCGGATGGGATTTACAATGCATCTCGGATGAGTTTCCTATGCATCTCGATTAATTTTTCCGATGCATCTCAGATGAGTTCTGTCGATGCCGAGGAAAGAAAGATATTTTTTCAAAAATTTGTCTAAGTGTCAAAAATCCCATATCATAACGAAAAGATGAAGTTTTTCCAATACATGTCGGGTGAACTCGGTAAGTTTTTCCAATACATTGGAAAAATTTAATGAGTTTTCCGATTGACAAGAAAGGGCAAGCTTTTTGATATGTCGAATGAACTCGGCGAGTTCTGTCGACCCACCGAAAGGAAATGATGAGTTTTTTCGATAAAAAATAAATGTTCAGTTTTGTCGATGCATCAAAAGGGAAAAGGTGAGTCAATTCGACATGTCAGAAAACTTTGGTGAGTTTGTCGATTAGGTGGAAAAATTGAGTTTCTCCGAAAAAGAGAATTTTTGCAGGTTTTTAGTGGGATTTATAGGGACCAGAAAGGTGAAAAACGGAAGCAATCTGATGTGCCAGATTACATGAAAATAAAATATTTACAAAAAAAATAAAAAATGAGGGCGTTTCCCTCGACCTGCCTGCCACAAGGGGGCAAGCCTCCTTGACACCCGTCGTCCCCTTCAGACAGTCATTCTTTGTGAAAAGAAAATTATATGATTTGACAAAGTTGTCAATATATGATGTTTCCAATACAAGTAAGTAATGTATGATACATATGAGTGTTATGCAGCTAACAATTGTGTTTATTAACACATTTTGCAGAATCATAGTCACCTTCAAAGGAAACATTCCAGATCTTACATTTCGGTAAAGTTGGTTTGATTGAGCCATGAGAACCTACAACATGTATGATGATGCAGAGAACCCCAAAGAGTACAAGGAAGATGCTATGGGGGAAAATGTCCGAGTTGGAAATGCTGAGACAGAGTCTAATGGGAGGAGATTGCAAGAGACTGCCCCAGATTTTGCAACCACCATGAGAAGCCTAAGGGTGGTGATGCAAAGTTACAGGGAAGATAATGAAAGATTGGTTAAGGCTCAGGAGGAGTGGATTTAGCTGAATGCAACCATGCTGCAAATTTTAATGGACATCCAGAGGCGGATGAACTCTCGGGACTAGACAATAAGACCAGAAGGTAGTAAGAGCAGTACTAGAAGAAGGAAGAGATCTCCTAGTGGGTCATCTAACTTTGAATGATCCACTAGCGCTTCAAGTTATTCTTCTCAAAAGAATGAGAGGAAGAGGCATTACCAGAACCATTCATATGATGAGTTTAAGAAGGCAAGGCTGCCTACCTTCAACGGTGAGATAAAGAATGGTCAAGAAGCGGAAGCTTGCTTTCTTGGGATGAGAAAATATTCCAAGTACAAGACTACTCTGGAAATATGAAGGCTAGGGTAGCCATATTCAATTTGACTGGAAGAGAATCCATATGGTGGGATCACTTTAGAAAAGTAAAGAATATTAATGAAAGGAATATTGTGTGGAAATAGTTCTAGAAGTATTTCAAGCAGAAGTACCTCTCCGACAGGTACTATGATGATAAGATCAAAGAATTCCATGAGCTAAGATTGGGACAGCAGACCATGGAAGAGTATGCAAACAAGTTCTTGGAGTTGTTGAGGTATGTTAGGTACATCAAAGATTGGAAGGTGAAGATCCAACATTTTCTAAGTGGATTTCCTTGGTATTAAAAACACAAAATTGAGTTTTATGAACCTAGAACTCTGGAAGAAGTAACAAGGAAGGCTAAGTATTTCTATGAGCAAAGAAAAGGAAAACCTGATTATCATAAGACATGGAAGGACAAAAAGAATGAGAAGTATGACCAAAGGAAGAAAGGTTTCAAACCTTCTAACTTCAGGAGTTAGCAGAAGCAACCATCCCAAGCTGTGAGTAAGCCAGCTAGAGTGATGGGAGAAAATCCAAGAGATCCACAGTAGAAAAAATAACCACTCCAATGTTGGAAATGTGGAGGACTCCACATGCGCAGGAATTGTCCACTTGAGAATGAGAATGCAAGGCTAGATTACAACATTCAAGAGGAAGAAACAGTGGGTCAAGTAGCAAGGTTCATCCATAGTATTTATGCAGCACTGGAGGATCGCTAGGCATATCACCAGTCAAATGTGGTTGAAGTTGTAGGTAATATTGTTGAGCAATCTATTTATATTTTGATTGACCCTCGTTCTACCCACAGTTACATTACTCCTAGAGTAGTGGATATTTGTGCTTTTAAGAAAGTAAAACATAACAAATCTTGATTAGTTCAGCTAGCCACTAGAACTAAGAGAAAGGTTAGTGAAGTGGTAGAGAAATTCCTGTTGGTGATTAATGGATTGGTCACTTGTGTAGATCTAAATGTTCTACCACTTGGTTCCTGTGATGTTCTCATTGGAATGGATTGGTTAGAATATCACAGGGTAAAGCTCGACCATTATAATAAGACTTTTGAATGCATGGATGATGAAGGGAACCCAAGAGTTGTAAGAGGCATTCCAAAGGTGATTTCGGTTAGGCAGATTTCAGCAATGCAACTGAAGAAGTGTTGTAGGAAAGGTTGCAGAGTGTATGCAGCTCATGTTTTGGAAGCAGTAAACAATGAAACTATGAGGTTGGAGGACTATCCTGTATTGCAAGAATTCAGGGATGTTTTTCCTGATGATATTCCAGGGCTTCTTCCAAAGAGGGACATTGATTTCACAATTGAACTTGTGCCAGGAGCAGCACCAGTCTCCAAGACACCCTACAGGATGAGTACACCAAAAATGCTAGAGCTGAAGATGCAACTGCAAGAGTTTTTGGACAAGAAGTATATCAGATCGATTGTGTCTCCTTGGGGAGCACCAGTTCTGTTTGTGAAGAAGAAAGATGGTACAGTCAAGTTGTGTATTGATTACATACAGTTGAACAAAGTCATGGTGAGGAATAAATACCCTTTTCCTAGGATTGATGACCTCTTTGACCAAATGAGAGGAGCAAATGTATTTTCCAAGATTGACTTAAGGTCAGGTTACCATCAGGTAAGGATCAAGGATGAATACATTCATAAGATAGCCTTCAGAACAAGGTATGGACAATGATGAGTTTGTAGTGGTACCATTTGATCTCACAAATGCACCATCTAAATTTATGTGCCTTATGAATAGTGTCTTCAGTAGATATTTCGACAAGTTTGTTCTTGTTTTCCTTGATGACATTCTTACTTATTCCAATAATGAGGAAGACCATGAAGAGCATATGAGATTAACATTACAATTTCTCAAGGAGAATAAGTTGTATCCAAAGTTGAGTAAGTGTGACTTTTATAGAGATAGGATTCATTATTTGGGCTACATTATCTCAAATGAGGGCATATCTGTAGACCCTGAGAAGATTGAGGCCATTACGAATTGGCCTACTCCAAGAAATGTAACAGATGTAAGATCTTTTATGGGACTTGCAGGATACTATAGGAGATTTGTTGAGGGATTCTCCAAGGTTGCACATCCAGTCACTTCTTTGCAAAAGAAGGGAATAAAGTTTGAATGGACACCAAGGTGTGAAGAAATCTTCCAGTAATTGAAGAATCTTCTCACAAGTGCACCAGTATTGAAGATTACAGACCCAGAAAAAGATTCTGTGGTGTATACTAATGCATTTGGTCAAGGGCTTAGAGGAGTCCTTATGCAAGACAACCATGTGATATATTATGAGTAAAGAACGCTGAAGGAGCATGAGAATAACTATGCCACTCATGATCTAGAACTTGCAGCCATAGTACATGCTCTCAATATGTGGAGGCATTACTTGATGGGTAGAATATTTGAGCTAAGGATAGACCATTGTGGTCTGAAGTATTTGTTTGGTCAGCCTACTCTAAATTTCGAGAAATCTAGATGGATGGAGTTTTTATGTGATTTTTATTTTTAAATCAAGCACATAAAGGGGAAAGAGAATAAGGTAGCTGATGCACTCAATAGGAAGGTGCAGGAAATGCATGTGGCATCCATTAGTATTTGCCAATCCGAGTTGAGGCAGCAAATTGTTAATCATGTTGCTGAAGATGAATTGTATGCATAGGTCAAGGACAAGTTGTAGCAGCAAAGCATTGAAAATAAGTATGAAGGATATAAATTGGAAGAAGATGGACTTATTACTTATAAGAATAGAATTTATATTCCAAATGTAGCAGATTTGAGGAGGGTTGTTATGGATGAGATCCATCAAGATCCATATTCTGGTCACCCAGGATACCAGAAGACAATTGCTACAGCTAGAAAGAAGTACTTTTGGCCAGAAATGAAAAAGGACATGGTTGAATATCATTTCAAGGTGCATGAAATGTCAGTAGGTGAAGGCTGAGCATCAACACCCAATAGGTTTGTTGCAGCCTTTGCCAGTTCCAGAATGGAAATGGGAATTTATTTCCATGGATTTTATTACAGGATTGCCAATGACTTGGAGACAACATGATTCCATCATGGTTGTGGTAGACAAGTTGAAAAAGGCAACACATTTTATACCGGTTAAGTCTATGCATAAGACTACTAAAATTACAAAAATATTCATGAAGGAGATTTTCAAATTGCATGGATTTCCTAAGACAATAGTCTTTGACAGAGATGTCAAGTTCACTTCCAATTTTTGGAAGGGGTTGTTTGCATATTTGGGTGCAAAGTTGAATTTTAGCATTGCCTACCATACTCATACTGATGGGAAGACATAGAGAGTAAATCAAGTGCTTGAAGACATGCTTCGCAGGTATGTGATGGACAAACCATCCAAATGGAAAGATTATTTACATTTGGTAGGATTTTCTTATAACAATGGACAACAAGCATCCCTAGGAATGAGTACATATGAAGCGTTGTATGGCAGGAGGTGTAGGACAGTAGTGACTTGGGACAATCTAGTGAATAGGGTTTTGTTTGATCCAGAATTGCTCAAGGAGATGGAGCAAGAGGTTGTAAAGATCAAGCAGAATCTAAAAGTAGCCCGGGACAGATAGAAAAGCTATGAAGATAAGCATAGGTGAACAGAGAGTTGAATGTTGGGGATCATGTTTACCTCAGAGTGGGGGCAAAGAAGATTTCCTTGAAGCTTGGAAGTTGTGCCAAGCTGTCACCTAGATATTGTGGGCCTTTTGAATTGCTTGAAAGAATAGGGCCAGTTGCATATAGACTTGCATTTCCTGCTAACACTAGGTATCATAATGTTTTTCATGTTTCTTTGCTTAAGAAATATGTACATGATCCTAACCATGTGATAAATTGGGATTTGATTTAGATGGAACCCGAGGGAGAGTTCCAAATAGAGCCAATGTGCATCCTCGACAGGAAGGTCACATGCTCCGAAACAAATCCATAAGGTAGGTAAAGGTGCAATGGGAGCACTATGGTCCTGAAGAGGCTACATGGGAGCTAGGGCATGACATGTGATTGGCACATCCATTTTTGTTCAATTCTACAAAGCACTGAGGGCGATGCCAGTGTAGCATTTTTGTTCAATTTTGTAAAGCATTGAGGAAAGTGTTGTTGAAGGGGGAGGGGAATGTAACACCCTGGTTTTGACCCCGTTTGCATTAAAAATGTATATGATGTTTATATTGTATTTAATCGTGGTGTGGAGCTAAAGGAAAAATCCCCACCATCGATTTAGCATTTTTATGCTTCGGCGATTAAAATCGTTGCCAATGGTATTTCGTGCTAGCCGACACATTATAATTTTGGACATCATGTAAATGTGCAATTTAATTAAAAACCCACAACCAGCTATGCCAATGCAACAAATAAAGATATGGGGCCATGGTTTCCTAAGGGTAAGGTGGGGTGGGATATTTAACCTTGGGCCAGTAGGAAAAATACAAATTTCAATAAAAGAACCCAAAAGAGTTGGCAACTACTTTCTTGTCTTATTCAACCCACCACTTAACTCTCCAAGGAGTAGTTGGGCAGTTATTTTCTTAGCGAAATGGGAGTATGGGTAGCGGTCAATTCTGGCAGGGATGTCAGACTTTGAACACACACTTTCCAAAGGAATATCTCTCATCCATTACCCTCACGTGGAGGAAGGAAGCTGCATTCTTCACTCATGAAGGTAGTCGCAACTCACCCTCACGTACTGGAAGCCGCATTTTTCCTCATGCACACAAGGCAGTTGATTTCCTCACACGGGATTTCCATTCAGGGAGCAATCCATTTTTCCCATTCACATTTTTGCAGGTTTTGGAGTTTTCCCATGTCTAGGAAGTCGATTGGGAAAAGCTCAATGGCTAGGCTCTTTGTTTGATGGATTTGTTGTTGTTTATCCTCATTACAAGGCTGAGGAAAATTGTTTTTGTGTTGCACAACGAATGGGAGAAGAGACTCGTGATTCTGAGTGGTCATTGAGTCGATTTGGCCCACGTAGAGCCATAGAACGTCTCTGGAAATCGAATTGCTATTAGGGGACTATTTCCACCCATCTTGGAAATTCGTTTTGTTGCCAAAATTGTTTTCCTGAACCCAGAATTGTGTATCTTGTTGTGTATGCATATGTGCTTTGGCCTTAACTGAATTGGGAGTGGAAATGGGGTCTAACTAGCTTTATAAACCTAGTGTGTGAATGAACCTCACAGATAGATCTAGGGGGTTGATTTTCTTCTTTGCACACCCTGAATAGTGCTAGAAGGGAAGGCATAGCCCGAGGGACTGTGTAGCAGAGATGGGGGTGCTTCCTTGTGTTGGGTGCATAGATATTCTATAAGCCAAGCTAGATCTAGTGCAAGTGTCCATAGCTCTGTGGTTGAGCTCACTAGCTTAGCAGTTAGCCTTTCCAGCTCCTTTGCAGCCTGATAAACCCAACTGTGTTGGCTTGGCTGAATTTTGTGGTATCCTTGGCTATGTGTGAGCCTGCTAGTGTTCCTTATTCCTTGTGGGATTCATGCCCAGCTCGGGGGTGGAATTGCTGCTGAGAGACTAATGAGTACACTGGCCTATGGTTGGGTGGAACGTTGCAACAACATAGCTGGTTGTGGGACAAGATTCTTCTGAGATAAGTATTCTTGTGTTTAAATATCTGCACTTGTATTTGCTTAAATGAATTATGATGAACATGTTAAATGCTTGAATGGAATTTATTTTGCTTCCGCTATATGTTAAATATTCATGCATCTATGTATGTTATTAGTTCAATGCATTTCATTTTATATTACGTTCATGGGGATTGTTTTCTCGGATTAGATAGCATAATTGTCGCATCCTCTCCACTAGGATGAGGGATGGGAATGTGACAGTTTGGCATGAAAGGGTTAGTAAGCTAGACAAGGATCGTTTGGTCCTCAAGGAGATCCATCTGTATAACTAGGATTGTTTGGTTCGAAAGAGTTATTAAGTTAGACAAAATACCCGAATGGATCTACCAGAGAACTCACTGTGATGCTGCTTCGAGACGTTGAAGGTAAAGATGTATCCTCAGTATTACTATAATGTTGGTTGTTGATGATTGTTGATGATGGTTGTTTATATGTTTGATGATTGTCGCAGTATTGTTATACTATTGATTGTTGATGATTGCTAATGATGATTGCTGAGATATTTGATGATTGTTGAGACAATTGTTGTAGTATTGTTATAATGATGATTGTTGAGATATGGTTGTTCAGTATTGTTGTGATGTCTGTTTGATTCGGTATTGATTAGTTGATTGATTGAGTGATGTTACTCTGATGACTGTCAATGTATGTTACCTTAGTATTCCTATACTGATGATTATTTTGATGATCTAGCATTAGTTGTTGCTTGATTTTTAGCACTAACAGGATAATGATGTTGTTGACGTTATTAGTATCCATACGCAGATGTTGTAGATAATGAAGTTACATATGATGTCTCAGTATTCACATACTGATCCTATAGAATAAGTTCCAGTACTCATCGAGTAACAAGATAGAAGATGATTCAACATTCATACTTCGATGAGATAGATGATGATTCCGTATTCACATACCGATGCTTCAAGAAGAAGATCCAATACAATGACTCAGTATTCACATATTGATAGAAGATGTTCCAGAAGATGTTTCAGTAGAAGATAATAGAAGATGTCAAAGAATGTATGAAAGACAAAGATGACAGAAGATGATCGATATGATATCAATGATGAAGATAATATATGATGTTCAAAATATTCCTATGACATATAGAGTCTCACCGGATAGTTGTACAGTTGTAGTAGTAGTAGTTGTTGTGGTTGAATACCTTCATAGTTAAGAGGGAGTGTTAAATTATTGTATTTTTGGAAGATATTCCAGATGTATTTTATTCCTCCTTCGAGAGATGAGTTTGGTCATGTTAGTGTCATTGAAAGAAGCAATGTAAACCTTTGAATGTAATTCGGGTCAATAATACCCAAGTGTCAATATAATAAATGTTATTTGTGGTGTTAAGTTGTCAAGTGGACCTAGTCAGTTAGAGAAGTCGACCTTGCTAGGTTAGAGGTCAAGTGAACTGAAGAATATAAATAGGGAGGCACTCCCCTTCATTTGTACTCACTCACTCAAGCTATCTTAGAAAGAGAGAGAAGGATTAGTGCGCTAGAAAGGAGAGAGAAGCAGTTATCTGGGTTTTTCACTGCACAGGTTGAGTGCTATACTGAGGAAGTTTTGCGGGGTTTTTTCCCTTGTGGTTTCCCTGAGGAAAATATTTGTGTTTTTATTTTATTGTGTTTATGTGAATGTTGTTCTTTCAATTATCTACTACTGACTAATTGTTTTAAGATATCATCTAAGCAATTTAAGAAAATTAAACAAGAATTGTAAATGTACCCTTTGTCTCCTATATATATACCAAGGAGATCTAGTTTAGGATGATCTCATCATGTCTTGTATAGTTTATAGGCTGGTGCAAGCTAATGATGGTCACTTATGACGCATTTGTTGCAATGGACTTCTGGAAAAATAGAAATCTGAACGTCAAAAAACAATATTAGAGTTACCTACACAACTTTTTGGAATATGGCGTAAGAATATGAAACATGGAAAATCAGATTACCTTCCGGAATATATAACTTTTATTTATGGAAACTAAGTATAAATCCAAAAAAATGAGGATCTTCTAAGGTTGGTATGTTATTTTTTTCCCAAAAAAAAAAGAATATGTTTGTGTTGGTCCACTCATTTGGTATGGAACTGGTGGAATTTTGTGAAAAAAATTATATAGAGTTGTAGAAAACAGGTGTGTCTAGTGCGGTGTTATTTTTCCATATTTATTTATGTTATAATTATTTTTTTTTCAAATTAAGGAAGTCAATGATGCCCTAAAATGACAAGGTCGAGCATTGGTCCACCACATCTTGGTCTTAACATAGTCAATGAACGATATTTTGTTTAGGATGTAGGTCTTTGTGTCTGCTTGTGTGGGTTCTTTTCCATTTTCTAAATAAGTGAGCCAATCAAAAGTTATAGCCGAAGCAAATAGCCTACTTTTTGTGTTAGATTGACATGAGTCCATTTAAAATTAAATAAAAAATTGAAAAAAGATAATAGATTTAAATAAAAATTACATATTCAGAATCTACAGACAGAGTTACACAAGTGTGTGAATTTTCATTAGCAGTGGACAAGCATGGCATATGGAAAATCATGCACGAAATAGGAGAAGTGGTACAAAACAAGTTTTATGTCATAAGACAGTCCAAACCACTTGGTTTGGCAACCCGAACCTAAAACCAAAGCAGCCAAGTCATCCACCATGTAGGTTGGAAAAAAGGTGCCTGCCAAAATTCTAAATTTAAATCACGCGTGCACATAGTTTAAAACACAACGTGCACGCACTATAAGCGCGATTGCGCTACTTTGTGCGCACTCTTTAAGGATGTGTGCATGCATTCGTTAAGTAAACACTTTGTTTTGATTTTATTTTCTAGCATTTGCAATGGAATGATGATGATGAACAATAATGATGATGAGGAGGAGGATGATGACAATGATGATGATGAGCATGATGACTATGATGATGAGGAGGAGGATGATAATGATGATGATGACTATGATGAGGAGGAGGAGGAGGAGGAGGAGGATGATGATAATGATGATGATGAACAATGATGGTGATGATGATGTGATGAGGATGAGGATCACGATAACTATGACTATGATGATGATGATTATGATGATGATGATTATGATGATGATGATGATTATGATGATGATGATGATGATGTTGATGACGATGATGATGATGAGGAGGATGATGATGATGACTATGATGATGAACAATGATGGTGATGATGATGATGTTGATGATGACGATGATGATCACGATGACTATTACTATGATGACGGTGATTATGATGAGGATGATGATGTTGATGATGACGATGATGATGATGAGGATGATCATCACTATGATGATGAACAATGATGGTGATGATGAGGATGATGATGATGAGGATGATGATGATGCTGACGATGATGAGGAACAATGATGATGATGATGGTGATGATGATGATAAGGATGATTTCAATGACGATGATGAGGATGATAACTATGATGATGGGGATGAGGATGAGGATGATGATTACGATGACAATGATGATGAATAATGATGGTGACGATGATGATGATGATAAGGACAAGGATGATGATGATGACAATGATGATGAGGAACAATGATGATGATGATGATGATAGGTTTAGTTGAAACTTTGCTTTGATTTTATTTTCAAGCATTTGCAATGGAACGATGATGATGAACAATGATGATGAGGAGGAGGATGATGAGGATGATGACTATGATGATGACGATGATGACGATGATGAACAATGATGGTGATGATGATGATGAGGATGATGAGGATGAGGATGAGGATGAGGATGAGGATGAGGATGATGATGAATAATGTTGGTGATGATGATTATGAGGATGATGACAATGATGATGATGAGGATGATGACTATGATGATGATGAGGATGATGATGATGATGATGATGATGATGACGATGACAATGATGATGAACAATGACGGTGATGGTGATGATGATGATGACAACAATGATGATGATGAGGATGAGGATGATGATGACGACGACAATGATGAGGAACAATGATGATGATTATGATGATAGTTTTAGTTGAAACTTTGCTTTGATTTTATTTTCAAGCATTTGCAATGGAATGATGATGATGAACAATGATGATGAGGAGGAGGAGGATGATGAGGATGATAACTATGATGAGGAGGAGGAGGATGATGATGATGATGATGAACAATGATGGTGATGATGATGATGATGATGATGATGATGATGAGGATGCAAATGAGGATGATGATGAGGAGGATGAGGATGAGGATGAGGATGAGGATGATGAGGAGGAGGAGGAGGAGGAGGAGGATGAGTATGATGATGATGATGAAGATGATGAGGATGCAGATGATGATGAGGAGGAGGAGGAGGAGGATGAGGATGATGATGAGGAGGAGGATGATGATGAGGATGATGATGATGATGATGATGATGACGATGATGAACAATGTTGGTGATGATGATGAGGAGGATGATGACTATCATAACAATGAGGATGATGATGATGATGATGATGACGATGACAATGACGATGAACAATGATGGTGATGATGATGAGGATGAGGATGAGGATGAGGTTGAGGATGATGATGATGATGATGATGAGGATGAGGATGATGATGATGACGATGACGATGATGAGGAACAATGATGATGATGATGATGATGATGATGATGAACAATGATGATGAGGAGGAGGAGGATGATGACTATGATGACAAGGAGGAGGAGGATGACAATGATGATGATGAGGATGATGACTATGATGATGAGGAGGATGACGATGATGACAATGATGGTGATGATGATGATGATGATGATGATGATGATGATGATGATGATGATAATGAAGATGAGGATGATGAGGATGAGGATGATGATGAGGATGATGATGATGATGATGATGATGATGAACAATGTTGGTGATGATGATTATGAGGATGATGACAATGATGATGATGAGGATGATGACTATGAGAATGAGGATGAGGATGATGATGATGATGACGATGACAATGATGATGAACAATGATGGTGATGATGATGATGATGACGACGACGATGACGATGAGGATGAGGATGAGGATGATGATGATGATGACGATGATGAGGAACAATGATGATGATGATGATGGTGATAAATTTAGTTGAAACTTTTCTTTGATTTTATTTTCAAGCATTTACAATGGAATGATGATGATGAACAATGATGATGAGGAGGAGGAGGATGATGATTATGATGATGATGAGGATGATAACTATGATGATGAGGATGATGATGATGATGATGATGATGACGATGATGAACAATGTTTGTGATGATGATGACAATGATGATGATGAGGATGATGACTATGATGATGAGGAGGATGAGGATGAGGATGATGATGATGATGATGATGATGACAATGATGATGAACAATGATGGTGATGATGATGATGATGATGATGACGATGAGGATGAGGATGAGGATGAGGATGAGGATGAGGATGACAATGATGAGGAACAATGATGATGATGATGATGATGATGATGATGATGATGATGATGATGAACAATGATGATGATGATGAGGAGGATGATGACAATGATGATGATGAGGATGATGACTATGATGATGAGGAGGAGAATGATGATGATGATGATGATGATGATGATGATGAACACTGTTTGTGATGATGATGATGATGAGGATGATGACAATGATGATGATGAGGATGATGACTATGATGATGATGAGGAGGATGAGGATGATGATGATGATGATGATGATGATAATGATGATGACGATGATGATGAGGATGAGGATGAGGATGACGATGATGATAGGTTTAGTTGAAACTTTGATTTTATTTTATTTTCAAGCATTTTCAAAGGAATGATGATGATGGCCATGACGATGACGATGAACAAGGATGATGAGGAGGAGGAGGACGATGATGATGATGACGATGACGATGATGAATATGATGATGATGATGAGGATGAGGATGAGGATGAGGATGAGGATGATGATAATGACGATGAACAATGATGGTGATGATGATGAGGATGATGAGGATGATGAGGATGATGACTATGATGATGATGATGATGATGATGATGAGGATGATGATGATTATGATGACGATGATGATGAACGATGACTGTGATGATGATGAGGATGATGAAAGATGACGATGAGGATGATGACGACAACGACGACGATGATGAACAATGATGGTGATGATGATGATGATGACAACGATGAGGAGGAACAATGATGATGAGGATAATGACTATGATGATGATGATGAGGATGACTATGATGGCAATGATTATGATGATGATGATTATGATGGTGATGATGGTCAGTCTTAGAGGCCTCCCTTACCCTCCACTAGCCATATGAAAGGAGCCTAAGACCTCATAATGGAACCCATGGGCCTAAGAAGAAAGTAGTGGTGAGGACTATATTGTAAAAATACTTGAACGTGTGTGAATACAAAGTCCTTGTTGATGAACGTTAGTCATTAAATGAGATAAACGTTAGTGAGTAAATGCTCTAAATGTTAGGCAGGGGTGCGTGTGCTCAAATACATGTCCACGCACCTGTTACTAGTTAAAAACATAGATATCTAGATTCCCAGGATTGCTACCAATTTTCACGGGTTTTCTATAGTTGTTCATGTGTTTTGTGCTCCTGAACTTTGCAATTTGGCTCACAATCCATCACCACTCTTTGATCTATTGGATAGAAGCTCACTCTCGGAATCTAACAAACATATTCAATGGTCTTGGAAGTTAGTGTAAAGATTCAAACTACAAGTTTTCATTGCAAGAAGAGATAATTTTGAATAGGTGTTAGTAATTAATTGTTTTAATTCACAAGCTTTCAGATCATTTCATTGATTTATGTTTTATGATATGCCTACAACAATATCTCTCTCATAGACAACATCTAATTTCACAAGAATAAATCCCAACTTCACATCTAAACAAGTCTCATATTCTCCATACAAAATGAAGTATGCAATGTTAACTAATTTACATTTGCACATGAATATATTTTGATTTCACACAATGATGGCATAGATGAAGTTATCTCTTGAGACTCTTCAATTAAAAAAAAAAACCTTTGAAGTAATCATGGGAGAGGGTCCATATTGAATAGTTTACCAACTTGTCCATGCTCTCCTCTTCATCCTAGATTCATCATAACATGCCTTTGAGCTTGACAGGGATACCTCTACCTCAATGATTTCTCCTTTTTTCAAGGGATTTGCAACCTCCTCATTGTGTAAATAGTCAATTTATTCTCTTAATAGTTAACTTGTAAATTAATGAGTGTAATTTATTCAGTTTATTCCCAAGACATCCAAACACCAACTTGTGTCTTCCCTCACAACTAATGTGGCATATTACGTGTAATGTCATCTCGTCCGAAGGTGTTGTAAATGAAGAATATTTCACTCATCTTCTTTTGACTTCCAATACTTTTTCAACAAAAAGGAAGTCATAATCCTATAGCTATAATACCTACAAACTTGAATCTCTTTACTTGACTCAAATAGAGTATACAAATGAACATAAAGAGAAACCTTTAATCACCATTTATGTATAAATGCCAATAATTAGCATACTAACATATATCTGTAATTTAGTTAATTATGTTGGAACGCATCATGTTTATTGTATAATGAAACTAATAGATTATTTATTGCTTCTTATGCAGGAGTAGGCCTCATAGTTTTGATAAAGAAACTTTTGGAGATGGGAAACTCATGTAACAGAGAAAGCAAAACCAGAAGAAATATGCCCATTGAAAAGGAAAATGGGGTAAGAGAAAAGGCCAGGTTGGAAATGGAGAGAGTGAGACATGGTCCAAACATTTCCACTGATACTGTGACCGATTATAATAGAGTTGATGACATAAAAACCTCTACTTCAGAACCATGGGTGAAGTGGTTGTGTCCAACGAACCCAACTCAAGCTCCAACATAAACATAGCATCGAACCAATAATCCATCAAAGAGCCATGTTGAAGCTCTTGAAGACATAGGTGTATTGAGAGACGTTGAGTATGAAGCGTTGGACCTAGGAGCAATGATTAATTTGCAATATCTCCAAGAATACCACAACCATGTCAAGCACACTCCCATTATGGATTAATATGTGAATGAAGCAGCACAAAAAAGAAGCCAAAGGATCTGTAGCTCATGTCCACCTTCCCTACCTCGATTGTCTACTACAAGAAAAAGGACTCCTAGATGTATCCATGTGGATGAAAATTTTATGTCAAGCCTTGAAGGTAAGTTTCCCAAATGCACTATCGATTGGCAATGTAGAAAATTAATGAAGGAATATTTTGAATCCAAAGGTGATGCAGGTAAATGTCAATTATTACTATGTTTGTTAAATTCAAATTGTTTAGTTGTTGTTAGGATAATTCTGGGCATAAAGATGGTTAGAAGTTCATAGGATAACAATCATATTGTTAGAAGACGTCCCATACTAAATATATTTGTGTGGCTCATTGTGTGTTATTAGAATATGTTGTAAGCAAGTCCACATAGCAACGTCACCTCTGTTATAAAAGAAAATCTATAGACTCCAGGTGGAAAATATTGTTGGGCTTTTGTTGGCAGGTTTCCTCGTCGAGATATGAAGCTAATTGATGCTGTTAAAGACTTAGTACAAAATTTATAGCATAATCATACTAGACCTTCATATAATCAAAGAGATGTGCTAAAGCTGAGAAAAGGTTCTACTGAACGTGAACCCCACGTCAAACACTTCCTTGACACAAAACAGACTAAACTCTATGAGAGATTCTGGAATGAGCACACACAATTGAACCTGGGCCAAAGCTCCTTTGAGAAATGTAAACCATGGAACGTTTATACATGCATTGATCGAAACACATGTTGTTGTATATACCATGTAGAAAATGAATATTTTTATGACACGTATAAACATATATTTTGTGATTTGCATACTAACCTTGAGCAGGGCTGCAATGAATCTGTAATACCATTGAATGCATCGAGATATTTTATCGTCAGCATCATGTGTCCAAGACATGAAGGACAAAAATACTATGGAAAATCACGTATATATGGGAATTGTTCCAGGTGCAGTGGGTTTGTTCTTTTGAACCATTGCATTCATGGAAGCGATGATCATCAATTTGGAAACATGAGCGTGGAGATGTAGAGCTTCAAGTACGTAACCTATCAATTAGATAGTGTGAAGGAAAGTAAAAATATTGCATTGGTGAAGTCACAGGTGCAAATGATTATTGCATGTTTTTCCTCTTACATGTTCAGTTTCTACATATACATTCTTTAAAGGTCACATTCTAATACGACCCTTGTTTTCACGGAAATGGGTACAAGTATGTGATTTTTTGATGGAGTTCTACAAGAAAACCAAGCAGTATGTTCAACATGTGCATGTAGCGCGACGACAGGATGAGGACCCATTTGGGACAGCTTTCCCATTGGGACCATATTGTCAATTGTGGATTTTGCATAAAACTACACCCTTCAGCCACAAAATGAAATTCAGAGTCAATACTACCATTCCCACCAAGTCAGCATCATGGTACATATTACGTATAGGCATGGCCTTGAGAGCAGCATTAACAATCGGATAATATAGAAGGAGACAAACTTTTACATAAGTGATGACAAATGCCATGATCTGCATTATGTGCAACACTACTTTCAAATTTTCTATGATCAGCTAAAGGAGGGAGATATATAGATGGATCAGCATTGGATATGGTCAGATGGCTATGTGGGTCAGTTCAAAAATTCTCAAGTCTTCCAATGGATTAGTATGTTACATAAGATTTATAATGTGTCGAATATATGGAACTAATTTGAGATAGAGAACAATAAAGGTGATCATGACGGGGTTGGTGCATGCATCAAGACAGCACTATGAAGAGAGTAGATGAGGTTTACCAGAAACCCCCATATCAAATATGCAGAATCCATAGTTCAATGTTGATCTGCAACAATGTCAGACCGAACTATAGTGCAACATACATCAACAGGGGTAGGAAGGCCAGTCAGGAATTTTTGGCATGTGGTTGACATAGATCGATCATGTTTTTATATTTGTGGCACAGTATAAGGAACACGTGGATTTCATTCAGTTTGAAGCTTAAACAACCACCTATTTGAAATATGGATGTGGAAACTTGCTTGCTTTTGCATCCCTTGTAGCAGTGGTGAATGGGATGAATGCGAATGCATGGATTTTGTTGATGATTGGGATCATGTGTCACTTTCAGTAGACCCATGTGTTGTCGATGAAACAACCCACTTAGAGGAGGGTCAGTCAACGATTTCGACAAACTACAACCATATCTCAGATCTTGTACAACCAGGACACATATATGCATTTGTTGCCCTGAAAGACAATGAATGGGGCACAGATTATTGGTTGGCACGATGCATTTGAGGTAAGCAAATCCTGAATGGATCATTGATTAATTATGAAGGAAATTAATTTCCTATTGGATCGATGGTGGTTGAGGGTGAATATCTTACACTAGATGGGAAATCAAGAAGAACTAGTGGGCATGTATTTGTGGATTACAAACCAGGTTCTGTGGTCTATCACTTCACATACTTGATTGTTGGCATGAACATCCATCTACAGACAATGTCAACCAAGAACTCAACCAAGGTATGTTACTTCTTGCCTCATTCAAAGCACGAGATATTGATGGAGGAAATTAGCAATAGAGAGGATCCAAATAGCTATATTGAATGAGATTGGGTAACTATACTTACACTCCACTTGGGAGAAACCCTACTTTTCAAAAATATGGCTTGGAGGCATTCCTGGGTCATGCAGAGTTAGGTGGGAGGCCACCCTGGCCATAATATCGTGCCACGATCCCAATGTACCTGACGTTTCATCCATCCTTAAGTACACTTAATTACACTTAATGTGAACTTGAGCCGACCTTTACCTAATTCCTTAAATTAAGATAAATAATTAGAAACCACTCAACCCATAAATAATCAAATTATCATAAACCCATCCATCCATTGGACGCATGCTAGTCAAGAACACTAGAAAATTAATTACATGCGAAGGAACCATAATCCATTCTAGTGGTATAAAAATGCTTAAAGCAGAGTGAGAGTATCAATGCACAAAATTATGTAATCACAAGTATGAATTGTCAGCTTACACTGAATAATTTAATTGTCCAAACAAAATATTGTCTTCAAATAACATCTAGATGCCAAATAAATAAAAAATGAATAGCATGCCAATGTTGTGGCATTTGGAATGGTATTGGATTTTGGATGGAGTTTGAAATACAATAAACTCAACCGTCAAAGGTAACAATTGTTCAATTTTCTTTTTGAAAGGTACATTCGTGCATGGATTTATTATTTATTCCCCATGTTCAAGTGATATGATTAGAGACAAATGACTATTTTTCTCATCCCTTTCACACTATGTTTTGTTAGCCACTAAAGCTATGCAAGAATACAAATTTTCATCATTTGCATTCTCAATTCCTTCTGTTCTTTTTAATTAGAGATTGAATTATTTGAATGTAACTTTTAGGTGAAAATGTTTGATGCATGTATCTTCAATAGACACCCTTCACTGGTTTAATATTTCACCCATGTTTCTCTTACCTTTGCTAAAGGAGTTTAAAATATATGCCTAGTGTCATTGTTATGATAAACAATACAATATCAATCCATAGTAGGTTTTTTGGTTTCCATTTAATATTGAAAAAAACTTCTAATGTGGTGCAAGAGGCTTAAGCATGTGAGTAATAAAAATGTTGGTCAAAAGTGAGATATTATTGCAGCTAACTGAAACATGCTTATTTTTGTGGTCTTCCATTAGGCTTGTATTGCATCTTTTCAGGTTTAAAGTTTTTCCAAAATTGGAGGGAGGAAATATTGTTAGGAAACCAACATCATGTCCTTCACGGGTTTGATAACTCCACACTTTATATTGTTCTCTACATGTCTTGCCTGGTAAACCACTATCTTTGCAACTTTCTCTCTAATTCGTGTTGCATCAGGCTACTAATCAAAAAATAATTGCTCTAATATTGTAAAATGGTATTTGACTTGTGCATTATGCTTTCATCTCTAAATTTTAATTGCTATTCGAGTAAGCTTTTATCCTTCTTCTATTTGATTCAATAATTAGAATTGAATGTGAAAGCAAAAGGTATAACACAAAGAAAGGTCAAAGATTTGTTCATGTTTAAGAGATACAGTTTCTATCATATACCATATCCATACCTAAATACACCCATCTTAAGTCTTCTGGTACAACTCGGATTATGTCTTTCCAAGTAACATTTCTTTTATCTCTTTTTGGAGAAGTATAGCTCCTTACTTGCTTGCATATTAAGTGTTCCAATCGGGACATAGGCAGCGGTAGTTGTATGAGATAGTATACTTCCTTCCACATCAATGGAAAGCAAATCATATTCAAGAGATATCAGAGTTGGACTTGCTCACTATGGAGTATGACACCTGAGTAGCATGACAACTTTTTGTTCCTTATGTCATGTATAATAATCATGTCCAATATTTGTTGTGTTGGACCCAAAGCCTTCAATGAAAATTGACTTCCCAAGTCCTTCTTCAACCTTTTAATCATGCTCTTACCATTTCCAACAATTAGCATGTCATCCCAAACCGAGAGTGACCAAGTGCCCCTGAGCAACATTTTCATGCGACTTGCAACTCGACATAACTCAGCAACCAGAGGCCGTATCGACGAGCCATCGACTCCGTTGGTCTCCTGGAATTCCATTACCTCTATTGGGCCCTCTCCACTATGTTTGCATGGCTCAGTGACTTCAATGTGTATCAGTTTCATAAATTAGGGTTTTGATCAGTTTCCTTCAATGCAACTCTCACATTGTTGAGTCAACTATGCAAAAACCTCCACCATGCCAGTCTTGGTGGTGTTCCCATATCGACATTGGCCATACATGCCTGTCAGCTAACGGCATGCAATCTTGCTGCTTGGTTTGGTTTTTTGCTCCCAGACCGAGAGTCACCAAGTGTCCCTGAATGAAATTTTCATGTGATGTGCAACTCAACATAACTTGGCAACCAGAGGTCGAATCGATGAGTTGTCGACTCCATTGGTCTCCTAGCATGCCATTACCTCTAGTGGGCCCTCTCTGCCATGTTTTCATGGCCCATTGACTCCATTGTACATTGGTTTCCTAAACTAAGGTTTTACTCAATTTCCTTTAATGCAACTCTCGCATTGGTGGGTCAAATCTGCAAAACCATCCACCGTGCTAGTATTGGTGGTGTTCCCATATCGGCATTGTCCATACACACCTATCAAAGCCAATGACATGCAATCTTGCTGCTCCATTTGGTTTTTCGCTCCCGGACCGAGAGTGACCAAGTGTCCTTGACCGACATTTTCATGCAACTTGCAACTCGACATAACTTGGCAACCGAAGGTTTCATTGACAAGCCATTTAATCCATTGGTATCTTGGAATTTCATTACCTCTAGTGGTCCCTCTCCACCACCTTTTCATGGCCCAGTGACTTCAATGTGCATTGGTTTCGTAAACTAGGGTTTTTCTCAATTTCCTTCAATGCAACTCTCGCATTAGTGGGTCAACTTTGTAAAACCATCCACCGTGCCAGTCTTGGTAGTGTTCCCATATCAGCATTGTCCATACATATCTTTCGAAGCCAATGACATGCAATCTTGGTGGTCTGTTTTGTTTTTCGCTCCCTAACCGAGAGTGACCAAGTGTCCCTGAACGACATTTTTATGCAACTTGTAACTCGACATAACTTGGAAAACGGATGTCGGATCGATGATCCATCAACTCTGTTGGTATCTTGGAATGCCATTACCTCTAGTGGGACCTCTCCACTATGTTTGCATGGCCCAGTGACTTCAATGTGCATCGGTTTCGTAAATTAAGGTTTTGCTCAGTTTCCTTCAATGTAACTCTCACCTTAGTGGGTCAACTTTGCAAAACCCTCCATTGTGCCATTATTGGTGGTGTTCCCATATTGGCATTGGGCATACACACCTGTCAAAGCCAACGGCATGCAATCTTGCTGCTCCATTTGGTTTTTCGCTCCCGAACTAAGAGTGACCAAGTGTCCATGAATGACATTTTCATGTGAATTACAACTCGACATAACTCGGAAACCAGAGGTCAGATCGATGAGTTGTCGAATTCGTTGGTCTCCTGGCATGCCATTACCTCTAGTGGGCCCTCTCCACCACATTTTCATGGCCCAATGACTCCATTGTGCACCGGTTTTGTAAACTAGGGTTTTGCTTAGTTTCCTTCAATGCAAATTTCGCATTGGTGGGTCAACTCTGCAAAAAAAATCCACCATGCCAGTATTGATGCTGTTCCCATATCAACATTGTCCATACACACCTGTCGAAGCCAATGACATGCAATCTTGCTTCTCCATTTGGTTTTTCTCTCCCGGACAAAGAGTGACCAAGTGTCCCTGAATGGCATTTTCATGCGACTTGCAACTCGACATAACTCAACAACCAGAGGTTGGATCGATGAGTCGTTGACTCCGTTGGTCTCTTGGCATGCCAATACCTCTAGTGGGCCCTCTCCACCACATTTGCATGGCCCATTGACTCCATTGTGCGTCAATTTCGTAAGCTAGGGTTTTTCTTAGTAGATTTATGGATGTTGTAATTTGTTGTAACAAGAGGTTCTAGATATGTTTTATGCTTGGAAAGAGTGCCCCGAGGGATGTATCTTCTTGGTGTTAAGGTACACTTGGAATAGGGTTTATTTTGTTGGGTTTCCTTGTGATATTAGGATGAATATAAGTTAAATATTGGACGATAGTGACCACCTTCACACACATGTTGAGGAGAAGAAACTGAGCATAGTAACCACCTTGGAACACATATTGAGGATAAGCATTGGATCATTGTAACCACCTTTGACACATATGTCGAGAAGCATTGGGAACAAGAAGATGTGGTACACAACTAGAGGAGGAATGCATTACATGAGGAAACTTGGATATGCATGAGGACACTAGGGTTTATATATGTAAGTAAACCTTGGAGAAGGAGATATAATACTAGAGGAATTGATGGTTGTCTTATAGAATCTATATCTCTTGTTGTAAAGGCAAAGGAGGTAGAATTAGGGTTCCAACCTTGTAGAAGATACAAAGAAAAGAGCTAATGTCTTTGGTAATATTCTAGTCTTGTTCTTGTGTGATACATGGAGGTTAGGGAAAGACCATGGAAAACTTAACTTGATATGTCTCGAGCTTCTTTTGATTCCTTGCTTAGAAGAAGATTTTTTAAGTTTAGTTGATTTTCCATGGAGGTCTTGGTGCTTGTGTTGATGTAATAGACAAATAACTAGGGTTTGAGGAATCATCCTAGGATAGAATTGTTGACGTCAAAACTGGAGCTAGACTTGTCTGAAATGCCATGTGCTTCTATGATGAAAGATGATTAGGGTTTATAAACCCTAACAAGGAAAATAATTATAGTGTGGATACCTTAATGACAATAATGATAGTTTGGGGTTATCTTCGCTTATGGTTTCCAAATACATATACATATGTATCATATATATACATATACATAAGAACTATTTCAGTTGTCCAATTGTGTACTTGGAGATTTGAATTTTAGTTTATAGTATCTTTATGATTGGGTAGATTCTAGCATTGGTTATGCATGCTAATTTGAGATAATCTTGGGTTGAATTTGTTAAGTAAACTTTAATTGTGTTTATTTCATTGGATGTCTTATTGCAAACCTTTGGATAGGTCATCATGCACTTATGTACACCCAAATAGCACATGTCACTACCAAAGGAAGGATCAATAGGGATGACAAGATAGGAAGTGAGTGGGTAAGATAGGAAGGCAAGTGAACTTAGGCTATGATAAGTGGGTAAAAAGTTAGGGTAGCTTAGGATGAGTTAGTGGTGTGTCTTATGGTTGAATACTAGGTAGTGTTACAGTCTATTTTGATAGGCAGACCTAGGGTTAGTAAAGGTTAGAAAATGGAGTAGAAGGCCTATTGATATGGACAAGGAAATTCCAAAACACATGTAAGATGAAGATGAACTATGTTTTACTTATTTCACTATGGTTTATAAAAGGAGTTCTCATGAAGATATAACCCTAGCTTATGTAAAGTAATCCATGCTTAAGTTTTGAATTATTTCATTTGATTAGTCTATAAAGAATATGTGACATATGACTACAAATCCTAGGCATGCTCATATACAAACGAAAAGGTACTTTATAAGAGGCCACAAGAGATGGTTGGGTAGGGTTGGTGTTAGGGTTTCCCTCCTAGGTTTAGGGTTTCATCATTGATTAGGGTTATGCATGCTAACCTTTAAATTTAGTTAGGGTTTGGGTTTCCTCGTTCATTCTAAAACCTAGGTTATGCATGCTAACCCTTAAATCATTAAAATTTCAACAAGTACAATAGATCGTTAAAATTGCAAGTGCTCAATAGATAATTATTGAAGACACATATTCATGAACTTGTTTCATTTTTTATTTGTCAAGGAAGAACAATTTTTACGGGGCTTTATCATCATATCGTACAAAGTCAACCTCTTTTGCAACCAACATACATTGACATAGACCCCAATCAATCCACTTTTCATGAAGATAGGACTATCAAACTAAGAATGATTTCCAACCAAGTCAAACTGATTATGACAGTCCAAAACACTAATTTCCAGCTTGCCAAAATGAGTGTACAATCCCAAATGCAAGTACTAATGATAAACAAGAGTTGAAATGGCACTTTGAATTAGTGAAAGGTATCATCAAAACAAAAGTATTTCCATACAAGCATTTAGCATTATGATAGTCCTATATTTCACTTTTTAGCTTGTCAAGACAAAGGTACAATCTTTTTAAGTAAACATCAGTGATAAACAATTTTATAAGTACCAAGTTTCCAAACCAGTGGGACTCTTAAACCAAATCAAATTTCCATTCAAGTAAAATGTCTTATGATAGATTAAGATGTAATTTCCAGTCAAGTAGGAATGATAAGAAGTATATTCACTTGGATTTTGATGACACAATGATTTGCAAGTAATTCAAGGCCTTTTCTAGTATTTTTCCAAGTTATGGATGTTTATATACCACTGTCAAATTTGTTTAAGTATGGTTGGGAATGATTGTTTATATACAATCCCTTTAGGGTGTCTTTGTGCCACTTTAAATTGGGTTCTGGACAAATTTGAGGTGAGGCGTTAGTGAGTGGGTAAGATAGGAAGGCAAGGAAGTGAGTTAGTGGTGTTCTAGGGCTTTCCAAAATGGATATTACAGTCAAAGATATAGGGAGAGTAGTGGGGGTCTAAGTAGTGTGGAAATGAAAGGAATAAGCCTTGATTTAGAGAGAGGGAAAGGTAGGAGTCTAGGGCAAGGGTTTTAGCAAGGTTAGGCTAGAATAGAATGGTTTAGGTGTGTCTTATGGCTGCCTAATATGTAGTATTACAGTCTAGTTTGATAGACAGTCCTAGGGTTAGTCAAGGTTAGAAAATGGAGTAGAAGGCCAAATGAGACAATAATTAGTATCTAAATACCAAAGGAAAACAAGTGCCTTCTATTGCAATTTGTACAATGAATAAGACTGTAGGTGTTAGTATGTTGGTTCAATATGAGTTAGTGCCAAAACCCTGAATTTTTAGAAAAATTTAAAAATTTTCAATAAACAGATAAATTTCATAAATGCAGTCACTAATTGTTTAATTAGTTATATGTTATTGAATTCATTATCTGAGTTATCCATTTGATTATGTTTATCTTTAAAGAACAGTTCTTTTTTTTTTCCAGTTTACTGACTTGTTTTCTCTTTGCGACCACAAGGTGGAACTGTCATGAAAATTCTGGGCTTACTTAGCTTTCGAGCTAACGCAGAAGTTTTCCTGTGCTTATAGACTTACATGTAAGAAGTTTGGTTGCTTCTTCTTGTTAATTCTAAATCATTCTGATATAAGTTCATCGCACAATAATAACTCAGTAGAGAATATAATTGCTAACCAATTTCCAAAGCTTATTCAGGTAAAATCATTTAACTGTCTTCCTTTTTAAGATGCTAAGGAAAGAGATATAGTTCTGTTAGAAAAGGCTATAGCTGCCTTCTTCCTAGTAAATGTAAATTTATAGTTCTTAATGTTTACTGAACTATTAGATGTCCATCACAGTCGTCAAGTGTAAGATGCCTTAAATAATTGTTTTCAAGCAGAGTAAGAATGACAGAGTTAATAAGTCATTAGAAAGATACTTATTGTCAAATTTGATAGTTATTAAAATGCTTAACACTTTTATCTTTCAACTTAAGGGTGTACACAACAAATACCCCATTACACAACTAGAGCTATTCTCATAAGATGGATATCTTATTATGAACATGTTTTATATACTTACTTTCCTAGATATAAAAGGGGCATGTCCTTAATGGACTATAATCATGGAAAGAATGCATAACATAATAGTTTTATGGCCGAACTATTTTATGTTGTTGAATCTTTTGTTAAATAGATTTGTGGATTAACCCTTGTCATGTTACAATTTATTAGTTAAATAACATTTACTTTAAGCAATTCATTCACCAAAAGATATTATTACTTTATTTTGTATCTTTTACCAAACTTTACTATCTTGATAAATACAACAAGGCCATTGAGGTTAATATTAACAATAGGATAATTGCCACATTTTTACTCTATAAACCTCCTTTATAACAACCAATAGTTTATTTTTACGTTAAGTTATAGATGTTGGTTGAATTATTACTTTACAATGCATAAAGAAGGTGCAAGGTGTGAAAGCAAGAGGTCAAAGAATAAACCATAATCACAATCAGTTTATAACTTAACTTTGTTTTAAAGTTTTATAAGCTTTATACCAATGCCTCCTTTACTTACATTTATGAACTAGGGTAAGTATTGTTTACATAGCATAGAGAGAAAGGTTTATAACAAGGACCGCGCCATGATAAAACTATTGTTTACCCTTGATCTAAGCTTTACAAATTAACATTACATGCCTCCTTTATATAAATATAATCTAGGTCACGCAAAGGGTAAAGATCCACGTTATGCTATATCCTAATCATCGTTCTAAGGGTTTCATGGTTGAACTTTACAATGTGCAGATTGGTTGACATTTGATGCAACGAACCTTGTGGAACTTTCCATGGTATGATATGGATTACAAATCATTGGAATACTTGCTCGTTGTAAACTATATTGTTTCTACCCACTGCATGCCAATTATTATAATGTTAACGTGGCCTCGTTGTAGCCAAGTGTTGGAGGTTTAAAGGGTAGTATTGAACCCTAGTTTGACATTCCTTCGTCGCCTTCGGGCCTCCAACCGCTCTGCAAAACATTCATGTCTACACTGTCGCTTGCACTATCTGTTAGCAGTCTTCCTGCTGGTTATACTCCTCGTGGGCTCATCCAAATGCACTGTAAGCAATGCTGTTGCCAAATGTTTGTTTGTTTGAGCGTAGGTCAGTAATTTTTCTTCAGTGTTTCGCCATCTTGTATGCTCAGTCCCGAACTCTTTAACTGTAAAGAGTCCCCACTTTTTAGCTAGGCATTAAGGGTCGTGGCCTCTCAATTTAAGGCTGCTAGGCATAGGGTTTCATCGCAGAGTAGCGCCTCTAACATAATTTGATGTGATGACCCAAGCCTAAATAGTTGCTGCACTTGATGTTTTCATTCTCAGCCGGGGTTGGTTGCTTGCTGGGTGGTAACCTCCTTCCTTCTTGCAGGAATGAAGGGTTTCCTTTTCCTCACGCTGGTGGTTGCCCTTATGGTTGTGGGTGGTCATGCTTCCGTAAGGTTTTAGGTAAAAAAAAACGTTATCCATCCTCCTGTTATGCTTCACAGTCTTTAAATTAATAAACAAATATTACTTTATTCACTGGTTTTAACACTATCGTGCTTCTCGTTTGCAGGTGATGGCTTGTCTGGCTGGTGCGAGGCCGTGGCGACTTGCTAAATAACGGTAAGCCTGGTTTGACCATGGCAGTCCCTCCTTGTTTGGTCCCCTTGGGACATTTGTGGGTTGATACATTGTGGCCTGCAACCTTTGCGGTTTTGGGTTCAAATGGGTTGACCTATTCGTCGTTGTCTGTTGAAGCTAACCCCTTGCTTGATGCAAGGTCTTTGGCTTAGGCCGCGACTGTAACACTTAGTTTTTGTTTATATTACTATGTAAATAAATAATAAAGAGAGGAAGGGCTGTTGAAATCTTAAACTGTTAGTTGTTAAAGGATGTTGAGGGCATTGGAAGAGCTTCAAACTCTTGAGTTATTCTCTGTTGTAATTTTTGGATTTGTAGGGTTTTACCCTAAGTTAACAGTATAAGAAAATATTTACAACTTCTTTAAAATTATCTTTGATTTATAATGTACTTCTGTAAATTATGGGGGTTATTAGTTATGTTTTATAATATTTGGTTAAGCTCGATAAGTCGAGCATTCTGTCACTCTATTGGTTATTTCCTGCACAATAATGTACTTGATTTTTACCCATAATATTTTTAAAATTCATTGCTAGGGTTTCGGCCTGTACATTGTTTATATATAGATTTACTTTATTATTAAAGGAATTTATAATGTTTTTATATAGTTTATACCCTTCGGAATTATAGGGTTTTTATGTTTTTAATGAAGTTCTTAAGTAACCGTCCATTAATCTTTGAGTGTAGAACTTATATTTTATTTTAGGTTTACAATAATGAGATAAGTACATTACTTTAATTACATAATAATACTATTCCTATAATTTGTATACTACCTGCACACTTAGTCTATATAAAGTATATAATAAGAAAGTATTTTGTAAGAATGTTATCTTACCAGTAAGCACTATTGCTCCTATTGTTATTTATACTTAATTTATTTTGTAAATGTATAGAGAGATAGTATTCTGTTGTTTATTTCTTCTGCTATCTGTGCTAAATACCTTATAAAAGTTCTCTTAGTATTTATTTTATCTTATTATGTTATGATGTTAGTAATTATAAAATAAAACAATTAACAAACTATCTATGATCTATCTCGTGAATATATTGTAATATTTGTTTAAACTTTAAGAAAGTTAGATTTATAGCTCTAGATATTGTTCAAGCTCAGTTAGATAAAAACATAATGAATGAATTAGTTACATTACTAATCATACATAAAATCTAGAACCAGCTTGGTTTGACAGTAGAATTAAATCAAGATTTTAACTATTCTTTCTTTCAATTTGAATATTATACATGCGGTAGTTAAAACTGGAAGAAGTAGACTGTAAGTTGTAAAGTATTCTTATTTAGCTTAACCCTACTCTAGTTTAACTAGTATACCCTTTTCTTGAATTCAAATAAGCCATAAGATTACTGAAGGTAAATACTGTATCAAAACTGTTTTATCTATCCACACATACTACTATCAGTAAATAATATAGTTTCTTTCTCTATTTCTAATAAATTGACAGTCTCAGTCCATACTTAACACTACTCCTAGTACAAAAGATATTTATTTTGATAACAAAATAAAAGGGAAATATTCTATGCTTCCACTAACATTTTATCCTACATTTTCATCATACTATCTTCATTTATAATTTCACCACCTGTGTTGGAGTACGGTCTGGATCACTCCAGATGAGGAAAAACATAGCAAGGGTTTTATTTCATATCGAACTGATTCTATTACTAAACGAACTAAGAACAAATTCATTACTAAACCATTTAAATCTTTACATTATAAGCTACAATGTAGCAATCAATCATACACAGATAATAACACAGAAATTTAGATAATAACAGAACCTGTTCTTTGAGCTTGGACGACAACAGCAATGGGAGGCCATTCCTCCCTACCAACTCCTGGAGAGTGCTCAAACAGTGACTCCTCAGGACGCCCGAGCTTGCTCTGGTCTCCCTGGCTGGAACTAGGTGCAACAATAATCAAGTACTAGTCTTCAAACTCAATAATAATCATGAACTTATCAGTAAATTTCCTCAGCTAACAAGCTGTATCAAACCAAGTTACTGTAGATTATCCCTCAAAACACCTTCCTTACAGTTTTTCGCTTTTCTCCAATGAATTCCTTGAAGTGCATTCCCTCTGAATGATTTTTCTCCTGGAAAATATCTGAGCCACCTCAGCTCTATTCATTAGGTACTTTTAAAAGATTGCCTAGGTCTTTTTGGGTTAGTTGTCATTTATTGAGCCACCTGCTTTGATCCCACTTTCTTGGGGGATCATGACCCCAAATGTACGGAAGTTTCCACCTACAACATAGGAAGTGTTTGAGGATGCTGCCACTTGTCTTTTTCCCTCCACCTAGTTCCTTCCACTAGTTTGACCAGTAACACTCTTATTAACAGCTCTCCCAAGCTGTTGTCTCCACTTTTTATTTATTAATAATAAAATATTCAGAAGTACATTCCACTTCTTTTGACTCTACTGAGTCATCAGTTCCTACTTAACATTAAATTTAACATAATGTCTTAGGAAATAAAATTAAAACAATTAACATTATTTTACAAAACAGGGGTATGTGACATACACACCCCCTTAAAATGTAACATCGTCCTCGATGTTACTTATTCTTCATCCTCTGCAATCTCCTGGAACAGATTCGGGTATGCCTCCCGCATCTTATTTTCCAGTTCCTAGGTGGCCTCTTCATGACTAAGGTGCTTCCATTGCACCTTCACCTGTCCAATGGTGCAGTTCTGCAGAGTAATTTCCCTCCTCCAGAGGATACAGTCCGGTTCCACCAGAATTTCTCCTTCTGGTTCCACCTGTACAACATTCCAATCAACCACATGAGTAGCATCATGAACATACTTCTTCAAGACAGACATATGAAAAACATTATGTACTTTCAAGTTAGGTGGTAATGCTAGCTGGTATGCAACTTGACCAATTCTAGATAAAATTTCAAATCAACCGTTGTAACGTGGTGCTAACTTTGCACAACTCCCCAGTCTTAGAGATATTTTCTTTGGCCTTACCTTTATAAATACATGCTCACCTACCTGGAACTCCTTGGGAGTTCTTTTCAAGTTTGCTTGGCTCTTTTGCCGATCCTGTGCCACCTTCAAATTTTTCTGCATTTGTTTCACAGTTACCTCCATTTCCTTCAATAATTCTAGTCCTAACACCAATATATCTACTGGATTATTCCAGGAGATAGGAGTGTTACATTTATGCCCATATAAAATTTCAAATGGACTAAACTTAGCTGATGACTGATAGTTATTATTATATGCAAACTCTGCTAGATGTAAGTAGTCTTCCCACTTACCTGGCTAATCTTTAACATACATCCTTAATAAATCCTCCAACACCTGATTCACTCTTTCAGTCTATCCATCTGTTTGAGGATGGAAGGAGGTACTGAAATTCAATGTTGTATTTAATCCCTTAAACAAGGAATTCCAAAAATTTCCTGTGAATTTAGGATCCCTGTCTGAAATTATAACTTTCGGTACTCCATGTAACTGAAAAATCTACTTTAAGAATATGTCAGCTTAAATAATAAAAATCCATTTTCATTTAAACTATAACCTTTTATTAAGCTTTCTGTAGGTTTTTCCTTAGCTGTAATTTGCAATTTCTGATAATTTTCAACTTGTTTTACCCCTTCTTTAAGCTGTTCATTTAAATCAGAAGCATAAGTGCTGATTGCTACTGTAAAGTTCAGCTTTGCGTTTCTGCTCAATGCATCAACCACCTTATTTTCCTTACCCTTTATGTGCTGGATTTCAAAATCGTATTCACTCGAGAACGCTAACCACCTTGCTTGTCTAGCATTTAAGTTAGGATGATCTAAAAGATATTTCAGTCCTTTATTATCAGTCATTAGAATAAATTTTATGCCTATTAAATGATGTCACCACATTTTTAAGGTGTGTATAACAGCCGCAAGTTCTAAATCATAAGTTGCGTAATTATTTTCGTGAATTTTTAACTTCCGAGACTCATAGGCAATGACATGCCCATCTTGAGATAGAACACCACCTAAGACATCATTATAGGCATCAGTGCATACTATGAAGTCCTTATTAGGATCTACTATTCTTAGAATAGGTGCACTAGTCAATTAGGTTTTTAATTTCTTAAAACTTTCTTCACATTTTGAGTTCCAATCAAATTTCTTGCCTTTCTTTTGCAAGGAAGTGATCAGATTTGCTATTTTTGAGAAGCCTTCAATGAATCTTCGGTAATAACCGGTAATTCCCATGAACGACCTCACATCTGTTACATCTTTAGGAACCGACCAATATTCGATTGCCCGAATCTTTTCAGGATCGATTGAAATCCCTTCCTTAGTCACTACGTGACCTAAGTACTAGATTTCATCCTCAAAGAAGTCACACTTGCTAAAATTCGCGAAGAGTTGTTGTTCTTGCAACTCTTGTAATACTATCTTTAGGTGTTCTTTATGTTCTTCTTCCGTTTTAGAGTAAATTAAGATGTCATCGATAAACATGACAATAAATTTATCTAAGTACTTATGCATTATATTATTCATTAAGCACATAAAGACAGCTAGGGCGTTGGTAAGCCCAAATGGCATTACGACAAACTCGTAGTGTCCATACCTTGTTCTAAAGGATGTCTTGAAGATATCTTCATCCTTAATTCTTACTTGACGATATCCTGACCTCAAGTCTATCTTTGAGAACACCGTAGCTCCACGTAGTTGATCAAACAGATCATTTATGCGGGGCAACGAATATCTGTTTTTAATAGTCATCTTGTTTAGCTGACGGTAGTCTATACATAATTGCATGGTTTTGTCTTTTTTTTTAACAAAGATGACCGGTGCTCCCTAAGGAGACACACTAGGTCGAATGTACTTCTTATCTATTAAATCTTTTAGTTGCGAATTTAACTCATTAAGTTCTAAAATGTTCATTCGATATGGAGCTTTTGAGCTAGGTACCGCACCTAGTACCAGCTCAATAGTGAAATCCAATTCCCTCCTTGGAGGTAATCCTGGAATTTCTTCTGGGAATACATCAGTAAATTCTTTTAAAACAAGAATATCTTCTATTTTTAACTTATCTGGTTCAGTTTTACTTTCCTCATCTGTAATAGTTACAGCATAGGCTTTACATCCTTTTCTAACAGCTCTTTTAAGTTGTAAAGCATAAATATGTCTGATTATAGTTTTTCTAGGAATACCCTTAACCTTTACTGGTTGTTCATCACTATTTAAGCACGTGAAAGTTTTATCATAACAATTTAAAACTACCTTATGCTTCTCTAACCAATCCATGCCAATCAGTAAATCATATGAGCCAAGTGGCAAAACATTAAGCTTAACTGTAGTTTTAAATTCATGCATAAGTAAAGCACATTCTTTCACAAAACAGGTTACTTTTCTTTTTGCCCGAGTGGTTAATTGAACTAACCAGGAATCATCAAACTTATCGATAGACAAATTACATTTTTCCTCTATCTGAGGTGCAATGTAACTAAGACTAGCTCCTGGATCAATTAAAATGGTTACAGGGGTTTGATTAATCATACCTTCCACTTCCACCATGGAATTCTGATAGTCAGCTTGGCGGTTCTCCAAAGCTGCATTAATTCTGGGCATAGTCCTTGCTAGTTCTCCAACGGTCATTTCCTCTTGCACAGTATGAATATTGCTTACTGACTTTTTCCGGTTTGGGCAGACCGAGGCATAGTGCGGGCCATTACATTCCCAGCACTTAACAGGCTCCTTACGCTCAAAACTCTTGGTAAAATTCCCATGGTTATTTGCAGCTTCCTTGCTTTTAAAATTATTCGAATGATTGGAAGTACCATTTCTATTTCCCTGAAAATTCTTATTGTTAGAATAATTTTTATTCTTATTATTCTTGAAATTTATCTGGGGTACAAATTCCTTCTTCTTAAAATCAGGCTGATTGTTTCTTTTCTTAGCCTTCCAGTTGCCTAATCCTTCTTTCTTCCGGTTTTGCTCAAAACAGAAATTAGCCTTCCTCATGGCTTCCTCCAGAGTCTTCAGTTTATCATACTCAATTCTATCCTTGATATGATACGATAGACAGCTGAGAAATCGCTGTACTTTAGGTTTCTCATCTACTAGGTAAGGTACATACCTAAGCAAGCTTAAGAATTTACTGTTCAAATCCTTCATAGTCATTGAACCTAATTTCAATTCATAAAATTCTTTAGCTCTTTCTTCGTAATATTGCTTGGACAAAAATTTCTTCTTGAAGTACCTTTTAAAGGTACTCCAATTAACTTCTTTTTCCCTGATACCCTTGACTCTCTTCAGATCTTGCCACCATATGTCCGCTTTTTCGGAGAGATTATATATTACCATCCTTGCCTTTAGCTGATTAGAATAATTGTATATATGAAAATACTTCCTCACCCCGAATAACCAGGACTCTACTTCTTCCCCTTTTTCGGTCTCTCCATTAAAAGTTGGTGGCTTTATCTTTTTAAACTCCCCTGAAATTTCCTCATATGGTCTGTATTTCTTCTTTCTGTCGTACAACTCAGCCTCACTATTGTCACTAGTGGTATGGTAACTTTGTCGTTCACCGCACCCTTCAGATGATGAACTACTTTCAGTTTTCGCCAGCTTCATCTTTTTATATCTTCTTTGATGACTAACATCCTCAGATTCTGATCTTTTGCTCCTTCCTTCAATTTGGAACTTTTCTATTAAAATTTGGTTCAATTCTTCCTGAGCCTTCATAATCCTTTCATTCTCCCTCTCAACTGATTCCATTTCAGTCTTCAATTCTTTTACAGTCTGCAACAGCTCTGAAGAGTGGGCAGTTACCTCTTCTAACATCAGTTCTCTGGGCAATTGTCTTATTTCTGTGTCTGGAGTCTCCTCCTGTACATACTCTCCCAGCTTTTCCATACCTGCCTGTTAAACTTCAGAAAAAAGAAATTTTCTGTTCTTTACATAAAACAGAATATATATGTTAGTATCTTAATTTAATTTACTATTCTATGAAAGCTAGTTGGGCTGCATCAAGGCCTAGTGTTTGAACCTTGTGCTCTGATACCACATGTCAAAACCCTGAATTTTCTGAAAAATTTAAAAGTTTTCAATAAACAGATAAATTTCATAAATGCAGTCACTAATTGTTTAATTAGTTATATGTTACTGAATTCATTATCTGAGTTATCCATTTGATTATGTTTATATTTAAAGAACATTTTTTTTTTTAGTTTACTGACTTGTTTTCTCTTTGCGACGACAAGGTGGAACTGTCATGAAAATTCTGGGCTTACTTAGCTTTCGAGCTAACACAGAAGTTTTCCTATGCTTACAGACTTACAGGTAAGAAGTTCGATTGCTGCTTGTCATTAATTCTAAAGCATTCTAATATAAGTTCGTCGCACAATAATAACTCAGTAGAGAATATAATTGCTAAACAATTTCCAAAGCTTATTCAGGTAAAATCATTTAACTGTCTTCCTTTTTAAGATGCTAAGGAAAGAGATTCAGTTTTGTTAGTAAAGGCTACAACTGGCTTCTTCCTAGTAAATGTAAATTTATAGTTCTTAATGTTTACTGAACTATTAGATGTCCATCACAGTTGTCAAGTGTAAGATGCCTTAAATACTTGTTTTCAAGCAGAGTAAGAATGGCAGAGTTAATAAGTCATTAGAAAGATACTTATTGTCAAATTTGATAGTTATTAAAATGCTTAACACTTTTATCTTTCAACTTAAAGGTGTACACAACAAATACCCCATTACACAACTAGAGCTATTCTCATAAGATGGATATCTTACTATGAACATGTTTTATATAATTACTTTCCTAGATATAAAGGGGCATGTCCTTAATGGACTATAATCATGGAAAGAATGCATAACATAATAGTTTTATGGCCTAACTATTTTATGTTGGATAATCTTTTGTTAAATAGATTTGTGGATCAACCCTTGTCATGTTACAATTTATTAGTTAAATAACATTTACTTTAAGCAATTCATTCACCAAAAGATGTTATTACTTTCTTTTGTATCTTTTACCAAACTTTACTATCTTGATAAATACAACAAGGCCATTGAGGTTAATATTAACAATAGGATAATTGCCACAATTTTATTCTATAAACCTCCTTTATAACAACCAATAGTTTATTTTTACGTTAAGTTATAGATGTTGGTTGAATTATTACTTTACAATGCATAAAGAAGGTGCAAGGTGTGAAAGCAAGAGGTCAAAGAATAAACCATAATCACAATCAGTTTATAACTTAACTTTGTTTTAAAGTTTTATAAGCTTTATACCAATGCCTCCTTTACTTACATTTATGAACTAGGGTAAGTATTGTTTACATAGCATAGAGAGAAAGGTTTATAACAAGGACCATTGCATGATAAAACTATTGTTTACCCTTGATCTATGCTTTACAAATTAACATTACATGCCTCCTTTATATAAATATAATCTAGGTCACGCAAAGGGTAAAGATCCACGTTATGCTATATCCTAATCATCGTTCTAAGGGTTTCGTGGTTGAACTTTACAATGTGCAGATTGGTTGACATTTGATGCAACGAACCTTGTGGAACTTTCCATCGTATGATATGGATTACAAATCATTGGAATACTTGCTCGCTGTAAACTATATTGTTTCTACCCACTGCATGCCAATTATTAAAATGTTAACGTGGCCTCGTTGTAGCCAAGTGTTGGAGGTTTAAAGGGTAGTCTTGAACCCTAGTTTGACATTCCTTCGTCGCCTTCGGGCCTCCGACTGCTCTGCAAAACATTCATGTCTACACTGTCGCTTGCACTGTCTGTTAGCAGTCTTCCTGCTGGTTATACTCCTCGTGGGCTCATCCAAATGCACTGTAAGCAATGCTGTTGCCAAATGTTTGTTTGTTTGAGCGTAGGTCAGTAATTTTTCTTCAGGGTTTTGCCATCTTGTATGCTCAGTCCCGAACTCTTTAACTGTAAAGAGTCCCCACTTTTTAGCTAGGCATTAAGAGTCGTGGCCTCTCAATTTAAGGCTGCTAGGCATAGGGTTTCATCGCAGAGTAGCGCCTCTAACAGAATTTGATGTGACGACCCAAGCCTAAATAGTTGCTGCACTTGCTGTTTTCATTCTCAGCCGGGGTTGGTTGCTTGCTGGGTGGTAACCTCCTTCCTTCTTGCAGTAATGAAGGGTTTCCTTTTCCTCGCGCTGGTGGTTGCCCTTCTGGTTGTGGGTGGTCATGCTTCCGTAAGGTTTTAGGTAAAAAAAAACGTTATCCATCCTCCTGTTATGCTTCACAGTCTTTAAATTAATAAACAAATATTACTTTATTCATTGGTTTTAACACTATCGTGCTTCTCGTTTGCAGGTGATGGCTTGTCTCCATCTGCGAGGCTGGTGCAAGGCCGTGGCGACTTGCTAAATAACGGTAAGCCTGGTTTGACCATGGCAGTCCCTCCTTGTTTGGTCCCCTTGGGAAATTTGTGGGTTGATGCATTGTGGCCTGCAACCTTTGTGGTTTTGGGTTCAAACGGGTTGACCTATTCGTCGTTTTCTGTTGAAGTTAACCCCTTACTTGATGCAAGGTCTCCGGCTTAGGCCGCGACTGTAACACTTAGTTTTTGTTTACATTACTATGTAAATAAATAATAAAGAGAAGAAGGGATGTTAAAATCTTAAACTGTTAGTTGTTAAAGGATGTCGAGGGCATTGGAAGAGCTTCAGACTCTTGAGTTATTCTCTGTTGTAATTTTTGGATTTGTAGGGTTTTACCCTAAGTTAACAGTATAAGAAAATATTTACAGCTTCTTTAAAATTATCTTTGATTTATAATGTACTTCTGTAAATTATGGGGGTTATTAGTTATGTTTTATAATATTTGGTTAAGCTCGATAAGTCGAGCATTCTGTCACTCTATTGGTTATTTCCTGCACAATAATGTACTTGATTTTTACCCGTAATATTTTTAAAATTCATTGCTAGGGTTTCGTGTACATTGTTTATATATAGATTTACTTTATTATTAAAGGAATTTATAATGTTGTTATATAGTTTATACCTTTCGAAATTATAGGGTTTTTATGTTTTTAATGAAGTTCTTAAGTAACCGTCCATTAATCTTTGAGTGCAGAACTTATATTTTATTTTATGTTTACAATAATGAGATAAGGACATTACTTTAATTACATAATAATACTATTCCTATAATTTGTATACTACCTGCACACTTAGTCTATATAAAGTATATAATAAGAAAGTATTTTGTAAGAATGTTATCTTACCAGTAAGCACTATTGCTCCTATTGTTATTTATACTTAATTTATTTTGTAAATGTATAAAGAGATAGTATTTTGTTGTTTATTTCTTCTGCTATCTGTGCTAAATACCTTATAAAAGTTCTCTTAGTATTTATTTTATCTTATTATGTTATGATGTTAGTAATTATAAAATAAAACAATTAACAAACTATCTATGATCTATCTCGTGAATATATTGTAATATTTGTTTAAACTTTCAGAAAGTTAGATTTATAGCTCTAGATATTGTTCGAGCTCAGTTAGATAAAAAAATAATGAATGAATTAGTTACATTACTAATCATACATAAAATCTAGAACCAGCTTGGTTTGATAGTAGAATTAAATCAAGATTTTAGCTATTCTTTCTTTCAATTTGAATATTATACATGCGGTAGTTAAAACTAGAAGAAGTAGACTGTAAGTTGTAAAGTATTCTTATTTAGCTTAACCCTACTCTAGTTTAACTAGTATACCCTTTTCTTGAATTCAAATAAGCCATAAGATTACTGAAGGTAAATACTGTATCAAAACTGTTTTATCTATCCACACATACTACTATTAGTAAATAATATAGTTTCTTTCTCTATTTCTAATAAACTGACAGTCTCAGTCCAGATTTAATACTACTCCTGGTACAAAATATATTTTTCTGATAACAAACTAAAAGGAAAATATTCTATGCTTCCACTAACATTTTATTCTACATTTTCATCATACTATCTTCATTTATAATTTCACCACCTGTGCTAGAGTACGGTCTGGATCACTCCAGATGAGGAAAAACACAGGTAGGGTTTTATTTCATATCGAACTGATTCTATTACTAAACAAACTAAGAACAACTTCATTACTAAACCATTTAAATCTTTACATTATAAGCTACAATGCAGCAATCAATTATACACAGAAAATAACATAGAAATTTAGATAATAACAAAACCTGTTCTTTGAGCTTGGATGACAATAGCAATGGGAGGCCGTTCCTCCCTACCAACTCCTGGAGAGCGCTCAAACAACGACTCCTCAGGACCCCCGAGCTTTCTCTGGTCTCCCTGGCTAGAACTAGGTGCAACAATAATCAGGTACCAATATTTAGAATCGATACTAATCTTGAACTTATCAGTAAATTTCCTCAGCTAACAAGCTGTATCATACCAAGTTATTGCAGATTATCCCTCAAAACACCTTCCTTACAGTTTTTCCCTTTTCCCCAATGAATTCCTTGAAGTGCATTCCCTCTGAATGATTCTTCTCCTGGAAAATATCTGAGCCACCTCAGCTCTATTCATTGGGTACTTTTAAAATATTGCCTAGGTCTTTTTGGGTTAGTTGTCATTTATTGAGCCACGTGCTCTGATCCCACTTTCTTGGGGGATCATGACCCCAAATGTAGGGAATTTTCCACCTGCAACATAGGAAATGTTTGAGGATGCTGCCACTTGTCTTTTTCCATCCACCTAGTTCCTTCCACCAGTTTGACCAGTAACACTCTTATTAATAGCTCTCCCAAGCTGTTGTCTCCACTTTTTATTTATTAATAATAAAATATTCAGAATTACATTCCACTTCTTTTGACTCTGATGAGTCATCAGTTCCTACTTAACATTAAATTTAACATAATGTCTTTGGAAATCAATTTAAAACAATTAACATTATTTTACAAAATTGGGGTATGTGACAGTTAGGGTTCTATAGAAGTTAGAGTTCAATTATCATTGTTATTATATAATAAAATGAAAAAATTATAAAGAAGTATGCAAATCTATAATAAAAGGCAAAGTAATATAAAGAAGTACAAAATGATCTATTAATATACAAAAATTTCAAATCATATACAATAGTACTGAAAAATGGAACATCGTTCCCAATGTCTATACAATGGCAACTCGTGTCGTATACAAAATATGGCAACTTGTGCCCTATACAAAATATGGCAACTCGTGCCAAAATGCCACATCATGGCTAGTGTACATAGGAGGATCTCTTAATCCTCCTACCCACCCTCGGAGCTCCCAGGTGCAACTCCAAAATCAATCATCCTCTTCTTTGAGCTAGAGGAAGCTCGGTTCTTATGGCCACTTCGACCACCTCCCCTTAGGCTCTGAAATGACAACAATCAAATGTCAACTCCTACAGGAAATTATACAAGTATAAAACACAATTTAAAAATCAAAATTACGTTTTCAGATTTTAAATAACTCACTTGAGATGAGACCGTAAGTGGTGAGCAGGATACCCTCCTCCATGATCCAAGTCTCTCGGCAATGCCACCCTGCAACATTTAAACAGTAATATAAATCATACAATTTACTGCTTATGTTAATTTTCATTAATATTACACGAGATTTTCATAAACTAATCAAACTCACCATGAACATTGCAGGCTGGTCCTGGGGGCTGGCAGGTGGAACAATCGGCTGGTCCTCAGGGGTGGCAGGTGGAGCAGTGCACTGTACAACCTGCTCTGATGCTAGGGTGGATGGAATAGCGGAGGATGTAGCCACATCGATGTTGGCTACAACACTAGCGGGCACAATGGGAGAGGGCGTGGACTGTAGTGGGCGAAGTGGTGATGTACGACGATAAATGCCAATTGGCTGTAGAATGGAATGGGCCACCCTGGAAGAGGAAACGAGGATGGTGGGGAAATATGGGGGAGGGGGATGAGGTATGGGATGGGTGAATGTGGATGGTTGGTGTAATGTGGTCAGAGAGGGGAGGGTGGAAACATGGGAAGCTGGAAGGAAGGGGGTGGATGGGTGGGGTGGGGAGGGAGGAGATGGATGGAAGTGTGGTGGTGGGTGGGAGGCAAGGGATGGATGGAACAGAGTGGGGAGGGATACAAGGAAAGGTACATGTATGTTGGAGTCTACACCTGGCATATATGGTGAGAAAAAGGTAGTCGGTGGAGAGATAGTGACGCCAACGTGCCTATGTACTTGGACTTGCATACATATTCATGGCATCGTATATTAGTACATAAAAAATATAACTATACAAATCTAAGCCATCAAAACTGAAATTAAATTTATACTTTATTATAAGATACCTTCTCACGAGGGGATCTGCTGATCCCCGGTGGGGATGGCTGGTCACTCAATACTATAGATACCTGTTCATTTGCACAAAAATATTTAGATTCAATTACTAAATATTAACTACATTAGACGACAAGATTAACTACTAACATTAAACTTAATTACTGGAAAAAAAAGTACCTGTGTGTATGGTGTCCCAATGTCCTCTGCAGCTGCCATGGATTTATCTAGGTTGAAGGAACCAACGTCCTCCCACCCGGGTCTTGGAGACTCAACACTGAATAGATTTACTCTAAAAAAAATCAATTCATCAACATCTGATTCTAAGTTCAATTTATTAGAAATTATGAGATTGCATAACGTATAATCAATACTTGAACATTAAATAAAACAATAACTAACTTGGTGTAGGTAGCTCTCTGTGGCATGCTCCTGTGTGGGAACCTTGCATGGATGCCCACAACGAGAAAAACGATGTGGTATACCTGAGAACGTGTCATGTGGCACGTCTAACAGACTCATGGATCCCATCTAGTCCACTAGCTAACCCAGGGGGTTGAGGAAGCGGGTTAGGCTCTCACCTAGGTGCGGGAGGTCCTCTGAGTGGGTTCCGGTGGGCATGAGGTCGATCTTGGGCTGAGCTAAAACCGACGCCCTGGAACTTGGTGATGTCGAAGTAGTTCACATGGAGCCCTAACACAAACTCAACCCACATTTTCCTGAGAAAATACTGTGGGACCTCGGCATTGTTGCATGGAGGCTTGTCAAAAACCATGAACCATCTCTTCCTCTAGTTATCTCTCCATGGCTAGTAATTACACTAGTCCATGCAAACTCGCTTCTTCCTCACATCTGGAGGTTTTCTTGTTCTTGAATCTGTAAATTTGCTCTACAGTTGGGCTTTTGTGATATTTAGGTTTTTTATATCCTCTTTGGATATAACAATGCTCTCTCATTCAAGCCTTATATTCTCTCAAACTAGTTATCTCATTGTGGGCAATGTTGATATATTCTATTATATTTTGTAGTGATGTGGCGAGGGAAACCCAAGAGGGTTCCCTAGTGTTCCTCAACTCATCACTCAAAATTCTTAATTGGTTTAAATCCCTGTGTAATTCATCTTCGGGGTTTTCTTGGTTTAATTTTGTGTTTGGGTCCTCTGATTGGTTTGTTTCATTCCTTTGTTGGCATGGTTCATTGGTATTTGTCATTGTGTTTAGGTAATTTGTACCTGCAATATCAAATCTTGCCCATTTCAATTGAATTTTTTTTTTGTATTTTATTTGAAAAAACAATAAAAAAACATTGAAATAAACAAACAAATTTGCATTCCTACTCTATTTACCTTACTCCAACTTCGTTTTAGGCAAGTTGGACAATTTCGTTGTGCTCCTTGCGGGTCATTTCGTCTCCTTGGGAGTCGTTAACGCCTCCTTGCACGTTCGTGGGTGGGTAGAAAACAAAAGAACTGTTGACTGTTTTGTTTTTGTTTTTTAAACACAGGGACGCACGCGCGTCCCTGTGTGCGATCGCGCCAAACACGCGCGCATGTCCACATACTCATGCATGCATAAGCACGTGTGCACATCATTAGGGGCATGTGCGCGCTCTTATTGTTCACATTGGCAATCCGACATGGAGGTTTGCCACTGCTGAAGCAGGAGCGCATGCACGTTATTTTTTTTATCCGCTTGTATGATCCCATTGCATCATATTTGGGTAGCAGGTTCTTGCGGGAGCCCTTATGCATTTAAAATGATGTTTCCCCCTTGAAGATGCTTCTTATTAATCACTTTACTTAGATCTTAAGGAATTGAATTACTCTCACTTTCTTATTTTATGCTCTTTTATGAATTTGGTGCATAACAACCTATATCAACTACAATGGCATCATCTACAAATAAAAGGTGATTTATTGAGAGAGAAACATAAATGTTGATTAATCTTAATCTACCTCTTCTACTAAAAAAAATGGAGAAAACAATGTAAAAACTTCCCTTAAACCCTTGAATGATATAAAAAATATAAATATTAATTCATTAATAAGTCCATAAAGAGATGAGAAGATTTGACATCCTTCCATCCATTTAACCAACAATAAGTTAAAATCAAAGTGAAGTACCATGGGCCTAAGGTGCATCCGAATTTCCTTATCATGGCCTTGGATCAAATCAATATTTATAACCATATCAAAGATTTTTTTCATTTTTATGAAATAAAATCCTTCTTAAAATACACCTACAACATTATGAACTAATTAATGATTATTTGGTTATCCATAATGTTTTTGACAAATCCTTATGCACAGGTTGAAGTCGGTTTTATGGAAATGAATTTTACAATAAACAAAATTATGAATTAATTAATGATTATTTTGGTTACGCATAATGTTTTTAACAAATCTTTATAAAGAAGGTTGAAGTTAATTTTATAGAAATGAATTTTACAATAATTTTGTAAACGATTTTGTAACAAAATCATTACATAGAAAAAGTGGATTGCATTATTCTTATGGTAAGGAAAAAGGCACGAAAGAATAAATAAGGAGATCTTTAGAACGAGCATAGAAGTTGCATGGAAGCAAAATGAAAAGCAAGAATAAATAAGGAGATCTTCAGAACGAGCATAGACGTTGCATGGAAGCAAAATGAAAAGCAATGTTGTTGGAAGCCAAGTTGAAGTTGAAGCTAAAGTTCAAGCCAACGCGAAACTCGGTGCAAAGCCCGGCGTAATTTGAAATTGTAGCGTGGACCCAAATTAGGAAACAAAATACATCACGAGTCGGTGCTAATCTCATGTCATGTTTAGTTGTAGTTGTAGTGTGGATAATTTATTGAACCAATCAAAAGTGCAGATGAAGTAAAACACAAAGTACATTAATATGTCCGTATCAGATAACTAGTTGTTTGAAAGACCGATTCGCGGCAGGGACCGACGCCTGCATGCAACCATTATCAGACCAACGCCATGCCATGCCATGCCAGCCTCACTCCACTGCAACCAACAGTGTTATGAATCCTCCCAAAAATGCCCTAGCTAGGCCATTGTTATAAATCCACAACGCCATTCAGGCATTACAGGACCAATGTTTCCACTGGACTGGAGGGAAGAAGCATTCGCGGTCCGTTAACTAGGTAGGGTTACAGCAGGCAGCCTCAGGTATTTCGAGTGGAGTATTTCCAATGGTGTGGAGGGAAGCAGGGTTCGCCATTAAACAGGTAGGATAATTACTGTACTGTTCTTATTCCAAATGTTTTCAAATGATCAGGGACTAGTAACCTGCTGCACAGATTTGTAAATCTTTACAAACCCTTCCTCTTTTCTATTATTTCCTTTTCCCTTTCCCCTCTCTCTGGGGTTATTTTTACCATTCTTCCTTCATACTGGCTTTGTTCTAGCTTCTGTTAAAGATTACCAAATGAATGAAAATGAAAGATTACCAAATGAATGAAAAAGAAAAGACTACATAATATAACAGCAAAACCAAATGAAGCTATAATATAACAGCAATTTTTAAATCGAATTTGAAGCTATAAATAACTATTGGTTTTCTTGATTGAACTTTGAATAGGTGACATCGAAAAACAGCAGTGAAGGCGAAAATCAAATGCCTTTTTATGTTGGTGCCATGGGAGGAGGTGATCCTACATACAATCGAGCCCAACGAAAGAAGATACTGGCAGACAAACGAAAGAGGAGAAGAGTGGAGAATAATTTGCAGCCACCACCCAATTCTGGATTGGGATTTCGTCACAAGAGGCCACGACATCGACGCAATAATGCTCACATGGATGCAGATGCACAGAACATTGAATTTGATTACGTGTGTAATCTTTTTTGGGCTTTTTTCTTAATGCAATATGAAATACTGTACTCCTAAAAAAAATTATTACAAAATGATGCTAATGCTTGGATTTAGAAAATGAAGGTTAATATGTGATATAATCCAATTTCGGGATAAAGATATTACATTAATGAATTATATTTATTTTGTTTTTTGTTTTTCCCAGGAAATAAACAAAGGTGATCTCAAATTTCTTTTAAAGAAAAAGCTTACGGAGAGTGACTTGGGTCGTTTAAGAAGAATGGTGATTCCCAAGGTAAGATGTATTCTTGTAAGATATTGTGAATAGATTAAGCATGCTAGTTTTTCTTATGAGATTTTAAGCTTTTTGCGGGTTTATAACTCATAGAATCTTGCATTGCGTGGAGCCTAGTTTTGATTGTTTAATGTAAATATTAACCAAACAATACAAGGAACGATGCTATTAGATAATTGAAATTAAAATCTGTAATTTTTTTTTTTTTTTGATAAATCGCTTTGTGCAGAAAGGAGCCGAAGCCCATCTTCCTGCCTTTACTGACGAAAAAATAAAGTTGGTGCCAATGGTGGACATGGATACCTTTCAGAAATGGAGATTTAGATATTGGTATACTTGTTTTACTGTTTGAGTATTAAAATTTCCTTAATTAAAACTTATATTAGATTATAAAATAATATATTCTATAAGTTAAATTAAAGAACTGTTTTTTTATGATGGCAAAATTTAGGTTTTGGGGGAACAACAAGAGCAGAATGTATATTTTAGAAAATATTGGTGAGTATTTATATCTATTTATAATTTACGTAAGTTTATATCAATTTATAATGTATGTTTAATTATTTTAACAAATTGTTAAATAAATTGGTTTTTTCTGTTGAAAAATTCTCCTACCTTAATTATACAAGAATTAGTTTCTTCAATCTCAAATTTTCTATCCCTAATATGCATGATTTGATTGCCTGGCTGAATGAATTGCAGGAGAATTTATTAATTCACATGACCTTAAACGAGGAGATTTTATCACCATATACAAAGACAATATCAATGGAAAATATGTAAGTGAGTTTGGATAGAATAAGTTTGGTCTGAAAATTGTATGAATTTGAAGGTGATAAATATTTATTTTATTTTTTGAAAATCAACTCCAAAAATAATTATTGTTTTTGATCATTTTATGGATTCATTTTTTTGTGCAAATTTAGGTGATTAAAGGAGAGAAGCTCCTAAATAATGAAAACGCTCTGGACAATTCTGGGGAGGGAAATAGAGTTGATGCACTACAGAGTCTCAGCCTCGAACATAATAGAGACCCGAATGACGAAAGCAGAAAGCCACAGAATTTAATGTTCCCTATTGAGGTCCATCCAGCTCCTGCATTCCATGAAGCTGGTGATTCGTCTCAATGGGCGCATGAACTGCACCCTCCACTCTCTATTGGGATAAATGAAATAATCCAGGCTCATGATTGCTCTTTATATTTCTTGTTGGAAAATGGTAATTACTCGCAGATCAGTTCGCAATCTTCAGCCGACATAGTACGCAACTTTCAGCCGACTTTGTCAGAGACCATACAAGTCGAAATCTTGTCTGCCAGTCTGGCAAGGAGGAAAAGTCTTCGAGTAGGCAACTAACATAAGACTTCTTGAAGGTTTTGTGCAAGTGGTCTGAGATTGCAGCCCAGGTGGTCTGAGATTGCAGCCCAGTTGCAAGCTCAAAAACCACTGGAACTCAAGACTAAAGAAGAAACTTTCAGGTAAACACAAGGATCATCAAATCCATGGACTTGCTAATCTCATATCATGTTGTGTGGACGATTTATTTATTGAACCAATCAAAAGTGCAGCTTTAGATGAAGTATACATCACCACTATGAGAAAACTAGTTGTTTGAAAAACCGATTCGCCGCTTCCGGGCCTCAGACCAACGCCATTCCCCTTTCCCCTGACTTTGGGGTTATTTTTACTATTCTCCCTTCATGCTTAGTTTCCTCTTTTCTATTATTTCCTTTCCCCTATCTTTGGGGTTATTTTTACTATTCTTCCTTCATACGGGATGTGTCTTAGCTTTTGTTAAAGATTAAGAAGAAAATGAAGGAAGAAAAAATATACCAAAGATTACTAAATGAACGAAGAAGAAAATGAACAAAGAAGAAATATTACCAAATGAATGGAAAAGAAAGATGCATTCTCATTATTAACCAAATGTATATATAGAACTACATAACAGTAAAACCATGGATCAATACCATGAGTGGTTCATGACCAAATCAACTAATCAACTAACTAAGTAATACATTATTGACCCTAACTAATACACTATTGACCCTAGTGAACAAATGAACCAGTAAATTTACAATTCTTAACAACTTGCTCGCTGGCATTTTTGTAAAAGAAAAAATACAGAAGAGAGAAGCACTAAGGGCGCATTAATCGCCTTCTCAATATTAATCAACTGAATATATAGGAAATACATAATGATAATACTATGGGAGAATACCATAGGTGACAAAATACTATGGGTAACTAACTAACCACATGTGCCATTACATTCTTCAACACACCCCCTTAATCTCAACTGGTAATGAAATTTGTCCATGATTGACTAACTCATGGATGAAATGATAGCTAGTGTCAATATTTTCACCTTTTCTATGAAATACATTAAGTTTGGACAATTGTATTGCAGAGCTATTATCACATAAATAGAAGTGGGTTTTTTTTCAGTGTGTCCCATATCCTTTAAAAGTCTTCTTAGTCATACTGCATGGAAAGCTGTTGTAGTGGTTTCTACATATTCTACTTCTGCAGAAGACATGCTAACAATATGTTGTTTTTGAGATGCCCAAGAGATCAGATTTGTACGAAAATAGAAAGCATAACCAAATGTTCTTTTCCTATCATCAAGACTACCTGCAAAATCATTGTCAGTCTACCCTGTGAGAGTTTTGTCTGGTGTATGAGTGTACCAAAGTCCATATCCAAGTGTGCCTGCAACATATCTCAGAATTCGTTTTCCAACTTTCCAGTGAGAGTCTTTGGGAGACTCCATAAATATGGAAATAAGACTGACAACATACATCAAATCAGGTCCAGTTGCATTCAAGTACATTAAACTGCGTACCATTTGTTTATAGAGTGTACTATTTACTGCTAGTTCATCATCCTTCTTGGTTAAATTGGTACCAAGAGCTATGTGGGTTTCTGTTGGTTTACATTTATCCATTCTGAATCTGTGTAAAGCTTTAGTGGTATACTTATGCTGGCAGATAAAAATACCTTTATCAGTTTGAGTAACTTCTATACCAAGAAAGTACTTCACCAGTCTTAGATCAGTCATTTCGAATTCCTTTTTCATGACTGTCTTGAAAGCTTCAAGCTTCAAATTACCATTGTAAATCATGTCATCAACATAAAGACATACCATCAAAATTTTACCTTGTTGGGTGAGTGCACAAAGTTGAGGGGCCTTTTAGATGCAATGGTAGAGTGAAGTCAATCACTCTTGATCCATAAAATAGAAATCATCCCAAGCAATCCCAACCCTGCCAAGCCTAGTCCCAAGGCTACCAACAGGCATGCCAATTAGGATAGTAGACCAAAACACACCTCCTTTTTATTGCATCAAATCGTGCTCCCGTTTTTCTTTGCATAAATGCGCTCGCATTTGTAAAAACTTGTTTTTTATTTTAAAATGGGTCGAGCCCGTCATTTTCGCCACATCACAGCATTGTTGGAGCTTGGACGAAGCAGAACGTGAGTGGGCGAACACATTATGGGCGTGCCAAAGCCATCCACCGCCACCTTTGGATCAACCTCCTCTTTGTGAGGTATTTTCCTCAATTTTTCTGATATTTTCCTCATTTCTTCTCATGATTTTTTCCCTAAATTCATTAATTTATTTGCCCTAATTTGAAATTAAACCAAAATTAATTAATTTATGGCCAATGGAAGCCAAAACCCCAATGGAATTGGCCAATGGAAATCAATGGAAACCAAAACCCCCTGATGGAAACCAAAACCCCAATTTAATCATAAAAATCAAATAATTTTGATTATTTACCAAAATCCATACCCAAAATTCACATGCCTAATGCAAACCAAAACCCCAACTAACTCATAAAAAAAAATTAATTTCACTATTTCCGTATGAATATTCACAAGCATCCTTGTGAATCCATACCAAAATTCACAAATATGCAAAGTTTGTCAAGCACATTGCAAGTTTGCATAAGTAATTTACTTTCCTAATGTAAACCAAAGCCCCAATTAACTCTTAAAAAACAAATGAACTTCACTATTTGCATATGTATAATCACAAGCATCATTCTGAATCCAAACCAAAATTAACAAATATGCAAAGTTTGTCAATTATATTGCAAGCTTGCATACAACTAAAAAAAATCAAGTAGAATTCATAGCTTTCCTAAAATACATAAACAAACATGGTAAATCCCTTGCCTCTATCCGAAATATCGAAGTTGGTCGTCCAATAACATCAATAAACAAATTATAGTTTTGATGAAACTTCCTAATCCAAGTGTTAAAATAAGGTATAGAAGCTTCCCATGCTTAACAAATATGTCCTCTTGACTGAAGTATACTTTTTGGTTAAGGTCAAGACAACAAAGTTCAACAGTAGGCTCTACGAACATGAAGATACATAGGTAGGTTGATGTGATTGATTACATGCCAATCACAAACTATCATACACAATAGAATCCATTGGAAACCTTGCAACCATAAAATCCACTATACACAATTGTGCATTTAAAGTCTTTCATGGGTATAGAAAGAGGGAATAGAACTAAAATAACATCAAGTGGAATCCATACATGGCCCAAATTACATATAAATAAAGATATGCTAAATAGACTTTGGAGTCCAAAAAGCATCACACTACAACAAATAATTGCATATCTAACAAAAACGTTGCCTATACTGGGATTTTATTTATCAATAGCACACTATGCCGCCTATTCTAGGGTCTAGTCAATACTTCTACCCGCAATCTGGGAGCTGGTCCCGCAAGGGCATTAGTTGACACCTCACAATTTTGATGAAACTTCATAATCCAAGCCTTAAAATAAGCTAGAGGAGCTTCACAATCAACATATCTGCATAAGACATTTTATGTACACATGCATATGGAAATTGGAATTAAAGCTTGAATTTAGGACATAAATTTAAAATGAAAAAATGTTAAATGTTTATTCTTTACTATAAAATTCAAAATCAATTTTTAAATTTACATAATAGATTTAGTTTATGTTGTTATTTGTCGTACATTATTTTTACACTTTTTAGTGCTTAGAGATGTCATTATATCATGTGTCTATATTTCTAATGATATTTTATGTGTATTTATGATTGCAGTGGTTACTATGGATAACAATGCTGAGATATTCAGGGTTATTGGTTATCTCAAAGAGATTGGTTTTTCTTGGAGGGGTGGAGATGAGCTCCACTGCTCCTTGTCAGATTCATTGTTGACTATTGTTGATACGATCACAAGATCGGATGATGCTTTGTATAGCATCGCATCATACATGGAGAGGAAAAGACAACAATATGCTGATGGGTTGAGCTACACCGAGGTAAAGAAACTGAAAATAACCAAATAACACATCTATACATTGTTTAGAGTGCCTGGGATAGATGAAATTCCGGAGATCACCAAGCCACATATTTCTATTGAGTGGTGTACCTTTCCACCCATTAGAGACCATTGGATGGATAGGTGGTACATGGTTTTTGACATTCCCTAGAACAACAATAGGGAAGTACCATTGTACTTCCTATGGAAGTTGTATGCAGAGTTTGTGATGGGTAAACATGTCAACTAATTTGACATGTTGGACTTCTAGGGAGTTGGTAGGGGGATGCCCTAACACCGACCCAATTCTAGCCATAGAGATTCCAATCCAAAGATACCTGCAACCCATGCCCATCTACCGAGGGTAGACATCCCTCCTGCACATGATATGGTTTCTTAGACATAAGAGGCATTTCTGACTCTAGCTGAGATGGTCTCTCGACACACGACCACTATTGACCAGACAACACCCTCTTCCTCTGCTGGGGTACAACCAACAACTTCTGGTGATAGAGGGACATCTATTGGTGGGGATAGACCAGCATCCCATGTGCCTCAGAGCGACCCGCATGTCTACACAATGTGTGGTCAATCCTTTTATGGTCCCTAGACCAAGACATGATAACTCTACGGTGACTGGTGGTCAGGCAAGGACATTGTCAAAACTCTATTATTGTTCAATTTTTAATTTTTCCATATTGTATGTAACATATTAAAAGATTCGTAATCTATGCAATATTTACTCTTGTAGGAGATTGATGCCTCTCATGGGGGTGGTACTACACCCAGTGTGGTTGTACCCGAGGCCCAAACAACCACCATTGAGGTAATATTTAAGCATTTGTCATTTTGTTAATACATATCATTTTGTTAATGCATGTGTTAGTCTTGATTAATTTGTTAAATTGTCTCAGATATTTACAATTTTTGAAGTTGCAGGAACCCGAGTTAGAACCTGATGCTAGAGACATTGATCTCAGCAAATAATCCAAGGTGGAATTTACGATTACTTGAAGAATGTAAGTACATGGTTAATGACTAAATCTTGTTTCAGTTATTTAAATTTCTTACCGTACACTCATTTATAGATTGCTAATATTTATAATTTTTAAACTTACATATGCTATCATCATCTGAAGAGGGACAAGAAATTGATGGAATCGGTCACTCCCATGGGGGTGATATGTCCCAAGCAAGGGTAAGTATTTTAAAACATGTTAGTTTTTCAGTACATATTATTCCATCCATTCAACTCCATGTATAACTATGGTAACACTTTATGACTGCAGACGTCATTGCAAATCCCTGCATCACCTCTTTGGTTTGGATCTTCTCGTAGTCCAAACATAGAGAAGGGGGTTGTTTACACGAGACGAATATCTTCCTTGAAAAGAGTGGGTGTCCATGAGGATCAACCTACTCATCCCACAGTAATGTACACACTTCCAATGGCAGTCGCTGGTTAGATTTGAATTCACTTCACAACTAGTTTTTCTTAATGTTATTTTCACATGTTTACAGCATCAGGATGTAGAGTCATCTGTGCCATACCATAGTGAGGTTTTTGATGTTGCGGTCAATGCTGCATCTACAATAGGGATAAGTCACACTGAGGTACATCTACTTGAATATTTGTAATTGTATAGTTCATTTGTATTGTTTATGGAGATGCACGATGTCTAACTATTTTATCATTTGGTGAATGTAGCCACACCCTGGTCCATTAGTGAACACAACTGAGGTTGATGTTCAACCTACGGCTCCTCTTACTACTGAAGAAACCCAACCTCTTCCCCATAGAAATGGTTTTTAAGGTGAGATGTTCATTTTTTACATAATTGATTATTACTTTCTCATTCATGTACATGTTGATAATTGTTGAGATAATTGGCATTTTTTTTTATTCACAGAGAAGCATTGTAGAGAGACTCTCTGCAATGTGGAGGACACCAGAGGCATCTATACCCTGGACGGATGTAGTGATTATTATTTTTATGTACAATTGAGTCATATATTAAATTTTCAAACTTTGTTATTGCTCGACAGTTCTAGTTTAGTTACCTGATCAATAAATATTGTCATTGATTTGCAGTCGCCAGAGATGCACAGCAGCCGTGGACAGAGGAAACAAGCATCAAGGTTTGGGAAAAGAAAGAGAAATTTAGAGTTTTAATGTGTTAGTCCAGGACAAATATGTATTTTTTTGTACAATCCGGAGTTAGAGTATAGGGGCGCAGTCTAGGACATATGTACTTTTGCTTGCACATGTACATCAAAGATGTTTTTGATACATGTACATTGACAGGCCATATAAGGGCCTTCTATTTTTGTATTATAATTTTTATGATATAAAATATATTCCATATCAAGGCTCTTGAGATCTTTATGGTTCAGTCTTTTAAGTGTGATTATACATGTGTGGCCAAGAATGTTTCTATGTGTAATGTTCCCAATTTTTTTATAGATATTACGATTGCATGGAGATATTAGTTAAAAATTTGGGAACAATGCACAATTACAATATTATGTAATGACAAAAATGTACATTTCAATTGTGTTTTACCACAATCCAATTGCATACACAATGTTAAATTAACATTGTTAAATTGTATTCACAAAGATGGAACATATCTAATACACATAAGCACCCAACACAGCTAAGCAATTGATCCAACTAAGTGGAATACAAAAGAACCTTACCCACACAAAAACATAACAAACTTAAGTGATGCACCTGTGTGCTCTACATAAATGAAATTAGTGTTTGGCATGATGTCTTTCATCTAACAAATACATGGGATACACATCAAACCTAAAAGCATCCGAGTATTATAAGGTTGATTCAAAATAATGGTTATGATTATATCCTGCACATTATTTTATCATTTTTTTAATGTACATGCGATTTGATGAATGGCCTCGAGGAACAATTTTGGAAGAGAAAAAAATTATGTGTGATTTTATTATAGTTTAAATTGATTGGAGAAGTACTTTTCTGAATCTTGTTTTATAAGTTTATGCTTATGGATTATTATTCGAAACATTCATAGTGTGAAGATATATATTTTGTAATAATGGCGTAATAGGTTGGCCACTTGTTTCTAAACATAAACATGTTCCATTACATGGTTACTGATGTAATGGCATTGTCTCCTCCTACATTTCATCGTACAAATGCTCACATCTCTTGGATGACCAAGCTAAATTAATATGGGAAACAACCTTCTTTCAAATTTCCATTGTTGTGAATGACATGATATCCTATGATCAATTCACCTCCACATGAGATTGATGACTCCTTTTTCCTTGATTAAAACACAAACAAAAAATATTTCTTGCTTGACAATGATGGGAAATAAGTCAAGTTCAACACCTCATAACAGGTAATAGAATTCTCAACAATTACACATGGAATAATAGTTTGCAACAAGTATTTTTTCAAGAGGGGAAGATCTACAATCACCTTCAAGCTGACCTTTATGTGCAAAAATTTCACATTCATTTACTGAGAAAAACCCTACAGGCTTTCAGGGACACTTGTTGAATCCCTACATGTGGCATAGAATGGAAACCATGCATCAAAACGGGATTTTGGTTGGTCATGCAAGAATTTTTAGGCAGGTTCCATGTGGGAACGCTAGCCACATGTTCACATTCAAGGAATTTGCAAAGCTGGCCCTTATGTGTAAAAATTGGGCATTCCCTTACTGAGCAAAACCCTAGTTTCCAAAATTGACCAAAAAAATGATTCCTTGTCCATAGACCCAGAGTAGAGGGCCACCCCTAGCACTATTTTAATTTATTGAATCCAACGGAGTCGACAGTTCATCGATCTGAGAAACGAACACCATTTTATCACACGTTGAATCCCACCTCCTACAAGCTTTCAGGGACACCTGTAAAATCCCTACTCCGGGCATAGAATGGAATCCGTGCTTCAAAATGGGATTCCAGTAGGTCATGAAAGTGTGTTTAGGAATTTTCCATGTGGGAACTCTAGCCACACCTTCACGGTCAAGGAATATGCGAAGTTGACCCCCATTGGCAAAAATTTGACATTCCCTTACTAAGAAATAACCCTAGTTTCCAAAATTGACCGAAAAAAATGATCCCTTGTCCATGGAACCAGAGTAGAGAGCCACCCAGAGCACTATACCTATGTCCTAAATCCAACAGATTCGATAGTTCGTCGATCCGAGCAAATACCATCATTTTATCGCACGTTGAATCCCACCTCCTACAGTCTTTCAAGGACACCTGTTGAATCCCTACTCGGGGCATTGAATGGAAACCGTGCATCAAAATGGGCTTCTAGTAGTTCATGAAATCATGTTTAGGCATGTTCCATGTGGTAATTCTAGCCACACATTCACAGTCGAGCAATATGCGAAGTTGACCCCCATCTGCAAAAAATTGACATTCCCTTATTGAGCAAAACCCTAGTTTCCAAAATTGACCAAAAAATGATCCCATGTCCATGGAACCAGATTAGAGGGCCAACCCTAGCACTATCCTGATGTCCTAAACCCAATGGATTTGAGGTCTTGTTGATCTGAGCAACGGCCATATTTTTATCACACATTGAATCCCACCTCCTACAGGCTTCATGGACACCTGTTGAATCCCTACTCAGGGCATAGAATGGAAACCGTCCATCAAAATAGGATTTTGGTAGGTCATGCAAGAATGTTTAGGAATGTTCCATGTGGGAATGCTAGCCACACATTCACATCGAGAAATATGTGAATTTTACCCCCATGTGCAAAAATTTCACATTCACTTACTGAGCAAAACCCTAGTTTCCAAAATTGACCAAAAAAAATGATCCCTTGTCCATGGACCCAGAGTAGAGGTCCACCTCTAACACTATCTCAATGTCCTGAATCCAACGGAGTCGACAGTTTGTTGATCTGAGAAACATCCATAATTCTATCACACATTGAATCCCACCACCTACAGGCTTTCAAGGACACTTGTTGAATCCCTAAACGAGGCATAGAATAGAAATCGTGTATCAAAATGAGGTTTAGGTGGGTCATGCAAGCATGTTTAGGCAAGTTCCATGTGGGAATGCTAGCCACACATTCATGGTCAAGCAATATGTGAAGTTGACCCCCATGTGCAAAAATTTGACATTCCCTTACTGAGCAAAACCCTAGTTTCCAAAATTGACCAAAAAAATGATCCCTTTTCCATGGACCCAGATTATAGGGCCTCTTGTAGAACTATCCCAATGTCCTAAATCCAATGGAGCCAATGGTTCGTTGATCCAAGAAATGGTCATCATTCTATGGAATGTTGAATCCCACCTCCTATAGGTTTTTAGGGACACTTGTTGAATCCCTACCCAATGCATAGAATGGAAACCGTGCATCAAAATGGGATTTTGGTGGGTCATGCAACATGTTTAGGTAGTTTCCATGTGGGAACGCTAGCCACATGTTCACGGTTGAGGAATTTGCAAAGCTGACCCTATGTGCAAAAATTAGACATTCCCTTACTAAGCAAAACCCTAGTTTCCAAAATTGACCCAAAAAATGATCCCTTGTCCATGGACCCATAGTAGAGGGCCACCCCTAGCAGTATCCTGATGTCCTGAATCCAACGGAGTCGATGGTTCTTCGATTTGAGCAACAACCATAATTCTATCGCACATTGAATCCCACCTCCAATAGGCTTTCAAGGACACTTGTTGAATCCATAACCAAGGAATAGAATGGAAACCGTGCATCAAAACAAGGTTCTTGTGGGTCATACAAGTGTGTTTAGGTAGGCTCCATGTGGGAACGATAGACAAATGTTCACGGTTGAGGAATATGCGAAGTTGACCCCTATCTGAAAAAATTGGCATTCCCTTACTGAGCAAACTATGGTTTCGATGGTTTAGAATGCAAAATATGGTTTACGGTGCAAACTTGAGTTAATAGGATTAGCTATAGGGTTTGTAATCTAGGATTGACGATGGTTATTAGTCTAGGATTACCACTCCTTAATGTCGCAACCACCGTGGAGAAACAAATTATCGGATTCAAGGAGATAATTATCGGATTCAAGGAGATGTCCTTATAGGATCAACTTCAAGATTCAAGGAAAATGCAATAGACATATCCTAGATAGAGTGGTAGATAATGGTGTTGGGATATAAGGCACAAGTCATGTAAGCATCAATATAATACAACAAATCCATGATGAAGCTCAGGTGCAATTTATCAAATTGTAGAAGTCTATTGAATTTATCAATCTATCAAGTGCCCAATCTATCAAGCTGTAAATAATCAATGAGACCTTGAAAGCAAAATATATCAATACAACATACCTGACTACCTACCTATGGTCATTCGACTAGACCATTGGGATCACCTCTAATAGAAATGGTATCCTTTAGCCTCTCGTGATTAGAGTAAGGCAACAAGTATCGTGACTTTGATAAGTTCTTGTTTGGCATTATTTGCAGCTGGAGGTTTTTGCCAATAACTAAGTTTGTATAATGGTATACAATTTGACCTGGTCTATAATCTTCAAATACATAACATTTTTTCTTTCATACATGGGAAACCCGTGTCAAATATTCTCCTTTGATAACCATCAACCCAATTGGAAAATCACTGCCCTCGGAGTCACTTAATGAGACAATGAGGGTTTGCTTCCCATCCAAGCAACATGCCATCCAGTAGTCGGTGTGCCATTCATTTCCTCTCAGGGGAACCATTGCGTATATGTTCCTTGCATAAAATAAAGTGCAGACCTAGGAGTCAACTAACTAAACACAACTAGTTGTCAAACATTTCAAAGTTTTCAACATAATAGTCGAACCTGGTTGTATGAGATCTGAAATGTGGTCATAGTCTTGTCAAATACTCGGTTGTCCCTCCTCCAACTGGGATAATTCTGTAGTTATTTTTTGACCAATGGGAAGTGACACACAATCCCAGTTGTCAACCCAATCTATGGATTCACAGTTGTCCCATTCACCACTACTACCTGGATAAGAAAAACAAGAGAGTTTCCTTGTCCACATTTCAACTATAGCATTGTTTGACATCCTAACTAAATGTAATGCATGAGTTCCTTGGACAGTCTTGCACTCATATAGGTGTGATCTATCTGCATCAACCACCTCCCAAAAATATCTATGTACATGTGATTTTTGAGATGATTGGTATTCTTGCATTCTAGCTCCCTGCCCCATCACTGAAGAACATCATGCAACAATGGTCTTTGCATCTTGGATGAGCGAAATAGCTATGAATTTCATCTATTTCCTATGTAATGCAGTCTTGATGCATGCACCTGCTCCATCATGTTCCCCTTTTCCATGTCCAGTATCAAAATAGTTCCAAATATGTGGCACCTTGTGCCTCTTGTGGAGAATACACAACCATTGGAAGACACGAGAATTTTTAAATTTCCCCACACAACCATCAGACCAAATCCAATGTTGTTACATCTATATATTGTTATCCTCCAAGTGTTTGTAGAACAATTGAAAGTTGTGTTGTACAAATGCCAAGTCATGACACCTCTCATCACTTATGTAAAAGTGATACTCCTTCAATATAACCCTTTTATCTTCAGTACTATCTACCCCATGTCTAGTGATATGGACCATTATGCTGACCTTGTCTGAGTGATAATATTGACTTTGAATCTCATTATGTGGTTGAAGAGTGTATTTTTCTACAAAATCGACCACTGATAATATATTTCCAATGGGAAATGTATCCCTGCACGTTCTAAAATGCTCATCTTAACAACGAGCCACATGTACATGCTTTACAGACTGTTGTGTCTTTTCAAAGAATTCCTCCATGAAGTTCCATACCAATACCTGGTAGAGCAACAATAAAGATGGATAGATCAATAGGTTGTTACATATATGAAGTAGCAATAGATGAAGAAAAAAATACTATTCAGGAACTCGTTACTAACCTGAGAGGTGACCAATTGTATTTTTTTTCTTTCATTCCTTCCACTAATATCATATGTGACATATTTGAATGACTGCAAGTTCACTTCATGTCTCCCAAGTTCATGCTCATCGGTGACATGTATGCATTTGTCCAAAAATGCCATTCCCCCACACCTTGGGCATGTCCCATCTACACAAGGCCTTTGATAAAATGTGCAACCTTCTGTCCTATACAAAATGCTATGGATAAAGTCTCTAAATGATGCCAGTGACAATGTAGTTAAGCATTTATGCACAAGAAGGTTATGTAAAAAACACAATATATGTATATATGTGTCATAATAATAACCCTACTCAATGTGATATCGACAACAACATGTGTTATGAGTTGTGTTTATTTTAACATACTATGGTTTGCATTTATCGAAGGATATTTGGCCCAAGTGAAGTTCATTATGTTCATGCCTAAATCTCTCATATAATTTTTTTTGTGTCATGTCAAGAAAATGTTTAATGTGGGGCTCATGATCCCTTGAACCCCTTCTCAATTTTAGTACATATTTCTGGTTGGATGAAGGTCTACTATTGTCACGCCAAAACTCTTGCACCGGTCCCTTTACCGCATCAATGAGCTTCATATCGGAGCATGGAAACCTGACAAGGAAGGACCAGACATCTATTTCACCAGAGTCAAGTTGTTCTCTTCTAAAACAATACCTACATAGTGGTTTGATATCCAATCCTACAAGTTTGGATGTAGGCTTAAGAAGGAAAAGGGCCCTGGTGCTTTTGTTCACAATTGATTGTGACAACACACGATGAGCTTCATTTCGATCCTTTGAATGAGATTTCTTTCCAATAGTACTAAATGCATCTACTAAACTTCTGACAACATGAGAACTTGGTTCAGAACTATTTATCATCTTTATCCTTAATATTTTCCTAACAACAATCATAGACCTAGATTTTAACAACAATATAAATAATATACATTTATCTCCATCACATTTAGAATCAAAATAGTTGACAAGTATTTGTTGAGATGGATATGCAATACTGCATTTAGATAGTGTACCTTCAAGCGAACCAATGAGACCTTGTAGTTCTTCGGCGTGAAGTTGCTAATGGAGGTAGGGAGGTTGGAACTGCACCCTGTACCATATCACCTGGTCGGTCTGGCATTTGAACATGAGCTTCATGTCCTTCTGTGTATTCCTGAAGGTTGGATGGTGGCAATTGGAAATCCTCTTGGGTGGTCTAAACAACATTATCTTCTTCGAGCAAATGTTTGGCATGCAGCATCGCTCTAACTTTGTCACTTGTATACCCACATTCAATTAAATATACAAAGGTTTCAGGTGGCCTTGATGTGCACCTACATCTTACTACTCGATCAATGCCATGTAGTGCTCGTTCTTCTACTAATATGGAAACTGAAGGCCCCTCGAGTGAATGCTTTTGTCTTTCTTGATGTGGATTGGTAGGAAGAACTCTGGCATCCTCAACAACTGAAATTGGTTGAGTGTCCATAGAGTGTCTTTGATTGGTCATGTCATTTATTTTCTTCTCTCTAATTTCTTCAAGGATTTCATTGGGTATCCTCTTCCTTGCTGATTTTCCTGCTTGATTGCATGAGTTTCCCATCACCACAATGATCAATGATATATATGGTTTCCTTTGCTAGCTCCTCAATGGTACTCTTCAATGGGAGACTACCCAAGATTGGTTTCTTTCTTGATCAATTGTGTCTAGATACTCAATTTAGGGGGGAGATTGGGAAGAATGTTGCCTTTTCTAGCTCCTTAATTGCAAGAAAAACAATGGTATAGATGCTCTATGGTGCTCCTCAATGGGAAATTCCCCAAGCTTGGTTTGTTTCTTGCTCAATTGTGTCTACATACTCCACCACAATGACCAAGTTAATGTTTCCTTTGCTAGCTCCTCAATTGCAAGAAAAACAATGATGGAGATGCTCTATGTTTCTCCTTCCTCAATTAATTCTTTATTTCTTCTCTTCAATGTATACCATGCTCCAAGCAATACTTAGACACTTGTGGTGGAGATGCTTGATGTCAAAAACAATTTTGTGTGATAATATGGTGAAGAAGAGAATGTTCATGCACTATTTGTAACCAGAAATTACACACGAACTATCAAAACTGTGTGAAATGTGTTAGAGTGTTTCTCGGACAGGGACTACTATTGTTTATACTGATCCTAAACATGCATGTATTGTTAACCAAAATGGAGGCACATTTTGGCCACATAAAACAAGTGCATGTTTTACTCTAATAGAATTTTGGAGCATTTAAGAAGGTAGTTGCATGGTTAAGAGATCATTCAAGGTTTAGGGGGAATTAACAAGCACTCCCTTAGTCTTTGCGCCTTAACACCCCCCCTCTCTTCAACCTAACTATATTTTTTTACAACTCAAGGGATGTGTGTGTGAGAAAAAGATAGGTTAAGGGGTGTTAGTAATAAGGGGATACATGGGGATGTGTGTGTGTGAGGGAGAGAGATAGGTTAGGGGGTGTTAGTGGTAATGGGATACATAGGGATGTGTGTGTGTGTTAGAGAGATAGGTTAGGGGGTGCTAGTGGTAAGGGGAGACATAGGGATTTATGTGTGTGTGCCAGAGAGATAGGTTAGGGGATGCTAGTGGTAAGGGGAAACATAGGGTTGTGTGTGTGTGTGTATGTCAGAGAGATAGGTTAGGGGTTGTAGTGGTAAGGGGAGACATAGGGATGTGTGTGTGTGTGTGTAAATTAGATGTATGCATGTGTGTCAAATAGATGTGTGTGTGTGTGTTTCAAAGGGGAGACATAGGGATGTGTGTGTGTGTGTGTCAAAGGGGAGACATAGGGATGTGTGTGTGTGTGTCAAAGGGGAGACATAGTGATGTGTATGGGGTGACTAGGATTTTACGAGTGGGGGGGGATTAGACTAATGT
>LPNX010244263.1:170438-266541 GCA_001517045.1 Pseudotsuga menziesii
GTTAGGGAAAAGAGGGGAACATGGGGGTGACATAAAATAATTTTAGTATTGGTATAACTTACAAAACAAAACTCATTCTAGTAATTGAAAATGCATGCACGTTTTGATTCATCAAAATGCACTCCCATAGTTATTAATGCACACATGTTATTGTTCATTATAAAGAGCACTCGTTTTGCTTAAATTGAAAAATGTATTCCCTCCAAATGATAAGGCTGAGCCTCCACCCATGCTTGCATAGAATTATTATGCCTATGTGTCTGCTTCAGACTTTGCTTCAGATTCAACATGCCTATTCCTTGGAGTATGATAAACCATGGCTAACTCAACATTATATCAAAATTTTCAATATGCTTGTGTTTAGTCGTTGGTTACAGTATGTTGCACACCTTCATTTTTTTATGAAATTTTAGAAACATATATGTTTTTTTTTGCATATTCCAAATATATAAATTTTAACAAGAATACAAATTTTTTTCTATTTTTTTCTTATTGATCTTCTGTCATCGCTCCTCAACTCCAAAAGCACATTGTTAGTGTTTCATCCATATCTCTTTCATTTCTCAACCATTTAAAAAAAATGTATGGTTCACTAAAGAAAACTGGCATCTACATGCTATAAAAAACCCATTTCCAAAAAATTGCATTAAGACATTCAAACGCTGCACCCACAATGGACATACCATTTTTGAGGTTTGATCTCTTAGATAATTAAAAACAAATTTAACAATATTATTTTTATTATTGGAAAAATAGTCGTGCACTAGTAATAAATGTTCTCTATATGTCTAACGGTTTTCATAAATTTATTCCATCATTTAGTCACTCAGAGGTTGCACCCACAAGAACATATACCTTATAATTTGTCCCAAAAATAAAAATTTCCCGTTAAAAAATATCTAACTGAAGATAATTAAAAACATTTTCAATAGAAAAAATTCATATATTTGGAAACATCATTCAATTTCCTACATTTCTTGTTTTTTACTCATCGCAAGATTCATTGTGTAAGTGTCTCAAAATATCCATGCAAGTTAATGGATGCCTATTTTTTCAGTTTTCTATTGCATTTAATGCATCAAAAGAGACCCTGGTCACCATGCACACACCTTGCTCTATTTTGACATACAAAGTGGTCTCATTGTTGCTTCTGCTGAAACCATTGTTGATAAGGTAGGAGTCAATCCTACTGTACCAATCTCGTGGAGCTTGTTTTAGACCATACAAGGCCTTTTTCAGCTAATACACTTTGACTTCATGACCTTTGACAATATAACTAGGTGGCTGGTCTACATAAAATTCTTCTTCAAGAATTCCATTAAGAAAGGAAAATTTCACATCCATTTGATACACAATCCATTGATTTTGTGCTGCAATCGCAAGTACAACTCTGATGGTATCCATCCTTGCTACAAGAGCAAAGGATTCTCATAATCTACACCATACTTCTATGGATATCCCTTGGAAACCAACCTTGCCTTGTGTTTTTCAAGTTCTCCTTTTTCATTTAGCTTGGTCTTATAGACCCATTTGACTCCAATACTGGTTTTGTCTACAGGGATGTCAACAAGATCCAAAGTATGGTTTTTCTCTATTGCATCAATCTCTTCATTCATGGATTTTACCCACTGTGGATCCTTCGTTGCTTCATTAAAATATGTGGGCTGACAGGAGAAGAGAGCAAACTGAAGTTACTCATCAAGAACTAGATTTTGTTGATATAACTCTCTCAAGCTTCTAGTTTTTTGGTTATGTGGTGGACTATCTGCTTCTTCTTCTTGTTGTTGTACATCCAATATTGGAAGCCTGATAGGTAGATCTGGAAAATCTAACCTTTATTCTTGTTGTATGTATGAAGGATGACTCCAGCATTTGTCTTCAATTAATTTTATGTATCTGCTCACCACAACCTTCTTGGTGATAAGATTATACAACTTATATGCCTTGTGTTATTCATTGTAACCAGTGAAAATGAAACGCTCACTCTTCTTTCCCAATTTTCTTCTGATTTCATCAGGTATATGCGCAAAAGCAACAGAACCAAATATTTTGAGATGTGTGACACTATTCTTAGTGCCACTCCATGCTTCTTCGGGAATCTTGTCTTGGACAGTCACCATGGGTGATCTGTTGAACAAGTAGACTGAGCATCCAACAGCTTCAACCCAATACTCATCTGATAGCTTCTTGTGTGATAGCATGCTATGGGCCATGTTCATGATGATCCTATTATTTCGTTCAACAACTCCATTCTCCTGTGGAGTGTATATGATAGTGAACTGTCTCTGGATGCCATGCTGCTTACAAAAGTCTGAAAACTCATGTGAATCATATTCACCTCCACCATCTGACCTTAACATTTTAATGAACTTTCCAGACTACTTCTCAGTGAGACCCTTGAACTCTTTTGTACCCAAGGAAATAAATCCATGTTTTCCTGCTAAAATCATCAATAAAGATTAGAAAATAAAAACTGCCTCCTATGGATTGGGTTTGCATGGGTCCACATAGGTCTGTATGAACTAACTCAAAATGTTCTTTGGCTCGAGTGGTGGAAGTGGGGAAACTATACCTTTGATTTTTACCAATGATACAATCTTCATAGGTGTTGGATTGCTCATGAATAACTAATAACCCTTTGACCATTGGCTATTTGTGTAGAAGATTGAGACTCTTGAAAGGAAGATGACCAAATCTACAGTGCCATAACCATGATTCATCTAGACTAGAAACAGTATGTGCTATAGACTGTGGAAGGTTGGCACTCCTAAGACTGAGAGGAAATATTATATTCTTAGTCATTTGAACTTTGGTTATAAGTCTCTTATTGGGGCATTTATCATAGATAGCACATTATGTATCATAAAACCTAGTATCATACTAGTTCTGAAGTAATTGACCTATACTGATCAAATTTACATTCAAATAAGGTACATAAAACACCTCATGAATGAACTTCTTTTCATTTTTCTTAGTAAGTACAGGAATAGTACCTTTTCCTTTTGCTAGAACCAAAAAGTCATCTCCTAGCTTGATATTCGTGACAACCGAGGAATCCAAACTGGAGAATAGCGACTTGTTACTTGTCATGTGATTGCTGCAACCGCTATCTAGTAGCTATAGATCTGAGCTACAATGTTTTTCAATTTCTTGATAAGACAGAAACATCACCTCTAATGAGTCTTCTTCATCTTTAGAGACATTGGCTCTGCTATTTTTCTATCTATTGTTCTAGTCAGCTTGCTTGATTCTGCATTCTCATTCATAGTGCCCATACTTCTTGTAGTAGTTACACTGAACATTGGAATTATTGGTGAATCTCTTGCCTCTCCCTCTCTGAACTTGAGATTTGTGAGAGTGTTATGAATGCTTCGAGTGTTCATGAATGTGACTGGTTTTGTCTTATGTAGTTGGAGACCCTCAGCCTCTTCTTCCTCTGCCTTGACCTTTGTTGAGGGAATACTATGTTTTGAATGCATTGGTCAATGATTCTTCTTCTTGATTTAATCATGCTTCATGAGATAGAAGAGATCCAATCAACTCTTCTAGGGTGAACTAAGACAGATATTTTGCCTCTTCTATGGAAGTCACTACCATAGCAAACTTCTTGTTGAGACACCAAAGAATCGTTTAAACAACGATCTTTTGTTCTAGCAATTCACCATAGGTTTGGAAGTGTGCTTCCATTGACAAAGGTGTGCGCCAATTGGAAGTGTGCTTTGATTGACAGAGGATTGCACTTGTTGGAAGTGTGTGTCTGCAACATAGATGACAGTACGCTTTGATAGTTGAAGAGGTGCACATCGCAGCAAAGTTTTGGGGTGTGCTAGAGATTTTGCACTCCACATAGCACTAAAAAAAAGAATGCTCATCAGAAGAGTGCCAGTTGGAAGTGTGCTTCCACAAGAAAATGAAAGAGTGTTAAGGAGGAGTGACTACAGGAAAGTGGGCATTCACGAAAGCCCGTCCATAGAGGTGCACTCACAGTAGCACATGATGAACTTGTGCCCAACAGATTAGATTGGTGTGCTAATTTGATAAGCACTTTGGAAAGGAAGGTGACACATTGTGGAAAAGCACTCCAAGTATGCTCAAAGCAATGCACTCATAGTAGCACGCGTCAATAGAATGAAACACCCATCAAAAAAGTGTGCTTGGGAAAGCACCAACAAATGGAAGCACCCAAGAGAGCGCTAATTGTGCTAAGGAGAAAAAAAGGTTGCTAAAGAGAACATGGTGACCAAGAGAGCGTGAAAGATCAAGTGTGGTGTAGTGACATCACTCACACTTAGCGATAGCGAAGTAAAAAATGGAGATGGTTGGGATAAGTTTATCAGAGGCACTGACATAAATGTCCAAGTGTTTGCAAGAAGTAGATGACTTGTTGCAGCGATTGTTCTAGACACAGGTTGAAGGTGGAATGAATTGTGTTCCGGTGAAAAGCACAGACTTCTCCCAGGATTCGTCAAGCTAAGTAGTTGCAGTGGCACGTTGTGATGAGGTTGGAATGATTTCAAGCATGATCACAACAAAGGTTTGGAAAATACTCTTGGTGTAGACAGCTCAAAAGTTGGCAAGAACAGAGGTTTTAATAGGTTTTCTTCTAGAGATGACCGAAAACTTGGATTTTGAAGAAAGCACACTCTGGAAGTTAACTCAACAACTTGACGACTAAGATGACCAAGGCAGACCTAGTCTTGGAGATGGGAAAAACATTGAAGGTGACAACAGATGATTCTATTGAAGTGAATTCAGTTCGAAGTGGCCAAAGATGTCAAGGGTAAATAAGTAACTTTGGTAGAAGCAGTGAAGGAGTGCAGCAACCATGCATCCAAGAGAGTTGTGAGACTCAGCCCGCAGGACAAGATGACTTTGGGAGAACGGTGGAAATATATGATTTTTGAAGACATGGAGTTGGTGGTGAATCTATGCAAACCTATGAAGAGTCCTCAAGGAAATGATGTGCAACAAAAAATGGAAGTTGGAACAGTGAGCTTTCTTATCCAAGATAAGGATGACGACAAGTATCATCCACTCTTTGATGGGGAGTTGGACGAACAGGTTTCATGGGAATCCTTAATAACATTCGAGAAGGCAATGAGGCTTTCTCTTAGCATGTTAAAACAAGATGGATGGAAAAATCATTTTGGTTTTCATCCAGGTTGAGGATATGAACATGATGGCTTGCTTCTCGTGACGAAGGAAGTGAGACCAAAGGTGCCTTGCAGAAGGTTTCCTTAGAAAAATTTCAGTTAAACCATGCGTAAGCACACAACCAAGGGCATCAAACGAATTATCTAAGTCAAGGGACAGTCCAAACATGGTAGAAGTGGTTTTTCCAAAGGATTGGCAGGTTGTGGAGTGCACGAAATCGTAGAGGGAAACACATTTTAGACATGACAATGTTCATTCCTTTGAGTTGGACAAATAGTTGAATTAGATACCCAACTTGTATGGCTTTAGGGGCATGTAGCGGATGGAGGGATTGATGGATTGGAATAGCACTGATGCATGACAAGGTGATAGGAAAAACAACTGACCCATGAGAGACTCTTAGAGAATCTCTGTTGTGACAGATGGTTGCAAATCATTCAGAAACTTCAGTCAAAGGCAGCGGTTGCAGTAGGTTCCTAAGGATGACAATTACTTGGGAACATTGTCGGGACGACAATAAGTTTAAGTGGGGGGGGGTGGGATATCATGGCCTTTATTTTGGAAACACCTTATTCACTGCCAAGAGGTGACTTGGGCACCTGTGTGGGAAATATGGTTTGGTCAGAAGACTTGGAAAGGGGAACCTTGGCTAAGTGATAGAATGAGGTGGGGCATGAGGACCAAGTAGGGGCATGCTCCCACCAATGAAGCCCACATTTGGAAAGCACGACACCTTGGCACATCTACAGTTGGCAGCACACTTGAGCTCCAACTCATTGATGGAAGACACCTTAGAGGATCATGAAGAACAAAACCCAAAGATGAGGAATTCCTAGAGAGTGCACCCAATAACCATATGGATCGTGCAGGAGTGGAACTTGTGGAAGCATTAAGCAAACAGAACATTGAACCGAGTACCCATAGAATGTGGGCATAAAACCACGAAGCGAATGGCATCACATGCACGCTGAGGAGGACATAGCGATGGAGCACCCAACTCCCAACCAACGAAGCCACCAGCAAGAGCACATGAGGGGAAGTGGACTAAAAGAAAGGGCAACCCCACCATTTCAAACTAATGTGCATTTTTTTATGTTTTTGGCTAAGTTAATCTGTTAACAAAAAATGTGCTAAGTATAAAGTGCTAAAGATAAAAATGTTTCCGCATAGAGTAGGCGCAGTCTGTTGGTGATGCGTATGGGTTGGCCATCCCCTAGAGCGCTCCTAGGAAGTTCCACACAGACTTAGTTGAGCACACATTAAAGAAAGAAAACGAAGTAGGAAATAGACAGAACACACAAGTGGGAAATGGAATGCCTTCTCAATATCAAGCAATGCATTTATAGGACTACATAACAACAAAACCATGGGTAAATACCATGGGTCATAAAATACTATGGGCCACTAATTCTAGGTAATGCGACCAATTCAACTACTCAACTAGCTAACCAATTAATGCACTATTGATAGTGGTCCATTGGGATTAAAATTCTTGACACACCACCTTAATCTCAACTAAGATAATACTTTCAACACTAACAATGAAAAAATATTCCTGTTGGTCTATGTCTCAGCTAGGCTTACATTTTTTTCAAAAGACTTCAGCTTCACTTTTTTCCTTGAAGTGTACTTAGACTTCTTCTTCTTTGTCTTTTAGATATGGATGCTAAGTAGTTGTTCTTCTTTAGCTTCTGAAACATAGTGCAAGTATTCTTGTTTTGTTTCAACATATTTTTCTGGTTGTCATCTTTACATGCAAACTGAAATTTTTTTGTCAAAAAAATCTGACTATATTTCTTCTTTTCTTGGAGAGAATTCACATATTTATGTTGCTCATCAATGGAAGCTACTTCATTATTCTCATTGAATTATTCATTTGCATGTACTGACTGTGCATCCTTCTTTGCTTGTTAAAAAATTGTGGGCTAAGAATAAAACATAGCATATTGTCGATGCTCATCACTAACAGGAGTCTGTTCATAGATCTCCCTCAAACTTCTGGTTTTATGGTTTTATGGTTTTGGGGTTGACTATCTATTGTTGTTTCTTTTGTGTTGTAATCTATCTGTTGCTCATTCTCAAACTGTTGCAGCTTCTATGCTGCTATCAATGGTATCTTTCATAGAGAGACTATCACTCACATCACTAAGTACTGCTACATTGAAAGGTTTGTTTTCAATTCCAAACATCACTGGATCAACATTGGCTTCTGCATAAACACAGTCCTCTAGACCATCTTCCACTTCACTATGGTATTCCTAGTGCTTTGCGTGACTTGTAAAGTCATCTTCTCCTACATTTCGTTGCTCACCAAACACTTCTTTTAGTGTATCCCATGCTCTCTTTGGAGTATCAGCTTCTACAATTTAATGAAATAGGGAATAGTTTATACTGTCTTGTATGAGACATAAGGAAACAACTTTCCTTCTTTCTTTTTCGAACTCTGTCAAAGCATTAAATTTTTCTAGATCAATGGGATCCTCTTAAAATATGAAGTGCCACAAATCTTGTAATTTTAACAAATTAATTACTTTCATTTCCCATACCTCATAATCCTCCCCTTCAAATGTTTTCCATACGTTTTTCAATGTTAAGAGATTTCTTACCTCTTCAGTTTCTTCTGGTACTGCTTCTGGTAGCACCATCTTCAAGAATCAATCTTCTTGTCTAGATCAAAACCTCCAATAAGATTGGATCTATGTGTGTGTGCTCTTTCCACTTTGTGAAAAGTCTTACCCAAGAGATGAAAAAAGAAAAAAGAAAAAAAATACACTCGATTCCTGGATGTGTTCCGGATTCAATGGAAACCTCCGTGTGTGTGTGCTTTCCACTATGTGAAAAGGATTACCCAAGATAATAAGGAATGGATCATGCCATGGGCTATGCTACCATGTAAAATAAAACAATATGGAAGACAAAAGCACTAAGGGCGTATTAATCACTTTCTCAATATTAATCAACTAAATATATAGGAAATACATAATGATAATGCTATGGGAGAATACCATAGGTGACAAAATACTATGGGTAAATAACTAACTCACTAACTAACCACGGGTAAGATTACATTCTTCAACAGTTTCTTGGTCTTCTTTATCATATTCACATCACAGGAAGGTGTGGGATGTGCTTCTTTATATATTTTGCTTCTCAATTTTTTACTTGCCACCGATTGACGTGGGTTTCTTCTATGTTGTTTACTTGCTCAGAATCCCTACCATAACCCAGAACAACCCACTCTATTCCATTCCAAGACTCTACCAATTTTTTGAACAATCTACTTGGCACTTGTTCATGTTATATTTTTCTTCTCTCTTGTTGCCACCGGTTGACGTGGGTATCCATATTGTTGTATGATTGTATGGTTTCGATGCACTAATACATGAGAGGGTAGATTAAGACATTTATTTGAGACAATATTATACTTTTGTCTAGAGATCCCACTTACTTTAACTTTTTTCTCAACTTTCCCGCTTATTTTTAATTTTTATTAAAATTATTAGTTTAAATTATTTTATTAATTTTTATTAAATTGTTTATGAAAAAAAACTAAAAAATCCCTATTTCTCTCAATTTATCGCTCTGTATTTATCTTTCTGAAGTATGTCCATTCAAGTAGCCTAGATCCCTCATGGATATTCGCACCTCCTGGACATCGAGCATAAGTGGACCCTAAACCGATTGCATTATGGAATTAGCTGATACATATACTTTGGCCTTCTAAACATGATTTTGCAGACACTTCCCTACATCATTTCAATGATGCAGTAAGTCATTTTATTGGACTAATGTGCCCTAGTTTTTATATTCTTTCTTGGACCAACCCGAGTTGATTCGACCAGCCTATTCGCTTCTTATCCCAGCCGACAATTTCCAGGTTCTTCTAGCCAGCCGTCAAGTTATTCCTTCATCCGAGGATACTCAAAATAATTTATTATTACTTAAAATATGCATTTCAGGGGATTTCTCCTCTCAACTGGTTAAGAGCCTTGACTGAACAAAATCAAGATATATAGCACTCCTTCAGACTCCAATATAGCTATATCAAATTTTTATATTATTTTTATATTTTTTTTATATGTATCTTAATGATGCCCCCAAAACTTCGTACAATTTGAAAGAGATGGCTAAACATAGGAATCTGAATGGTAGCATTTCCTAGTTGTTTGTTGTTCTTTCAAGGTTCAGTAATTTGGAAGGGTGGGAAATATAGGGATTCATTTTGGGGTCCAACTATTTTGAATTAATCAAAGATTTATACTAGTAATGTAGCTTTGTGGTATTGGCACAGTTTTGTAAATCAAACACTCTTCTTCTTCATATTCTTCTGACAAATAATAGTGTAATACAATTAGTAGAATCATAATAAACAACAAGGATGAATAGTCCTACAAGGGTAAAGGGGATTAGGGTATTTGTGAAAGAAATTTGTCTTCCCCATATTATCCTATGTAACAAAGACACTAGAGGTGGAAGAGGAAGACAAACCCAAGGGATTTCATAATAGGAACAAAAATAAGGAGATGTTGTGTGGGGACAGTTTCATGGACAAGAATTGGAAGGTTCAGAATGATTGCAAAACTCTATGATGACATCGGGAATGCCATGATTGACAAACCCTATAAATCATTAGGGTTTTTCCTTATTTTCTATATTTTTAAGTGTTTTTAAATATCCATTGTATATAAATTTTTAGGGTAAATAAAAAATAATTCATGCTATAAAAAATAAAGAAGTGGATGCTTAAAATTTGGGCAAATTAGGTTTCAAAATTTTTGACAGTTTAGGTTATTTTACTGATTCAAAGACATTGAATAGATTTTAGATTAATGCTAACGGAATATAGTTTTGGGAATTCATATTTCAAAGAGGGCAAATAAATAATCTCATAAATAATCATCTCAAGCTGTGGCATCTCTATTTTCATATTTCCTGGCATGTTTATTTTCTTATTTCTTACATATATGTAAAGTTGGGTTGATGTTTATTTTCTTAATTCTTTCTTATTTCTTACAGATATGTAAAGTTGGGTTGATGTTTATTTTCTTAATTCTTACAGATATTTAAAGTTGGGTTAAAGTGTGGAATAATGAAATTGATTGAGAGTGTTGCATTGTTCTACAACACCAATATTAGGTATTCTTTTGGACCTTGCTTTTACCCTCCAATCTNTCTCAATATCTCAATATGTAAAGTATTTTTTAAACCATTATACTTCCTCACAACTATGGCCATTTGAGATTTAGATTCAAAAATACTTACAGTCACACTTCTTCACTTCTTCATATATCAACTTTACCAAACTACTATTTATCTTATTTGGCCTGAAATGGGAGAGATGCTCTGTTTCAAAAATAAAGCATTTCATAATCCTCTTAACATTCTCTTACAAAATTACAAAATTATTAAAGCGTAAAACACTTATCTAATTTCTAATTGATTTAGGTAATGAATTTTCCAATTGGTCATTTCATTTTTCCTTCTCAAATGGCCTTACATATAGAATGGCCTTACATATATCTCACATCATATTATTATATGATATATCTTTGACTATTAATTGAACTAGATCCTATAATATAGTTATTATCTATAGTTGGATGATTCAACACTGTGGATTGACTAGTTTACATGGGACGTTGCTTCAATTAAGTGATATATATTTGTTTATAGACTCTCATATTATATAGGGAAACACTAGCGAATGTTTGAGGTATATATTAACTTTAGGGAGAGACATTTGAATTGACTATCATCGAATATTGGACAATATCTGTCTTTAAGTTGAAATCCAATATTCAAATCCTTGGAAGTTTCTTTGCAGATTAAGATGCATATAAGGTTACTTCAGAATGTTGCATAGCTCCCAAGTGGTGGAAAAAAAATGGGAACTAGGTGGTTACAAACGTATGGTATTTTCATTGGTTTGAGTCTTAATTGAGAGCATGTAGGAAGAATGAACGTGGTAGGATAGTAAGAAATATCATAGATAAGCAGTGACTGTGAAGACCCTTTTATTTTACTACTAGCCAATGCACCTTCATAAAGGCATTCAATCAACAACCATATTCAAACACTTATCAATTCCATTTATACAACATTTAAGTTACCCTTAAATGCTTATTCTGTTATTGGAGCCCAATAAAATGCCAGCTGCTTTTAGTAAATCCATTAACTTGATTTCTGGAGTAAAATATAAATTAGAGTCAGGGATTTTTTGTGAAGAAAACCATTTTATAAAATAGATAACTGTAAGATAAACTAACCATAGTTGATTCCACCAGTGCCCTATTCTTCCCAGCTTAATCCCGCTACAAAAATGTAAAATTCTATATAACTTTTTGTCCTAACACAACATAAGTTCAAATCTTAAGATCTAAAAAATGCATGAATTTTTGGATTTTTGTGAAGAGAACCATTTTATAAAATAGATAACTGTACGATAAGCCAACCATAGTTGATTCCACCAGCCCCCTATTCTTCCCAGCTTAAGCTCACTACAAAAATGAAAAATTCTATATAACTTTTTGTCTTAAAACATCATAAGTTTATTCAGTGTTACTTCGTGTCCTATATAGTGGCATGATCATAATCAGTCAAACTGAGCGTCTTCCTGGGTGGTATAATATTTTTCTTTTTAAATGCCAAGTTTAGGTCATTGGATGTAAGTACTTGCAGTTGAGGCATAAAGGAAAAACCTTATAAAATATCACAAACATGTGACACTGCACATGCCACTGTAATTATTTTTCACTATTTTCATTAAAGAGATCAGGCAATTTAAGTTCTTTCTTTTGTCGTTGCTTCGATATTTGACCGTTTTCTGGAAGATTCATTTAGATATCCAACTACATACGCTGAGAGACAACAACTGCTTCTCTTGGATCATGATTAATTCACTTCAACAATTCTTTATTCTTTATAAAAAAACATGGACAAATAACAATGGAAAATGGTGTTTGAGAATTTTGTATGTATACCATTGAATTGTGATATTGTTTTTGACATGATTATGAACTTTACTGATTACCCTATCTCCATTGAATTGTGATATTGTTTGTAGGTCCCGAAGATTCTTCATTGACTGTAATCAATGGCTTTTTGTGGAAGAGACGAGTAACGCTCTTCAACATTACCTACAGGCAAAACCACTCACATTAAGAAACTAAACAAAACATGAAAAATATAAACTAATAAATAAATCCAACAAACTTGTATCAGTGTAGTAATTAATTTGGTTACCAGTGAGTTTGGAACCTATTAGTGTCCCGGAAAGACATGGTGAACCTATCTAGCCTTGTGAGATCTACATGTTGACATCACAAGTCTGTTTGTGGCTGCAGACGACATGGGGATTTTTGCATGCCTACAACACTGAAAATTGACCTCATTTCCAATGCTTCATGTAGAGACATCCTATTCCTTATTGAAGATGTGGTTTTCTCAGAAGGTTGTGTCCTTTTCCTGGGAGCACTCTGGGAACGAACCTTGGCCCTTGAAGATTAAGTGTTATCCATATAGCTAGGAAAGGTACAACGCCCATGAAAGTAGCTCTCTTCATATTCATCACTCTTAGATGGAGTGAATGGATCCATGTTTTCAGTAGTTACATTATCCTTCGAGGCGGAGAGGAATTTCAGCCTAATTTGCACTGTTGAATACTTGTAATGTTCACTATGAAATCCCTATTCTCCATTCGAAGTTATTGGGGTCAAATCATGCAGATATGACATGCTTATCTCATATAAAACTTGGCTAGGATTATATAATCTTTTTCGTAAAGCAGAGGAGCTTATTGCAGGTGAAACATTTTGTGCAGAGATATAAGTATAGCCTCCTTTGTTCTGTGAAGGGGAGCTTGATTGAAAAATAGAGTTTGAAAACAGGAAGCGACCAACAGAGACAGTTGAAGAATGCTTGGCTCTGGCAGATCCTGAGTCTGAGATTGAAGAACCATTTTTCTTCCTCAAACTTGCTTCATGGCCTGGACTAAATGTATCAATATCAACGATCTTTGCATTGTCATACTAGTTTCTTTTCCATCTCCTGCTGAGGAAATCCATGGGAAAAACCCCTCTTACTTTGTGAGTAGCTCATGTTATCCATGACGTAATTAAAATTGCATCGTTCCTGCACAAGCAAAGACACAGGATGAAAACTTAGGCAATGACTTGAGCTACTAAAGTAAAAACAAGGCTAAGATTTCAGTTTTTTTGTTTACAATAGGTTTTTAGGACAGGAATCTTGTTGTTGTTTCTGCATCTGTTTCATGTGAACTGATTTCCCAACAGCTTCTTCGCGCATCCTCAGATGACGGGCACATACTCGATCCTGAGATGTAATGAGGGCTTGCATGTAATGCAGAGTAGCGTCCACTTCCTTTCTTACCAAGTACTCACGAACCAAGGCTTGCAATTTCACCAAGCCCTTTTGGGCTCGGAATGCTCTCCTTTCCAGCATAAGGGAAATAATTGTAATCCACTGGCCTTTGGCAGCTCTTCAGCCACAATCTTAATCAGAATTTAATATGCACTTAAAGGTTGTAAAGTTTGAAGAATATCGATTGAGTTCAAGGTCATTTGTTTCAGTTCCAATCGTCCAGCTTCACAATCACGAGCCTGGGTTTCAGTTCCATCGTCCAGCCTCAGAATCAATACAAGTATGTACAGACTTGATTTAGATGAATCTAAAGTAGTGTTTGTATTCAATGCACAATCCACACACATAAGAAAAAGAATCCAAGAATCAACCCCACAAAAGTATAAATCAACCCCACATAGAAAAAAGGAGTCCATGGATCAACCCCACAAGAGTTAATGAATGAACCCCACAACACATGGGTTTAAATAGTCCATGGATCGACCCCACCTCAAAAAAAATGAATAATTGATAAATCAACCCACCACACTTGGTAAATCAACTGTTCATAGGACAAAGGAGGTGCTCTTATCACATGGATTCAAAAACTTATACGGCCCATGGTTTTTTCTATTTCCTCATTTATTCATTGTTGGGAGGTAAGTTTTCTATTAATTTTATTTTTGAGTAATCCACCATTGTTTCCATTTTTGAGTAATCCACCATTGTTTCCAATTTGTTGATGAGGAGTCCATAGCTTGGACTTCAATACAAATCCACCAAATTTGTTGTCCCTTGAAAGTGAGGATGGGGAGTTTTGTGTCTCAGATATTGCATGGTATAATACCTATTCATTTTCCATCATTGAAATTGTGGTCTTCTACCATAGTAAGTTTTGGATAATTGTCACTCAATGAACAATATCCATGTAATTTCAAGAATTTAATGGTACACATTTTTTTTGCATAGATGTTTAATAATACAATTTTTTTGGAGTGTAACTCATTTTTCTCCTAAATTAGAAGGTTCAACATATAATGGCATCCACTTCATATAGTTGAATAATACATTAAGAAACTTTTCAAGTTTTGCATATTATACCTAGTGGTTTGGGTTTTAAGATGCTAGAAAGTGATCAATAGGTAATGAATTTGTTAATCAGGTGTAATTTAAGTAAACATGTCTTTGATGATAATGTGCATATAAGGTATGGTTGATATCTTTGTAGCTTCAATTCTTAACTTTGGAAAAATGGAACTGCTATCCTATTTCATTAATAGATATCCGGATGGAGCTAGAAATTAATTTTTTTTTTTACAATTGAATCTTGAAGCTTAACCATTAATAGATATCTGGATGGAGCTAGAAATTAATTTTTTGTTTTACAATTGAATCTTGAAGCTTAACACAACTTACTGTATCCTCGGATGATGACAACTCACCCACTTTACATCTATATGTTGATTTTGTTGATTAGTTTGCATTAATTTTTGTCTAGCCCAAGTGAAATTCAGCTTATAATTAATAACATTCTTTTCTTTTCTTCAAAAGTGTAGGGTTTGTGAAACACTTTTTCTCCATTTAAGGTATTCGTTGGGAATAACATTGGTCACTATTGAATCCTCTCAAACAAGTTATTTATTTTGATGGATATGTTTTATGCTATGAGATGTAGGTCCCTAAGATTCTTTTTTGTTGCATTTTGATTTGCATAGTGTATCTTATTTGTATATTCATCAAATGATACACTTTTAAAGTTCCAGATTTGACTTGAGGAATGAGTATATGAAAAAAATATACAGTTTATGCTACAAGATCCTAATCCCTATGTCTATAGTGTTAAAGTTCCAAATTTGATGTAAGGAATGCTACATGTGAGAAAAAATAAATATTTCGTTTTTTTAGTGTACAACTTATTGTAAGAAAGTGTAGTAGCCTTTTTCGGCTAGCCAATTTGATCATCAATATTTAGAATGGTTAAAATACCCATTATCACATCTTAACACATGTTTCTTTGGTCAAATTTGTCTTAGTATGGAATGTATGGATCCAACGTACCATCCATGATCATTGTATGACCATTTGAATGCCATGGGTCGTCCATCTTTCCTTGTCTTAACAAATGTGCCTCCTCTGCTCCTGGATCGTTTGTTTTTCATGCTTAACTATGAGCTAATACACATACAATTGATTCCACTAGTTTCTTTAGAGTAAGTCAAACTTTGTTTCACTCCTCCATACCTTGAGCTATTTCAACAAGCTATTTTTCGATGCTCCTTGTGCTCATTGCTTAAAAACAACTCCTTGTATATGAAGTTGCAGGGTGCTAGCTCAAAGGTAGAGCATCTGCACTATATAATGCAGAAGATTGGTGGTTCGATTCCACCGTTCCGTCTCATAAATATTTGCGTTCTATCACTATTACGTAGAGGGGGTTATTAAGACAATATTTGTGTACATTGTCTCAACTTGAGACAAAAAAAAAGTTGTATTGTCTTAAGTATTGTCTTTAAGTGGGTGTCTTAAACTATTGTCTTAAATTTAATACCATTTGTTACTTGGATTCGGGATTGATGTTCGTAGTCTCCATTGGTTACTTTGATACCATCTTTGAGGATGACTTAGAATACTGAATATAACCTCTTACATTTGACATTGTTTCTTTCCTTTTAGATAATGAAGCACACTAGTTTTTATCATTTAAATCTTTATTCTTGTAATTCAAATTACAATCATTTTTGTCCTAATTTGAATGTGATGTTAAATGAATCTAAATCATAAAAATTTACAGTTTGTTTGGATGTTTCCTTAAACATTTATTTTACTAACACAGCGCTTTTTAACTAAACATGTGAAATACCTTTTCATTTTAGATTGTAATATTTTTTTCATTTTTTATTTAAAGTAATATAATCTCTCATTCAAAACAAACATTGTTAGTAAAATAGTATAATTCTTTGTTCATGATGATGATGATGATAACTTTGGTTTATGGGACCTTAAGAAGAAAAATACTTGGTTTACTTTAAAATCTTGTACCTGGGCTCAAAAAGATTGCCAAGAAGCTTTCCAAGCTCACTATAGTTTTGGCAATTTAAGACGTTATAAAGGTTTGTATTGTACCATATTTTAAGTCCACATTTTTTTATCTCCAATTTATCAAGGTGTGTGTTCAAAATATTTCTAAAAGAGATGAAATTCCCATTAATTTAATATGATATAAATTTTTATATACAATTTATGTCATTATTCACTAATGTATTATTATTTCATAAACTTTTTAAATATTTTTTTAGTGATAAATAAGTTCGAATTATTATTGTTTTAAAATTCATATATTATTATTATTATTATTTATACTAAATTTATTAGTTATTATTCAATTATTTAATATCAGACATGGTTTTTAAAATAAGTTTTAGTTTTAAAAAATAAAATTTAAATAATTATTGAAAATTAAGAAATAAATTTATTTTCCTCTATATATACACTTTAATTTACTTGATAATAATATTATATAAAGTATTATATATCTCCAAATAATTTTTTCTATTTCTACTTGATTAATTTTTATTACTTTGAATTAGGAGAAGGTACCTTGTGCCATCACAAACTTCATTTGAATCTTTTGAGCCAATAAATTTTGACAATTTTGCAACCATGCTATGGTATAGAATGTGACTCTTCCTAGTCTTTTAGTAAATGAATTTAAAAGAAAAACCTTTGGAAACGTGCTTGGGACAAAGGATAGTTAAAAGATTAGTGTCAAAACAAGCTTGTTTGTAATTTATTTTTTTATTTGATATAAAATCATCAACATCCACACCTACATGGGGTGACCAAAAAGTGATAATTGACATGATTGGGGTCCTTCAATCGACGATGTGGTGGGAGGAGGTAGTTATGGGCCCGTGCTCCATTACTTTGACTCATGAATTTTTGTGGGAATGGTTTGAATTGATCATTATAGGAAGGATCAAACCTAGTTATCCCTCCAAACATTGGCCCATTGATGTTAATGCAATTCCTCAAAACTATAATCATTCCATGACCAAGAGCCAATAGAATGTACAAGATAGGGGAAGCATGGGTCTAATAGGGAATAATATCTTAAGAGAATCAAGGTCAACTTGTGCTCAAAATGCTGACATTTCCTCCTCTCTCCCACTCCACTTTCTATTTTTCTTCTTTAAATCTCATATGTGTTTGTGGAGAAGGTTACTCTTTATTCTTTAGGTGAACTAGTGTGTGGTTCTGTAGGTGAATGTTCTGTATCCTAGTTTGATAGGTGGACATTATATCTTCTAGGCTCTTAGGTCCTCAAAGAAATTTAGTTTGACTTCTTCAATTCCATGCTTCCTCAAGTCATTAGACAACAAGTTCATTTCCATTGTATTTACCAAAAAGAAGAGCCTAGTTTGGAGCTTTGGTTGGAAGATCTCATTTTATGATAGAGAATACGAGTTCAATGAAATGATGGTAGGAAATTAGTATACCTTCTCACACTAGGTATGAAAGGAGATATGCATATTAAATAGGAGGATTCCATAACTAATAGGTACAACTAGAGATCAACTATTTAGAGAAGAAGGAAATTGGCACAAGAGGAAATGCATCCTTCAAATAGGTCACAAGGAATCCCTAAAGTGGATTCCCAACACTAGATTTTCTAGAAGTTAAGATACTAAGGTTTTCAGGATGACAAACATTTGTTGGTTGGTCAAATCAATCTTTTCTCAAGTAATGGAAGAAACTATTAGTACTAAAATTGTTGTAGGGTTTCCAAGCCTTCCAAAATGGTAAAATGTTGAAAGTTTAAGTTTTACCCATGCAAAGATAAAGATGAAAAGATCCATTAGAGTAAATCGACGGCTTACAATGTTTTGTTGAATGAACTAATGCAGAGGTTAAACACGTTTGAAGTGATAAAGTTCCACAAAGGACTAAGATTGGAAGGAAGAGGTTAGCCCCACCATAGATCCAGCAGCTAAGGATCAGCTCCACAAAAGAAAGGCGGCAGGACGAAGTTCCACAACAATCAAGATCAAACTACTGAGATTAGTTCACTAAAAGAGATCAATGGTGCGGAAGAAAAATGTGGAAAGGGAATTGCAGAAGTAACATTTAAAGATTTTACGAAGCCGCAACCTGCAACTCGCAATCTGGAGGATTTAACGTCAGGAAAGACTCCGCAAGAGATCAACGGTGTGGAAAAAAAATCCGGAAAGGGAATTGCGGAAGTAACGTTTAAATATTTTATGAACCCACAACCCACAACCCGCAATCCGAAAGGTCAAAGGTCAGGAAAGAATCCGCAAGAGATTGACGATGTGGAATGAAGCTTGCAGAAAGGAGCTTGCGGGAATTCGAGATACGATTTGTGGAAATGTTACATCCCACATCCTGCATCCTGCAATATGGAGAGATAGGACGACTGAATTTAGTTCTGCTAAAGCAGATCAATGGTTCAAAAAAAGAAGTGTGGAAAGAAGTTTGTGAAAAGTCGAGATACGATTTTGGGAAAAGTTACATCCTGCATCCCACAATCTGAAGATCGATGCTCATGGAGAAACCCGATGAAGATCAATGGTGGGGAATCGTTGAAACAAAAACTTGGTGCGAAAATACAATTTCAAGAGGAAATCTGTAGAGTAGATCAACGGTTCGAAGAGATCCGGACATAAGATCAACGATCTGGATTGTATATGGAGAAGAAGATTATGGAAGCACCAGAAAATGATAAGCAAGGCTGCGAAAATGAATTCTAACCTGTATTCTCTTAAGATATTGTGAATAATGTAACTTCTTCACATTAAGCATGCTAGTTTTTATTATGAGATTTTGGGTTTTGTGAGGATTTACAACTCATAGAATTTTGCATTGCATGAAGGTTAATTTTGATTGTTTAATGCAAATATTAACCAAACAATACAAAGAAGGATGTTATTAGATAGTTGAATTAGTATGAGATTAAAATCTGTATTTTTTTTGTTTTGATAAATTGCTTTGTGCAGAAAGGAGTAGAAGCCCATCTTCCTGCTTTTACTTTTATTGATGAAGCATTAGAGGAATTTTCAACTCAAAATGGGCCTTTTAACTTTTATTCAAATTCCATGTCATCATGTGTTAGCCAATGAAATTGATTTAAATTTGAAATACCGTATAGGTCTTAAACACTTTTTTAATATAAATTTGGGGATAGGTATCATAAAAAAACTACCTTTTTGTTTGTATTTTCGACATATTTCCTCGTGTTTTTACTCAAATTTCAATCGGGAGAGCTCGTTGGATGTGGAATTAAATTTTGCATCCAACGAGCTCTCATGATCGAATTTTGAGTAAAAACACGGGGAGATATGTCGAAAATACAAACAAAAAAGTAGTTTTTTTCTTTTCTTCCTCCAAAATTAATAAATATTATTTTATTATTTTAACTATTATTTTATTAATTATTTTTAGGAGGCCCATTTTGAGTTGAAATTTCCTCTAATGAAATAAAGTTGATGCCAATGGTGGACATGGATACCTTTCAGAAATGGTGATTCAGATATTGGTATACTTGTTTTACTATGTTTGAGTTAAAAATTTCTTTAAATAAAACTTATATTAGATTGTAAAATGATATATTCTATAAGTTAAATTAAAGAAATGTGTTTTATGATGGAAAAATTTCAGGTTTTGGTGAAACAACAATAGTAGAATGTATATTTTAAAAAATATTGGTGATTATTTATATCTATTTATATATATAAACTTATAATTTACATAAGTTTTTATATCAATTTATAATGTATGTTTAATTATATTAACAAGTTTCTAAATAATTTTTTTTTCTTTTACATTAACATGAAGTGTTAAAAAGTTCTCCCACCTTAATCATACAAGAATTAGTTTCTTCTATCTCAAATCTTCAATCCTCAATATTTATTGCTTGGCTAAATGAATTGCATGAGAATTTGTTAATTCACATGACCTTAAACAAGGAGATTTTATCACCATATACAAACACAACATCAATGGAAAATATATGAGTGGGTTTGGATAGAATAAGTTTGGTTTGAAAATTCTATGAATTTGATGGTTATAAATATTCATTTTATTTTTTGTAAATCAATTGGAAAAATATTATTGTTTTTGGTCATTTTATGAATTCATAAAATTTATTTTCTTGTGCAAATTTAGGTGAATAAAAAACAAAAACTCTTAAATAATGAAAACACTCTAAACAATTCTGATCAAGGAAATAGAGTTGTTGCACTACAGAGTCTCAGCATCAAACAACCCACACATAATAAAGACCCCAATGATGAAAGCAGAAAGCCACAGAATTTGAATTTGTTCCCTATCCAGCTCCTGCATTCACTCTCTAGCTCCTGCATTCACTCTTTGTTGAGATAAATTAAATCCATGCATTCAAGGAGGCTCATGATTGGTCTTCATATTTTGAAGAATACTTCATCAATGAATGGGTCACATTGGTTTTAGATGACCAATGTATTCAATGATGCTAGTCTTTATACGACATAGAATCTATTTGTTACTTTGATATCAGATGACATAGACTTCATTGGTGACTTTGATATCAATTTTTAGGATGACTTTGGCTTCTACTTTGATAGAATCTTTGAAGATGATTTAGAATATTGAACATAACCTCTTGACATTGTATTGATTGTCTCTTTCCTATTAAAATGGAGATAATGAAGCACACTAATTTTTATCATTTAAATTTTCATTCTTGTAACTCAAATCACAATCATTTTTGTCCTAATTTGAATGTGATGTTAAATGAATCTAGAACATAAAACTTTATAGTTTATTTGGATGTTTCCTTAAACATTTATTTAACCAACATAGCTCCTTTTTCCTAAACATGTGAAATACCTTTTCATTTCAGATTGTAATATTTTTCTTAATTTTTATTTAAGTAATATTATCTCTCATTCAAAACAAACATTGCTAGTAAAATAACCTAATTCTTTGTTCATAATGATGATGATGATTAATGTCCATTAAGACCAACTTTGGTCTATGGGATCTTAAGAAGGAAAATGTTTGGTTTACTTTAAAATCTTGTTCTTGTGCTTAAAAAACTTGCCCAGAAGCTTTCCAGGCTCATTATAGTTTTGGCAAGTTAGGAGGTTATCAAGGTTTGTGTTGTAGCATATTTTAAGTCCACATTTTTTTATTATCTCCAATTTATTAAGGTGTGTGTTCAAAATATTTTTAAAAGAGATGAAATTCCCATTAGTTTAATATGATATAAATTTTTATATGCAATTTAAGTCATTATTCACCAATGTATTATTATTTCATAAACTTTTTAAATATTTTATTTTAGTTGTAAATAAGATCAAATTATTATTGTTTTAAAATTTATATATTATTATTATTATTATTTATACTAAATTTATTATTTATTATTCAATTATTTAATATCCAACATGGTTTTTTTCTCTTTCTACCTGATTAAATTTTAATCATCTTTTTAAAAGAATAGACTACCTCAACATGCTCTGCATTACTTTGAATTGGGAGAAGGTACCTTGTGCCATCACCGTATCTTCATTTGAATATTTTGATCCAATAAATTTTGACAATTTTGCAACCATGCTATGGTATAGAAAGTGACTCTTCCTAGTCTTTTAGTAAATGAATTTAAAAGAAAAACCTTTGGAAATGTTCTTGGGACAAAGGGAAGTTAAAAGATTAGTGTCAAAACAAGCTGGTTTGTAATTCATTTTTTCTTTGATATAAAATCATCAACATCCACACCTAGATGGGATGACAAGAAAGTGATAATTGGAATGATTAGGGGCCTTTAATCAATGATGTGGTGGGAGGAGGTAGTTATGGGCCTATGCTCCATTAATTTGACTCAAGGAATTTTGTGGGAATGGTTTGAACTGATCATGATAGCAGGGATCAAACCTCTCTATCCCTCCAAACATTGTCTCATTGATGTTAATACAATGCCTCACGACTATGATAATTATATGACCAAGAGCCAATAGAATGTACAAGATAGGGGAAGAATGGGTCTAATAGGGCCTAATATATTAAGAGAATGAAGGTCGAATTGTGCTCAAAAGATTGACATTTCCTCCTTTCTCCCACTCCACTTTCTATTTTTCTTCTTTAAATCTCCTATGTGTTTGTGGAGAAGGTTACTCTTTATTCTCTAGGTGAACCAGTGTGTGGTTCTATACGTGAATGTTCTATATCCTAGTTTGATAGGTGGACATTATGTCTTCTAGGCTCTTAGGTCCTCAAAGAAATTTAGTTTGACTTCTTCAATTCCATGCTTCCTCAATTCATCAGACAAAAAGTCCATTTCCATTGTATTTACCAAAAAGAAGAGCCTAGTTTGGAGCTTTGGTTAGAAGATCTCATTTTATCATAGGGGATAAGAGTTCGATGAAATGATTGTAGGAAATTAGTATACCTTCTCACACTAGATATGGAAGGAGATATGGATATTAAATAGGAGGATTCCATAAATAATAGGTACTACTAGAGATCAACTAATTATAGAAGAAGGAAATTGGCAAGAGGAAATACATCTTTGAAATAGGTCACAAGGAATCCCTAAAGTGGATTCCCAACACTAGATTTTCTAGAAGATAAGATAGCAAGGTTTTCAGGATGAAAAACATTTATTGGTTGGTCAAATCACTCTTTTCTCAAGTAATGGAAGAAACTATTAGCAGTAAAAATGTTTTAGGGTTTTCAAGCCTTCCAAATTGGTAAAATGTTGAAAGTTTAGGATTTACCTATGATGAGGAGTTGAAGTTGAAAATATCCACAAGGATCTAGGGCTTAAAATTTAATTGAAGGAGAAAGCACGAGACCATCAACCGAAGACCGAGTGCTGAAAAGAGACGAGTGGAACACCAATGATCTTGAATCAAATTAATGGGCTAGAGTACTAGTGCATCAGAAAGTGCTAGAGAGATAAAGAGAAGTATCGATATCATCTAAAAATGTGATCACTAAATCAACAAATTAGAATTATAGCGAATTGGAAAAAAATGTCAAATTTATTTTTCACCGAGAAGGAGTTGTCCCCAATGTTGCTGAGGGAACATGGTGAATTTTGATTGCAAACCCCTCACAAAATGATTTGGAAATACCACTGAACTCATGGGGAGTTACTTCCTATGAAAATCGCCCTGGTTTGTGCCAAAAGATGCCAATTAACAATGGATCCATGCTAGCCAAAGGTAACACAGTGGCACACATGTTAGTGTTGAACGTACAACATCAGGATCTATTCTCCATACTTGTGAGTAATATCAAGTTAGACTTGTGAGTAATATAAAGTCCTATATATCCTCATCTATTGAGGTGGTGATGTTGTATTGTAAATTCTTGTGAGTAATACAAAGACTACATACTTGTGAGTAATATCAAGTCATGATTATCATATTAGGTACCCTATGATGTGGACCTCCAATTATAAAGGTGGACATATGAGTATATCAAGTCAGATTCTCATGCATACCCCAGTTATAGTGGATACCCTTGGGGTGGGACTCCAATTATAGAGGTGAAATGCTTTGCATGTTGAAGCATAAATGTTATGCAATATATTACTAACTATGATCATTCAAGATATATAAAGCTATTAAGTCTCCTATAGGGTGTAATATCCCAAATCCCGATATTTTCTATTTCTAAGCAAAAAGACTGATACAACTAGGCATGCAAACTGCCATGCAAAAATCCCTATTTTATAGGAAAAATTAGGGTTAGGGTTTGTGAGATAGAATGAACACTTACCACTGATAAGCCGGCTGGACTGCTCCAAAGAAAGTATGCAAGCATTGAGAGCTGGATCGGAGATGAACTGATCTCCTCTACTCGAGTGAACCCCCAACAACAAGATGACCAGTCAGAAAAGGATGACGCCCTCAGGGAAGGAGGTGTCCGATGGAGCTGCAGATTTGCGGGGCTGATAGCCTTTCCATGTCAGAGAGAATGCCTAATACAAGAGTGATTTCTGAGTCCTCTAGGAAAGATAGCGACTTGCTTCTAAGAGACAGCTACTCACGCCCCTGGAATCCCAAAACTGTTGATAACTGTTCCGGATGAGCACGGAGGGATATGATAATCACCAGGTACCAGAGTATGATGCTGATGATGAGAATGGTGCCTGAGTTTCAGAAGGAAACTGAGATCTGAAGGCCCCATAGCTGATTAGGGCTTTCCGGCTGAAAACCCCCCCCTTTTACGGCTGCACATGTATCCCTGCAACGATCTATACCATATGCTAGATAACTGGTGAATGAATGAAGAATAAGTGGTGAACCAGTATGGCTTACCCTGAATAAGACTAGGGCAGATGTTTCACTGTCGAAATCCTGTTAGCTGAAGACTCTATCTCCAACCCCAACTACTATGTTGCACGCTGTGCTGCTATCCAAGAGCTCCCAAAATAATCATAATCAAAAGTGAAGTCTCCTCTCTCTTTCTCCTCTATTTATAAAGTTCAACTGCGCAAAACCTAATCTTTGACCTAATTAGGTCACTTTATCTTCTAAGTTGCCGTTGACTTGTATGCATGCGTATGGAGACTTAAAGAGTGCATGCATCATTAAATAATGCTTGGTTGGCATGCACGAAGGTGTCCTTTGGCCTTGGTGGCCCTTGTTGACCAAGTGATGATGCCCTAGATCTTCTATGGATGGCATCAGTCCTCAGCTGATTCCCTAGCTGTCAGTAACCACTCGAACCCATAGGAATCACATAGGTTAGCGGTTTTGGGCCTCAAGGCCTAATTGGAAGAGGACATTACAGTCCTCCCCACTCGAGATTGCTTATCCTCAAGTAAATTCAAACTGTGATGCTACAATACCTATTCACCTTCCCAGGTGGCATCCTTTGGCGGTAGTTCTTTCCATTGAACTAAGTATTCTCTGATTACTCTATTCCTGAGCTTCCTCTCTCTAGTCTGTATGATCCATTCGGGAATCAGTATCAGCAGTCCTTCATCATCTAAAGGGGGCAATTCGGTGGATGGAGCAATGTGTTGCCCAAGGGTCTTCTTCAGACTAGATACATGGAACACATTGTGAATTTTGATTTCCTGGGGAAGTTCTAGTTCATATGCCACCTCTCCCACCTTCTGAATTATTTTGTAGGGTCCATAGAAGCGGGATTTTAACTTCTCTTCTCCTTTCTTTTTAAGTGAAGACTGTCTGTAAGGCTGGAGCCTTGAGTAAACTAAATCCCCTACCTCAAAGCTCCGCTGAATCCTGTGTTTGTCGGCATACATCTTCTGTTGATTTTGGGCTGTTTGTAAATTCTCTTTCAATACTTTCAGGATGTCTTGACTGTCCTGTATCCAATCCTTAGCCTTAGGAGCACTATTCTCTCCAAATGCCAAATCTGCATAGTCCAAGGCCTCATAACCATATAATTCCTTAAAAGGGGTCATCCTAATAGACATGTGATAAGTAGTGTTGTAGCAATACTCCCCTAGGTGTAGCCATTTGATCTAGGTTCGCTGCTGCCCTGCTACATAGTTCCTTAGATATCCTTCGATCCACTTGTTGACTATTTTTGTTTTCCCATCACTCTAGGGGTGATAACTCATACTAGTAGCCAGTTCGGTCCCCACCAATCTGAACAGTTCCTACCAGAAGGCACCCGTGAATCTGCTATCCCGATCACTAACAATGGTCTTAGGTAACCCGTGTAACCTGAAGACCTCCCTGAAGAATAACTCCACTACTTGAGTTGCCGAGTAGTCTGATGATATCGAGAAGAAATGTGCAAACTTGGTCAATCTGTCAACTACTACATATAAACAATCTCGCCCTTGGACCTTGGGCAAGCCTGTAATAAAGTCCATGGAGATGCTTTCCCACTTCTATTCTGGAATCGGTAGTGGCTAGAGTAACCCTTCTGGATGGGTGTTCTCAATCTTTTTTTGTTGACAGATGCTACATTCCCGGACATGCTGCATAATCTCCCCCTTGAGGCCCTTCCATGAGAACATCTCTATGATCTGCCTGTAGGTCTTTAAGAAACCTTGATGCCCTGATAAAGGAGAATTGTGGGCTACCTAAATGATATTCTTCCTCAATGTGGATTCTGGAACGAGGTATATTCTGTCTTTGTAATGGATGATGTCATCCACAATCCTGTACCTATCATCCTGAATTTGCCCGTCCAATAATTCGCAAGCGAATTTATTTTTGGAGTATTCCACTAAGAGAAGTGCCCTCCAATCCATGGATATACTACTGAGAGATAATGGGCCTGGACACCTAGATAATACATCAGCTACTACATTAGTATTACCTTTCACATACTCGATCTCGAAATCATAGGCTTGTACCTTGCTGACCCATTTCTGCTGTCGCTCATTCAGTTCCTTCTGCTCCAGGAAATACTTGAGGTTGTTATGATCGGTTTTGATTTTGAACTTACTGCCCACCAGGTACTGTCTAAATTTTGTGAGAGCATGCAAGATGGCCAGCATATCCTTTTCATATATGGAGTAATGGCGCTCGTAGTTCTTCAGTTTACGGCTCTCAAATGCAATAGGGTGATGATTCTGCATCAATACTACTCCTAACCCTTCCCCTGAGGAATCACATTCTACCACAAAAGGTTGTGAGAAGTCTGGTAATGCTAGAACTGGACAAGAACTCATAATAACCTTCATCTCCTTGAAAGTTTTCTGTGCTAAGTCTATCCAAGTGAACGCTCCTTTCTTGGTGAGATCTATGATGGGTGCTGCAAATTGGGAGAATCCCTTAACGTACTGACAGTAATAAGTACACAGACCTAGGAACCCTCTCAACTCTGTAACTATTTTTGGCACAGGCCAATCTCTGATAGCCCGGATTTTCTCCATGTCAACCTGTACTCCTTCTGCATTGATTACGTGTCCTAAGTACAGCATTTCCTTCATGCCAAACTCACACTTGGACATTTTTGCATAGAGCAAATGCTCTTCTAAAATACTCAATGTTTCGTCCAGGTGTTTCAGATGTTCTTCCCAGGTTTTGCTATAAATAGGATGTCATCAAAGAATACAAGCAAAAATTTACGTAGCTGTGCTTGGAAGGTGTGGTTCATGCATGACTGGAAAGTAGCCGGAGCATTGGTAAGTCTGAAGGGAATGACCAGAAACTCATAGTGACCATAATGACCGTGGAAAGCTATTTTGGAGATGTCCTGGTCCCTTACCCTGATCTGATGGTACCCCAAGTGAAGATCGATCTTGGATAAGTATTGAGCTCCCCGAAGCTCATCCATGAGTTCGTCAATTTTGGGAATTGGATACCTGTTCTTAATGGTATTTTTGTTAAGTGATCGATAATCAATGCACATTCGCAGTGTACCATCCTTCTTCTTGACCAGTATTACTGAGGATGCAAAGGGGCTAGAACTGGGCCAAATATATCCAAGCTCTAGTAATTCTTTGATGGTTTTCTCAATCTCATCCTTGTACCTTTTGGGATGCCTGTAAGGAGTGGTGATGACTGCTTGTGTTCCCTCCTCTAGCTCAATGATGTGTTCAAAACCTCGGTCTGGTGGTCTACCTGATGGAAGGTCTCGAAAAACCTTTTCGTGTTTCTGTAGCAAGGCTTGAATGTCACTTGGGTGTTGTGTGCTGGTCTCTGGAGGTTTCCTGAAGGTGACCAAACATTCTGCATCCCATTCTATATCATCATGTCAGAGCACTGCCTCCATTCTCTGTGATGAGACCGGTTTTGGGGGATAAGTGTTCATGCCCCTCAAAACTACCCTTTTTCCATATAGCCCCTGGAACTCCATTTCCATTTCCCTATAGTCTGTAGTGTATTTCCTTATAGAATAAAGCCACTGAACACCCAATACCACATGAGTATCTACTACATCCACTACATAGAAAGAGTCTGTCATCTGATAGTTACCTAAGGCAACATTTAGTTTTGGGATCCAGTAGTTGCACTCCATGCTGGAGTTCCCGGCTACTGCTACAGTGAATCCCTCGAACTTCTCAGTCTGGATACCTCTCTTGGCTACCCAAGCGAAGTCAATGAAATTGTGGGTGGCTCCCCCATCAATCAATACTCCCACTCTGTGACCCTATACTACTCCCCTGACCCTGAGAGTATGGAATCTTGGTACTCCAGATAATGTATCAATGACTCCCTCTGGTGTATCACCCTGGTGTGAATCCTCTTCTGTGGCCTCCTACTCATTGTCATCCTCATCACTGTCTGAATACACCTCAATGTAGTGGGCCTTCTCCTTCCCTGTACACTTGTGTCCTGGTACCCATGGTTCCTGACAGGTGAAGCATAGCTTCTTCCTTCTCAAGTCTTTCCTAGTGTCCTCATCTAACCAAGTTTTCTTGGGCACATCCTACTGGAAAGGTTTCCTGTCCTTGTCCCTAACAAGAAAATTGGTTTTCAGAGGAAATTTGTTTTTGGGAACTGAATCCTGAAGATTCCTTGCCCTGCTAATAGCATCCTGCAGAGTGAGGGGTTTGTAGGCTTTCACCCATCCCCGTAGTGGCTCTATGAGGGCCTCAGTGAATAACATAGTCAATCTACTCTCTGACACATCTGTTACCATAACGGCTAGCCTCTGAAATTCTGAAATGAAAGCTTCTGCACTACCCGTCTACTTGAGTTGAGCCAACTCCCTGAAATGGATCTCTGGATCTTTCCTATCAAACCTCTCTATGAGTTTCTGAGTGAACTCACCATAAGAATGTATGGTGTTGTGACCCAATGTCACCAATCCGTGGTACCACCATTCGTGAGCTTCTCCATCCAGGTGAAGTGTAGCCAACTTAATGGTGTCTGTCTCTGTCATGGGGTTGAGTTGGAAATAGGTATCCAACTTTTGGACCCATGTTCTCACTGATCCTCCGCGAGTCCCATCAAAGTTTGGGATGGTTAACCTGCCCAAGGTCTTCTGTAGCTCATAGTTGTGATTGAAACCCTTGTCTAAATTCCTGGGCCTGTTCCTACTCTTCATGTTGCAGAAGTCTGAGAAAGACATGGCAGCATGAAACTCATCCCCTAAGTCTTTGTACTCTTGCAAATAAGCCCAAAAAGGGTTGCTAGGTTCTACCTGCATGACCGGGCCCCCTACTGTATCTGCCAAGACGTGAGGCATAGTAGGCCTGATAGTAGGTCTATTGTATATGTGTGGAGTGTTCTGGATGTTAGTGTACACCATCTTTCCATTGCTGCTTGAAGATCCCCGATCTACTGGCGAGGGAGGTGTACTGTTGATACCTGTTTCCGGTTTCGCTGATAGTATATTTATTGCATTGAGGACTTCTTTTTGTCCTTTGGCTAAGTCTTACAATGTAGAGACCAAGATGCGAAACTCCATCTGATCCTCCTCTTCTCCCGTTCCTTTTCCCCTATCTGAATGTATACCTATTTGTTCCATGTCTGAATTGGTATCTTCTAGTTGGATATCTTCAAATTCTTCTGTGTATCTACTCTTCCTCTTCCTATAGGTTACAAAAGGATCTCCTTCTATATTCATCTACTTTTCATCTCTTAAGCCCACAGCTAGCCAAGAAAACAGCTCTGATACCACTGTAATATCCCAAATCCTGATATTTTCTATTTCTAAGTAAAAGGGCTGATACAACTGGGCATGTAAACTGCCATGCAAAAATCCCTATTTTATAGGAAAAATTAGGGTTATGGTTTGTGAGATAGAATGAACACTTGCCACTAATAAGCCGGCTGGACTGCTCTGGAGAAAGTATGCAAGCACTGAGATTTGGGTCGGAGATGAACTGATCTCCTCTACTTGAGTGAACCCCCAGCAGCAAGACGCCCAGTCAGAAAAGGATGACGCCCTCAAGGAAGGAGGTGTCCGATGGAGCTGCGGATTTGCGGGGATGATAGCCTTTTCGTGTCGGAGAGAATGCCTGATACAAGAGTGATTTCTGAGTACTCTAGGCAGGATAGTGACTTGATTCTGAGAGACACCTACTCACGCCCCTGAAATCCTGAAACTGCTGATAACTGTTTCGGATGAGCACGGAGGGATCTGATAATCACTGGGTACCAGAGTATGATGCTGATGATGAGAATGGTGCCTAAGTTTTGGAAGGAAACTAAGATCTGAAGGCCCCACAGCTGATTAGGGCTTTCCGGCTGAACCCCCCCCCCTTTTACGACCGCACACGTGCCCCTGCAACGATCTATACCATAATATGCTAGATAACTGATGAATGAATGAAGAAAAAGTGGTGAACCAGTATGGCTTACCCTGAATAAGACTAGGGCAGATGTTTCATTGCCGAAATCCTGTTAGCTGAAGACTCCGTCTCCAACCCCAACTGCTATGCTGCACGCTGTGCTGCTATCCAAGAGCTCCCAAAATAATCATAATCAAAAGTGAAGTCTCCTCTCACTTTCTCCTCTATTTATAAAGTTCAACTGCGCAAAACCTAATCTTTGACCTAATTAGGTCACTTTATCTTCTAATTTTCCGTTGACTTGCATGCATGCATATGGAGACTTAAAGAGTGCATGCATCATTAAATAATGCTTGGTTGGCATGCATGAAGGTGGCCTTTGGCTCTGGTGGCCCTTCTTGACCAAGTGATGATGCCCTAGATCTTCTATGGATGGCATCAGTCCTCAGCTGATTCCCTAGCTATCAGTAACCGCTCGAACCCACCGGAATCACATAGGTTAGCAGTTTTGGGCCTCAAGGCCTAATTGGAAGAGGACATTACATAGGGACTGACCATATATAGAGTGAATTACTTTAGCACATGACTATATGGTTTGAGAGTAATATGGATCATAGCATGCAACAATTCTTTTCACTATAATGTGATATGATTGATAAATAAACTTAACACATATTGATCATGAATAAAGTTAAAATATAAAGAGATAAGTAATGAAGAGATAATGAGAAAAACATAATTCGAATTTTCCATGTGGATGACTAAGTGAACTAAAGTTATAAAGCTTCAGTTAAATAACAATGTATTCCTCAATTGATGCTTCAGTTAAATCATTAGTTGAAATATTAATGTATGTAATTAGTTAAGGAAAGAAGAGCTCACTTATCACTCCAGTGTAAATCAATCATCACAATTCAATTAATAATAGTTAAATAAGTGTTAAGAACTAAAGACTAGTGAACTAAAGTTTTTACACTTTAGTTAAACCAAAACATGACACTTCAATTAATAAAGTGTTCGCATGAGGACAATTGAGTTATTGCATGACGGCACTTAAGTTATCATCCTAACTAAGTGTCCATACTATTAGTTAGATGGCGAGTTCACTCTAGAGGTTGTTCATCCTTAGTTAATGTCAAAGATGAAAGGCATGGCCCATTAATGATGCATAATGGAGATTTCAATGTATCGAAAATATTATTGATGTAGGCAATTCACAATTGTAGTGCATGTGTGCACAATTCTCATGCAACCATTTGCTATAGTTTGCATGGAAATGTATTTTTCTTGTTATTAATGTGCTCGGGCACATGGAAAGTTCATCACAATTGATCTCTCTTCTCTATTTCTCAATGTTATCTCTTATCTATTACCTGGGGTGTCGAAAGCAATCTACTACTCTAAAGAATTGTTGGGTTTTTCATCCTCATTAATTTGAGGGTTTTCCCATGGTACATCTTGTGTTGTGGATGAATGATTTGTGTGGTTGAATGTTCCATTGCTTATAGTGTTCAATATCTCTACAAGTAAATTTTTAAAGTTCAAATATATTCATATTTGCTCAAACATTAACATGGTATCAAAGCTCAAGACATGAAGGAGCTGATTTTGTGAAAGAAACTAGAAACCTACATAGATCCTAAGTGTTGAGCAAATTTTTGAAGAGTCATGGCATCGATCTCTGTTCAACCAAAAGACGGTTTTGAGGGCACTTTCAATTTCAACTCTTGGAAGGAAAGGGTATTGAACATTCTTGAGGAACATGACTTGGATACCTACACATCCACTGTGGTATAGGATCCTAACACCAATGCAAGGTGCAACAACTTTAAGAAGAACCAATAAAAGTCCAAAAGGATCATATATGATTCGATTAAGGACAATTTGATGTCCATGATCATTTCATTGAAGACCGCTAAGGAGTGTTTTGATACATTGGTGAATGCATATGAGAAGAAGACCTAGATTCAAAAGAGGGATTTGAAGAATAAGTTATGGAACCTCAAGATGGAGAAGGACGACACTATGGCATCATTCTTCACCAATATTTCTCAGGTAAGAGATTAGATTGCTAGTATTGGAGTAGTGATGGATGAAGATGGTCTTCTTCAAATTGCTATTAATTGTCTCCCATTCGCATGAGATACATTCTTAGATGCAATAAACGACCGAGAGGAGAAACTTAACTTCAAGAGGTTGAGGAATGAATTCCTCCAAGAGGAGGGGTGAATCTCAAGTCAGTGTGCACCAAGGAATAAAATGTTTCCTTCATGACAAGAATGAAGAAAGGGAGGAAACCATTCACTCCAAATAAGTTCTTTCGTTCATTAACACGTTGAAGGTTAGATGCTATAACTATGGAAAGAAGGGCCATTATGCAATAGATTTCCATGCAAAGAATTACAAATAAAGGTTTCATGCATCTGCCATAGTAGAAGAAGAAACCTCTCAGAAGAACTCATCCAAGGGAAATTATGATGACTGTTAGAAGGAGTATTTCACGGGGGCGTCCCCGACAGAACAATACGATATCACATTCGTTGATATTGGGGGCTTAAAAATGGTCAGAAATTAAAAAATTATATTGGAAATATATTTGCGGTTAAAGGGGTTTGTTCATGTTAATAAACAATATGAAATATAATGGGGGTTTGTTTATCCAGACTAAAGTAGAAATGGGCATGAAAAACAGTGGCGAGAAGACCTAAATTCTTGGTGTGTATGCATTTTGGGTTTGTGATTCACTCAGTGACAGAGAAAATCTCCTTACCCAACTCTGAAAATAAAGCACATGTTTGTTCCATGCCATGAATATGTAATTTGTTCATATTTTACTAGTCCCTTGAGCCTAATATGGAACTTACTATAGCTGAATTTGTAGTTTTTGGCTTGAATGGGCGTCATTCTGAGATGATGTTATTAGAAGCTCAGCTGATCACCCTTTTGGGTTGTCCAACACCTAGGCCTAATATGTTTTACATTATATGTGAAATTACTTTGAAGGTGATCTCATTAAACAACCTTTTGGTTTTCCTTTTGTAGTCAGTCTCATATGCCAAGAAAATCTTGTGGGAGAAATGTTGGCATAGGTAGGTGGAGGATAAGTGTGTGTTTGTTGTATTCCAAATCTGTTGAAACAGTTCGAACTACCAAATTTCAGCACTCCCCAGTTCCAAAAGCCAAATTGTTTTCCATGGTAAGGGTAATTTGCTTGTAACTATCAGCTGCAATCGATAGATTCTCTGTCAAATAAGAAATAAAGAAAAAATTATGTTTAGGATTTATTTTGGGTACTTTTAAGTACATGAATACAACCTCTGCAGGAACATTGTTTCCAATCCAGATGCTGCAACAAAGGGTAAGTGGGTATCTTGAAAAATTCCAGTATTTTTAAATGCGAGATTAGATTTCATGGAGAGTGTTTATTGATAATCGTGTATGCAAATGGCATATCCTGCAATGGAAGCACCAACCAAGAAGGCATTGGTAGCCATCAACAACAATAGGAGGGCCTTGGGTGATACTGACAGTTTCGTGGGAGCTTTGAACGCCAATTGCAATATCAACAAACATGGCGCCACATAGTACATTTTTTGATGTTATTTATTGTTTATTATGTCATATAATAAATCAAATCCCTGCCAATGCCCTTGTCTTTCAGCAATTGGATTTCTTTTTTGCAGTTCTATTGTTCTATTGGGTGTTTTCTTCCTTCAGGTAAATTGAGCTAGCAACCAGACAAAACCTCTGTGTTGTCAACCTGTTTCCTAATATTCTTGTCCAATATTCTATTTTTTGGGCTTGTTTAGTTTGCTTCCTTTCTTTTATTCTAGGGATCTCATTCTGTTCTCTATTTTTTGTGAGCCCGAGGAGGAGACCTCAAAAAATCTCTCTCATTTGATTACAACAATCCCAGGTAGATATTTTTTTTAAGGAAGAAAAAAAATCAGAGGTAGGAGCAGTATGGGGAAACAAACAAAGGCACACTATCAGAAAGGAGGAACAACATGCCACAACTATGCATAAGGATAGTGTTATTTTTGCCAGTGATAGAAAGGACTCAACTGCAGAAGATGGTGGATTTAAAAGGCCTAGCCAACTAAAAACAAGGAAAAGATGAGTACAATCAATGACAACAATGCTAACAACTCAAAGAGAGGTCCGTCACATCACTTTAATTGCTATTAATTCTATGATACTTTTGTTGTTTATCCTTGGTTCAAATCCAAATATGCATGAGCCAAAGGTACCCACATTCACACCCAATTACTAGCAGCTTTTATAGACTTAAGATATCTTTGTGTTTATTATGATGTAAGTGGGATAAATATGACCAATAATTTTGATAAGGGTAATTTCAGGATGCATGTAAGGACTTCCATGAGTATCACTATTACATTTAATACATTATGCATTGATCTACTATATGTTGGAACTTGGCACTAGTGGTGTGGCAGAAACTAGATAAGTTTTTCCTCAATTAAGGAAAATACACATTTGAGATCCTGAAGAGATTCAAGATGACAAACTGTTATTCCATGGCCACACATATGACGATGAATCTGAATCTAATACTTCTTTATATATGGAGGATCTCAAAGACAATTGAGATGTACCTTGTTAGAACTAGGCTGGATATATGCTTTGCAGTTAGTACATAGTCATGTAAATCAAAGCATGTGTTATCGTACCTACAAGGTACAAGTGGATATGAAATTAGATATGTCTCAAATAGTGAAATAAAAATTTCAAGGATATATGGGTTATGACTAGTGCAGTAAATGAGAAATGATAACATTAGATATGTTGCTCCATATAGAGCATATTTTGAAGCAGTAAAGCTTCATAAGGTTCCTAATAAGTTATAACCGAGATGTTAGGATAAATTAATCCACACAACGTACACAAATATAATTATTTGAATACAATAAAGTCTTGAAGAATGGACAAATTCCAAGTGGAGGGAACTACATCCTAGCTCAAACCATTTGGGACTCCAATTGAACATATTCAATTATAATTGACTTGATTGGTGCTAGTTTATTTATGGACTAGGTGGTAAAGATCACCATTACTTCATGTCTTTATGTAACATACATACATATACATACACACACATATTAATGTCGGCCCGGTAAAATTAAAAATACTAGCATATATCCATCTTAATCCAATATCTATTGCACACACCTCAAGGTTTATGATCTCTCTTGGTGCTTAATGGATCCTAAGTTGATATGGATTTATGCTAGTTCAAAACTGAAAGTAGAGAGAATACCAACCAAAGGATAGGATGAATCCCACCCCCATTCTAAGAATAAACCATTTCAATTGGTTATAGAAAATAAAAGCGGCCAGGGTACTACCCAAATTGAGGTGATAATGCCCATTTAGTTTTTATATACAAGGTTTGTTAACAAAACATAAGGCTATTTTATTTTATATCTTAACATTGATGTAATATGGATCTCTTCTTGGGTTTAATATTTATGTTTCGCCAACAATATCCCAACCTATATCACTAGATGTTGGATTGACCATCTTTAATCATCAACAAGGAGATCTTCTGCAAGTTCATTGTCCAGACAACAATACCATGATAGGACTTATTTCTTATAGGGTAATGGGATTCTTTGCCTATGTATCCCCCTCTACCTATAGAAATAATAGATCAATTCTATGAGACATGATGCTAAGAAGAAGCACATGAAATAGATCTTACTACTAAGAATTCTCACAAGCATACACAAGGAAAATAGAGAGAACAAAAGAGATTGAATCACATGAATGAAGAGGTGAATATTGGTGTGTATCCTTCCATTGAATAATGATGAATAATAGTGTACATAAATAGTACATCCCTCATAGGAAAATCAAGTTGTATGGAGACAACTCGTAAAGCTCAAAAAGGTTGACTTACCAAAATATAGCAAACCCCCATAGGTGGCTAAAGCACTTCCCAAATATATCAAGGACCTCACGAATTAGAAAAAGCATGAGTGATTTTTCAAGGATATGGAAAAAACATGCTAATCCTAGAAAATGGAGGAAAATTCATGAAGGATGTGTTGGCAACAAAAGGACCCAGTTTCCTAGTTTGACTAGCTTTACCTTATCCACAGAAAAGCAGGAAAAGCATAATAAAGCAGGATCTGCTATAAAGTGTTGTATACTAATTATGGATGGTCAAAAGGTGGTCAAAATCAATCCAGAATCAGAAATAAAGCATTCCTAGGATATGGATGGCATGTATTGACTTTAAGGTGCAATTGGATGCCAACTAATTAAGCTAGTGGGTGAATAATTAATCAAATAATGATAATTATTTTATTCTAAGTTATGAGTGGGTTTAATATATTCCAACACCCCCTATAAGTCTGAATTTATGATGGTATGAAAAAAATATGGATGCATATAGATGCATATAGGGCCCAGCAACAAGGCTATGTTCACCCTTTAACAATTATTATGTCCAAAAAAGTGAGGAAAGAGGCAAAACCACATGGGGAAAATCCTCCCTCAAGATAGGACATGGCACAAAATTTGAAATATGTCTTCAAAATATCTTCATATTCACTTTAATGAGCTGAATGAACTGCTTCTGGATGAAGGACTTGCTGAAGAAATCATGAACTCCATGATCATGCGCTAGAGTGTAGAACCTGCAAGAAGGAAGAGGAGAGACTCCTTGTATCTCATCAAATGATGAAGTAGGAGAATTATCTGAATGATTATTGCTGCTATCAAACTCTTATATGAAATAATAATCTGAAATGGAAAATAGATCTGTGCATACTCATTTCCAAAGAGTACAAATATTAAGACAATTTATTTCACACCCAATTCCCTGAATAGCTGCAAAATTGTGATGTGAATCACATGTCAATATTCCAATATGATGTAGAACCTTTCCAAATATTATATGAGTTTGATAAAACTCTGATATATCAGAAGCATTCACATATGTAACAGCAAATACAAAGTCTTTATTGGCTCCATGAGGATATAGGGTTAGACTAGGAAAATTATGAGCATATGGGGAAAACTGATAGGTGTAAAAATATGAATTATGGATGGGCATAAGATCTGAACCATAAGTGTTTAGAATATATCCAAACATTTTTAATATCAATCCAAATATTACTAAGTTCATGGATAACCAGCCATTGGAATATAGGAAAGACTTCAAACCATGTAAGATAAATATCACTGCATAAGAGACCAATGAGGAATTAACTAGTGAACTTGGGATTTGTATAGTCTTAGGATTATTCAGAGGTATGGTATATGGTATGGATGGTGGTATGATATGTGTATCGACCTGCAAATATTCTTCTAAATCAGAATCCAAAGGATCACATATAATCATATCAGTAGACTCATGGGAATACACTGGTAATGAATCCTCTGTCTGAAAGGAGGAAAGAATGAGATGTTCACAATATTCAATGAGGTTTTGAGTATTGATGCCAAGAAAAAAGGACAAGATGCTGAAGCACATGAGATCAATTAAGGTAAATGGTATGCCACAAATAAGGCTTGATTTAGCTAAGAAAACATTCTGGAAATCACTGGGTTGTACACCATCAATGAGAGAGGTGTGCACAAAGTGTGAAGAGTCAGGCACATAGATCTCGGAATGTAATATAGGAGGTATAGAGAATAATGAATGGGTGATAGGATCATCATAAATATCAATATAAGCTCCATATGTTACTTCTTTTTCATCAATAGTATCACAAGAAGAAAAATCACCTTCAAGAGACACAGGACAAGATGGCTCTTCAATATTTGCTTCTTCATTGAAGGAGGAAGCATTTGAATCAAGGAGAGTAGAAGCAACATGAACTATATGAGAAACTTCTTCATTATGATCAAATTCATCAAAGAATTTAGAGGCCAATAAATCTTGAGAGAGAGAACAAGAGGAGATGTTGGGTTTGCTCCATGCTTCATCTTCTATTTCCTGCAAACCAAAATCTTTGTCCAAATTATTCCAAAGATCAGATGGATACTCAGCAGAATATATGAGATGATGTATATTTGGAGACATTCCAAAACACATAATTCCATAATATCTATCACAATTATTAAGCCAATCAATCTTCTCTTCATAAGACTTGGGTTCGCTCAATGCACCAATGGAGACATCAAAGAGACATTGCCTCTTCAAGTATGCGCTCATATTTGGTTTCGAATCAGCATAGTTGAAAGGAGCTATTAGAGGAAATTTTGAACCCATATAGAAGTTGTTGATATGCTCTAGGAGATACTCTCTACAACCTGCAAAACAAACTAGGAGAAAATCTTGTAAGCTAGACAAGCTCTTCTTCAGAGAGGGATAGGAGACTGGATGTGCTCCTCAACTCTGTAGAACTGGATGAACCTTCCTGCTCTGATACCATGTATAAATAATAGATCGATGATATGAGTAATGATGCTAAGAAGAATCACAGGAAATAGATCTTTCTATTAAGAATGCTCACAAGCATACACATGAAAAATAGAGAGAAGAAAAGAGACTGAATCACATGAATAAAGATATAGATATTGGTGTGTATCCTTCCATTGAATAATGATGAAAAATAGTGTACATAAATAGTACATCCCTCATAGGAAAATTGAGTTGTATGGAGACAACTCATAAAGCTCAAAAAGGTTGACTTACCAAAATATAGCAAACCCCCATAGGTGGCTAAAGCACTTCACAAATATATCAAGGCCCTCATGAATTGGCAAAAGCATGAATGAGTTTTCAAGGAGATGGAAAAAACATGCTAATCCTATAAAATGGAGGAAAAGTCATGAAGGATGGGTTGGAAACAAAAGGACCCAGTTTCCTAGTTTGACTAGCTTTACCTTATCCACTAAAAAGTAGGAAAAGCAAAATAAAGAAGAATCTATTGTAAAGTGTTGTGTACTAATTCTGGATGGTCAAAAGGCGGTCAAGATCAACCCGGAATCATAAATAAAGAATTCCTAGGATATAGATGGCATGTATTGACTTTAAGGTGCAAGTGGATGCCAACTAATTAAGCTAGTGGGTGAATAATTAATCAAATGATGATAATTATTTTATCCTATGTTATGAGTGGGTTTAATATATTCCAACACTACCATGAATAAAATAAGGGGAAAATCCACCCGTTCTTCCAACATCATATGTGTTTATTTTAACATCCAGATGCATGCCAAACTTTAAAAGTAAGGTCTCTTGTATTACAAATGAGTCTAAGTTTAAGATGAAGTGAAACATGCAAAACCACATCATAAATCATGACTTCCATTCGAATTCAGTGAACCCTCAGCACAATATTAAAATATTCTTCATTCCACATATTCTTGGAAATCCATAAAACTAAATATTATATAGCCAATCCATTCCATAATTCCTACACTAAACATAAGAAAAATTACCAAACAAAATATGTTGCCTCACAACATTCTTTCTGATTAGCAAGTTCCAACCAAATAATATATATCCCCAGAATTTGTTAGCATCGATACATTCAAAGCAGAGGTGCTTGAGATTTCGTTTTGACCAAAAAAATCCACAGTCAAAGAGATTGATAAGTGACTTGTCCACATCTAACTCATTCCAAACAAAAATCCATTTGAAATATTCTTTTTTGGTTTATTTTTTGTTTTAGTTTAATATTTAGTCCAATTTTAAAGGCTTGCATCTTCTCATATGTTATCTTGATTCAAATCTGTACTTGTCTTGTGAGGTTTGACTTTCAAGTTATGGAGCCACAATTTTAGATATATTGGATAAAGAGTCCCTGTTTCTTCTTTTCCAATCTAGTTGGTTGTAGTTGTCAATTTTACCAAGTCTTTTAGGATGCAACTAATACATAGAATTTGACATTTTAAATTAGGCTATGTTGCTTCCTTGGTTAATGCTCAAGAGTGTTTTCCCATAACCACTTAGAAAGATCCAATTTAGAATGTATTTGGTGATTGAATGTTTTTGTGATTAGACCAAGACAGGACATCTTATCTATTCATGTGATATTAACCACCGACTGCTTGCTTCTGATGTTTATGACAATTTTGAATTTTCAATCTAGCCTCATTCTCTTCCTGCATTTTATTAATAGTATCTAATATATAACCACAGTTATAGGAGTTGGGAATGTTTGAGAATTTTTTTATAAATATACAGGAAAAAAAATAATCTTAGATATTAACTTAAATGTCAAGATTTACATAATTTCTGCAGGTGTGGAAACTTGGACATGCAACTGATTTCTATGATAGAAGCTTAAAGTCTAGTGCACTTGATAGCAATATTGATAGGAAAAAACTTATGTTTGCATTCAATATTAGCTAGTCTAGGAGAAGCATGCAACGATTTTTGTTATTTTGGAAAATATAAAAATATTTGCATTTTCCTTACAGTTTACATGGATTCTACATTTCTCTTGCATGGATTCAGGTGTGTGGGCTTCATGATGGATAAAATGGTGTTGTGGGAGCTTATGGATCCCTCCATATTCTTGAAGTTAAATTCCTTCTTAACAACGGTGTGAATAAATCATCCCTTGAAGAGTATATCTTTTGGAAAAGTTATTGTGTTTATAAATTAGTATTTCATGTCTTCTATGTCGTGTAATTTTGAAATATTGGAAATATGAATTCAAGAAAACAATCCTTCATGCTTACGCGAGTTTTTGTTACCAACTATTTACAAGAATTCTCCAGTTGGAAGTATAGGTGTACATGTATATATTAATCTTTAATACCCTTTAAGATATTTTTCTTTAGTCATTATGAAAGAATTTTTGTGAATCTATGCAACACTTAGCTGAAATATAGGCTTCCAAGTGTTTTTGCAATTTGATATGAAAATTTCATGCCTTTGTTAGACGAGAAATTTTTACTCACCACACTTTTGTTCCAAATTATTTAGCTAGTATGTGATCATTAGGAGATGAGTAATGATGTGATTTTAAATATTTTTGGATTTGTGGAGTGTATGATCAAACTATAGTATATTTTATTGCTAATTATCGAGGCATTTTATAATATATATATGATGTCTAAAGTACATGATTAAGCTTTGTAGCTCTGTAGTTATTGTAGAGACTTCAAGGGTACTAGCTCAATGGGAGAGCACCTGCCTTATAGGAAGGAGATTGGTGGTTCGATTCCTCCATACCCTATCTATAGAAATCAATGAATATTTCATATAAAATGACTAAATTACTGATAAAAAAATGAGATATAAGTGACCAACAAATGTGAGATAAACGACCAAACAAAAGACCAAAATTCACATATAAATGACTAAATGACAGTTTTGGTGGCTAATTTTCGGTCTCTTATCACCAAACATATGACCATAAATGACCAAATTAATGACCAAATATGTGATCAAATTAATGACCAACCAATAAGATATAAATGACGAAACTATATATGACCATATTTTTGGTCACGTGATAAGAGAAAATTAGCCACCAGCGATCACCAAATCAAAAGTGGTCATTTAGAGGCGGATTTTGGTCATTTTTTTGGTCACTTATCTCTCATTATGCACTAGTGGTTGCATCCAAATTTTGCTATCATGGCCTTTGGTCAAGTCAATGTTTATAATCAAACCAAAGATTTTTTCATTTTTTAGGAAATAAAATTCTTCCTAAAATACACCTACAACATGATGAATTAATTAATGATTATTTGAGAACCCATAATGGTTTAGATAAATCCCTATAGAGAGGGTTGATGAAACTTCTCTTGAAATGGATTTTTTAATAACTTGGTAAACAATATTACATAGAGAGTTTGGATTGCATTATTTTATAGAGGAAGGCCTATATTTTTTAGAGACACGAATAAAGTAGGAAATTTTTTGAAGTCGTAGGAGTTTCCTACAATTATTTGATTCCTCAATCACAGCCAAGATATTATTTCTTGAAATATAAATGTAAAAGTATATGGTCCAACCATCTAGTCCATGGATTTATATCTTTGTAAAGAATAAATCACATCCTTCATATCTTCTTGTAAACTTCTCATTTGCATCTTATTATAACATACTAGGGAATTATTATGAAACCTAAATTATCTCAACTATTTTTACTCTTTCTATGTCCTTGTACAAATGATTCAAGTAGCTAAACCTGTTGTCATCAATGAATCCTTGAAATGTTTTGATATTGGAAAAATTACCTCCCTCAAAATCCTAAATAATATTTATGCCCTTCCTTTCCTTATCATAGCTATGAAAATACTTTTTGTTTCTTCCCCTTTCTCCAACGAAAATGCATGACTTGCTTGTATCCATTTGGCATCTCTTATGTGAGGAGAATTCACGTAATATCTTCGTAATATTTTATGTTAGAATGGTAATATTTTAAGAATATGATTTTTTAATTTCTCTCAATATATTTTATATTCTCTATTTAACCTATGAAATAAGCTTTTAGATTCATGGTATTTTTTCTTTCCCAATAATATTGTTTCTTGTTTAACTCTTTGCAAGTTAGAACTAAATTTCATCTTCTCTATGTTCGATTCAATCTCTAGAAAAATCCTTTGAGACTCATGGGATTTTTTTCTTTCCCCATACTATGTTTTCTTGTTTTAACTCTATGCAAGTCAAAACTAAATTTCATCATCGAAAAATATTATAGACTAAAAATGTCCATTTCTTTTTAACTATGTTACATACTTTTTCATCCTATAGAAAATGAGGATTGAACATGAAATGCCATAATGGATTCCTATCATTTTTTCCATTGAAAAAAATATAAGATATAGTTAGAGGATCCTGTTAGAGCTCACTAATGTTCTAATATTATCCTTTATAATAATATTTTACAAATAATGAATTTATCTAAACACTTTTCAATGAATTTATTCCTTACCCTAATATTTCTATAGTTTGGGAGCATTTAAAAGGGCTCATAATCACATAAATACATATGTTCCAACTACTTCAAAATGTAGGGAGCTAGGGCATCCATCCTACTATCCTTCCCCCATATTTATTCAATTTGGAGGTTGAAACTGAAAATTTACTCACGAATTAAGTTATCACCTCCTAAAATATAAACAATAAGGATCCTTTACTAACTTTTGTATAATGGATTATGGGCCATACAAATCGATAACTAAACGGCTTCACCCAAACTCTAGAGATATACGATTTTTTAAAATCTTATAATCAAATATTACTAAATTATAGAGCTAGAAAGTGTGATTCCTAATAGTTATCACCCCCTAGACCTATAAATATAATCATATAAGAGAAAAATCTGTCATTTTTTAATAATAACAAATATTTTCAATTTCCTTCACTATCCACCATAGTTTATTGAATCAATGTAAGATGTGTTTTTAAACCCAACCAATCTATCCAACTCCGGTCCAACTGCGCAAAGGGGATGGGGGAATGCTAATCTATGCCATACCATCCATCCAAAATCGGAGGAGCGATGTACTCAAGGTAAATAATAGTACCATATTTCATCCCAGGTCTGCAATTTCCTCTCCCTTATGGTTGTGTGGGCTTCGCCCCCCCCCGTTTTTGACCCTTTTCCCCTCAAATCAAGTTCGAAAATATCTTTTAGGAAAGCAAGGTAGAATCTACCCCCGTCTTCACAGTAGGAAGTTACTATAATTGTTCCTTTCATCTTCATTGGTTGGACCTAGGTCCTAATCATCCTAGGCTGACCTTCGGGAGGTCTTAGTTTGTCTAAGGTAATTTTTTATATGGTGCACCCAAACCCCTAATATTAAGGAAGATAATGATCATGTTCACCTCAAAAGAGATTGGATATATTTCAAAGGACCCATATGTTTTTTTTGTGTGTGTGCATTCAAGAATTTATGTATATCTGTATGGTTATGGAAAGTAATGATTTTGTACCAAGTTTAATTATGCTAAAAGAATCATAGAAAATTCCTCTCTCAATTCTCCAACATCCATATTACACCTGACCAAAGTCTGGGTATCGTTTCGCTCTGGGTAAGGGAAATTATTTGATCCCCTTGTGATTGAGTATTTGGGACAATGAGACCCCCCTAGGATAATTATTAGGTTCAATATTTTTCACATATGGAGGAAAGGGATGGTATTGGTAGAGGATAGGGGAGGTATTAAGTTGTTTGTCTCTATGGTGATATTCACCTTAATTGATATCTAAAGGGAGAGTGGTAATAACATAACTCAACAAAGAAAAATGAGGCTTTTGGGATTGAAAAATGAAGAGGCATATTGAATTGTCTAGAAAACATGACTTCTATGGGTACAAAGACTCTAGGGAGATAATTTATACTCTAGACCTAAAAGAACCTTGAATCTAGTATCCAAAATATGGGAGTTATCCTCATTTGTGATTTTCCCTATGTGTCCTTTGATTGTTGTGAAGCCTCTAATGTAGAACAAGCATCAAGTAATTGGATAGCCCTAAAAAAAAATTAACAGTTTGGTGGAGTCATTTTCTTAGGTTAGAAATAGTTCCATATTTTAATGATGATCCATTAACACTTTAAATATGAGTTCATTAAGTAGTTTTCCTTTTAGTGAGACAATTCCATTTAAAATATTTATACAGATGACATAAAGAACAAATGAAAGGGGTGTTTACATAGGCTAACATCTAGGTTTATTTTCACTTTACATATTCTATAACCATTTTTTTATGGAATCCCCTCCATTGGATCTTCCTCAATGAAAACTCCATTTACGTTCTTTTGACTCCTCTAATCATGTATCTCATAAAAAATATGAATTTTTATATATAACTCATAGTTGCAAGGGTTAGGACCATTCTCTTTTCGTGTCAAATAATGGAGACCATTGATTAGAGACAAGAGTAAAATTTACTTAGAGACAATATCTCCACATATCTACATAAAAACTTCTCCTTTTTGGAATTATGGAGCAAATTCCCCAAATAGCAAAAAAAAAGAAATAAAGAGTAACTTCAAGCCTCGATAAGGAATAAGATTTCTCGTAAATGGGGAAACCACCTTTTACAATATAACAAATTCATAAGATAAGATGACGTCTAAAATTATCTCTCCTTGACCTATATATAAGAGACAAAGGTTACCAATATAATTAAGTTCCTAGTCAACCATCAAATCAAATTTCAGTTCTTAGTTTTACCATTAAGTTCCTAGTTTTAACATGAAATTTAATATTTAATCTTTCCTTAGTAGATTTCATATATAGTTATAATCTAGAACACATTTTGTTTGCATGGCATAGTTTTCATGTATTAGATTTCAAATGTTATGACATTAGGTTTGCATTGCAGTATGCTCTTTTTCATTTTTGGTGTTTCTAATATTATTAACTTTGTATAAAAAAATTTAACGCTAGGGAAACCCATAGGTACTTCCCATTTATTTTAGGATGGTACTCAAGGTAAACCGCTGGCCCTAATTATGAGGCCTAAACCGGTGGGGACATCAAATGAGGCCCGACATAGCCACCCAAGGATTTGACCCTAAGACCTTCTGCTAGCATAAACAACTCTCAACCACTTGATCTAACCCATTGGACTAACTTTGTATAAATTTATATGAATGATCACTAAATATTGCGAATTTATTACTCCATTCTACAAACACCATGTCTAATTATTTATCAAATAAAAAATTTATATAAGTGAACATTAAATACTGCGATTTTATTACTGCACATGAATGAAGAACATATTTATTCTGTAGTCATAGTTTCTACTTACATAAAGTCAAGTTATGTTATTAATATCCACCATGTCTAAGTATAATTAAATCAAGTCAAGTTATATTTATTAATAGTTACAATTTCTAATTACATCAAGTCTAATGGATACTACGATTTTCTTAGTGCATAAGAATGAAGAGTATATTTATTTACCAATGGGAGAGTCTTTTCTCACCAAAAAAAAATCTAAAATTTTTGTTATTCTTACATATATGCTAATAATAAAATTTGAAGCCATGTATATATTAAAAAATAAAATTTGAAGTGAGGGATTGGCTCTATGCACCCATATGATTTCATCAATTGCTTTTCGTTTCAAAGTTCATTTCAAAACACAAACCCTAATACCGATTAACGAGTCAAACATGCAATGAATCAAAAGTGCACCTTTACTACAGATCAAGTAAAACATACTAGAACTTATTAATTTGTTGGAGACATAGATGTTGTCTCAAACTATTTATCACATGCCATGATCAGAAAACTCACAATTTACTAGTGGAAGGAAATGGAGAGTCTCACTCCACACTCCCCTCTCCACTCCACCGTTTGCATACAAACACATGTTATGGATTATTTTATCACACAAAATTTCTCGACACCATCCAAGCTTTCTAGAACCAATGCAATTTGAGCATTCTAGGACTAGTGCCATCCAGATATCGACGTATCAGTATTTTGAGTAACAGTGTCTAGCGTTCGCGATTAACCAAGCAGGAGAGGAACACCATATAAATATCACCAAATGAATGCAAAATATTAATTTTTTGGAGACATAATTGGTTAATAAAGATAAGAAAAATAACACCTCACAAGAACCACATGTTACCTACGATTGCATATATATTTTTATAAAAAATTCCACTATTTACATACCAATGTTGGGCCTAATGCAAACATATGCATTATGTTTTAGAAAAATAACATTCCAATATTTGAAGATCAATTTTTTTGCGGATTTATACCTACATTCTATACATCAAAGTTATATATTGAGGAAGTTGTTCTAATTGTCTATGTTTCATCTTTTTACAACATATTATAAAAAGTTGTCTTGGTACCTCTAATAATTCTTTTTAATGATTATATTTTTTTTCCAAAAGTCCATTGCAACTTAAAAGTCATAAGTGGGTATAATTACGTTGCACCATCCCTTGAGAAATCACTATGTACCTAATCAAGTGGAAGTGTTTTCCGTGACATTCCAGGGAATATGAGTTATTAATGTAGGAACATTTAGAGTTAATCAAGTGTTGAGGACAACACTTGTTTGAAGGAGAGGGTAATGTTATTGCCTATATCTTGTGACATTACATTTATACTATTATATTAGTATTGTATTTATTAGTTTGTTACGACCTTAATTCTAATTGTAAGGTTAGATAGAATTGTAAATGTACCCTTTGTCTCCTATATATATATATATATACCAATGAGATCTAGTTTAGGATAATCTCATAATGTCTTGTATAGTTTATGCATTTAAAATGAGGTTTCCCTCTTGAAGATGCTTCTTATTCATCACTTTACTTAATTCTTAAGGAACTAAGTTACTCTCACTTTCTTATTTTATGCTCTTTTAAGAATTTGGTGCATAACAACCTATATCAAATATAATGGCATCATCCACAAATAAAAGGTGATTTATTGAGAGAGAAAAATCAATGTTGATTAATCTTAATCTACCTCTTCTACTATAATTTATAAAAATTGTGTTGAGACCCTCAAGAATGATGAAAAAAATGGAGAAGACAATGTGAAAACTTTCCTTAAACCCTTGAATGATATAAAAAATATAAATCTTAATTCATTAATAAGTACATATAAAGAGATGAGAATATTTTACATCCTTCCATCCATTTAACCAACAAAAATTTAAAATCAAAGTGAAGTACCATGAGCCTAAGGTGCATCTGAATTTCCTTATCATGGCCTTTGGTCAAATCAATATTTATAACCATATCAAAGATTTTTTTCAATTTTTATGAAATAAAAACCTTCTTAAAATACACCTACAACATTATGAACTAATTAATGATTATTTGGTTACCCATTATGTTTTTGACCAATCCTTATACAGAGGGTTGAAGTTAGTTTTATGGAAACAAATTTTACAATAACCAACATTATGAATTAATTCATGAGTATTTGGTTACCCATAATGTTTTTAACAAATCCTTATAGAGAAGGTTGAAGTTAGTTTTATGAAAATGAATTTTACAATAATTTTGTAAACAACATTATATAGAAAGAGTGAATTGCATTATTATTCTAAGAAGGAAGAAAAAAGGCAAGGATAAATCTACAGATCTTTAGAACTCCTAATACTTTCCTAAGACTTTAGAACATAGACGTTGCACATGCATCAAAATGAAAAGAAATATTGGAAGACAAGTTGAAGCTAAAGCTCCATTCGACATCAAACTTGACGCTAGCTCAGCCCAACGCTAAACTCAATGCAAAGCCCGACGTAATTTGAAATTGTAGCATGGAACCGACATTCGTGACCCAAATTGGAAAACAAAATACATTACAAGTCAGTGCTAATATCATGTCATGTTTTTGTTGAAGTGTGGATAATTTATTGAACCAATCAAAAGTGCGGCTTTAGTGCAGATGAAGTAAAAGACAAATTACAATATGTATGTATAGATCACCACTATCAGAAAACTACTTGTTTGAAAGACCGATTTGCTACATCCAGGAATTCTAGGATCGTGGTTGTGAACAGGGATCAAATTTGAAGGGTAAGGTCCCATTTCACTTTGAAGGGTTGTGATATATTGACCCCTTCATAGTTGACATGTAAAAATAAATCATTCTTTTAATTTGAAAATTTCAATTCCTCTAGACACTAGACAGATCTCAAAGAGTTCTCTGACTTGAAGCAGTGTCGTAACACCAAGTGGGGTAATTCTCTTATCAAGGCCTGGCATGTGCAAGTAGTTTCATAAAGGTACATAATATTACAAGAAGAGAGACCCATAGAAACAATACTATCTAGTAATCAGCTGGGCATCCTTGTCATTGACGTGGCCAACTTCTCAGGAGATCTATAGAAAGAACAAGAGATGGCTAAGATCGACAAGGCTTGTGAAGAATGGGGCTTCTTTCAACTAAATACGTATTGTTCAATGCCTAATGCCAATGAATAAAGCTAGTAGATAAATATGTTAACTATCAATTTACTATGATCCAGTGTATTGCAGGTCGTGAATCATGGTGTCCCTCACTCTTTAATAGATGGCATAACGAGAATTGGAAAGGATTTTTTTCAACTTCCTGCTGAGGAGAAAGAAAAGTATGCAGCCAAAGATTAATAGGGTTATGGGAAGATCTTAGTTGTGTCTAAAGAGAAAAGGATGGATTGGGGTTACTTGCTGGGTTTGATAATATCTCCCCTTCCATCCATAAATTTGAGTGTGTGGCCATCTGTGCCTTTTGATTTCAGGTATTCCCAATATTACATAATATTACATGGTATATTATAAGGACATTTGTATTAGAAATCAGTGGATCATAGTTCAATTAGATCCTGGCTAAAAAATAATTGAGGCTTTGTAAGGATTTGTAAATATGAGAAGCAATTATTAAAAAAAATATCAGACATGAACAGTGAATCATGAATCATCCTTGCAATAACTGATTTGTAAATAATCATGTGGCCTTTGTAGGCGAATCATGGATGCATACAATGTTGAGATTAAAAATCTTGTTGTAAATATTTTAAGTTTAATTGCTGATAATTTACACCTAAAGCTTGACTACTTTGAGAAGCCCTTTGAAAACACGTATGAAAATATGCGAATGAATTACTATCCAACATGCCCAAGACCAGATCTTGTTCTTGGCCTCAACCCACATGCAGATGGAAGTGGCATTACATTGTTACAAGACAAAGAAGTGCAAGGCTTGCACGTCAGCAAAGATGACAAATGGGTGGTTTTCAAACCCATTCCTTATGCTCTAGTCATCTACATTGGAAATTTGTTAGACGTAAGGTCCTTTTTAAATTCAAGAAACCTAAATTCATCTGGTAATTAGCTGGTTAAATTCAAGAAACACATTATTTTGATGTTTATCGGGTTAAATTCAAGAAACCCAAATTTAGAGGTTTATGAGATTTATATTGATATAGGTGATAACAAATTGGAGATACAAGAGCATACATCATGGAGTAGTGACAAACAAAGAAAAATCTAGACTATCCATCACCATATTTTATAGTCCAGGATTCAAGGCAGATATTGGCCCTGCGCTAGAGCTAATTGATGAAATCCATCCTTGCTTGTTCATAAAATTTATACATGAAGATCACATTAAACATTACATGTCTCACAAGGTGGAGGGAAAGACTACATTATATGAATACATAGGCTTTAGAAACATGCTTCTCTATCAAGAACTGGATCAAGAAAAAGATGGCATGAGATTAAGCTAGTGAAGAGATCTGGAAAATTGTATTTCTGGTTTGTGAGGTTCTTCTATGTTTTACAAAGACTGGTGAATTTATATCAATTGCAATAATTTTGAACTCATAAAAAAAAGAAATATAGACCTTTGTTGTTGCTATATTTCACTATTTTTCAGTTATCAATAATACTTTGCATCCCTGTTTCTAGTCGATAAGGATTTTTTTTTCTTTTGTTTTTATGCATGGTGAGTTGTATGTAACTATGAAAATGCTATCTTTTATATAATTCAGATTTTTTTAAAGATGTATTTTTCTCGGTATCGTGTATGTGGGAGGTGTTTTTTTTCTTCATAGTGATAATGCTTTTCTATATTGATATGATCCCATTATGTATCTAGAGTAGTTTTGCTTAAACATTTTTAAAATGATCAATATAAAATGATCAATTTGCAAGACATTCTCGACACTTTTTGGTTACAAAACTAGGGCTTTGCACACTATTCTAAGTTGGGAATTTCGGACCAGGAATTCCGAAACTAGTTGCATGAAAGCAGAAGGAAATGCAAGCTATTGGAGGAAAAATGTTAAGTGGCTGGAGGAAAAAATGCCCTAAATGAGTAGGTCTGTCGAGCATGCAGATTCTTAAGGAATTCAGGTGTTGGTCATTACTTGGTAAGCCAAGGCTTGACTAACAATTTATAGGATTCAGGAATTGTCAGGTTCAGAACTAAGGATCAAATCATTAAAGGTTTTGTAACTAGGACCCTTACCCATCCCAAACATGAAGTGTTCATAAGTTACAGTGGTGAAATATGAAACCCTTGGTGAAGGAAATACAACAAGAAACCGATTTAACTCTTCTTCACATACAAAATGTTACACAACTACAAAATGATGTATATACATGTAAATTCACAGTAGCAACCAAGTCGACAACTTAGGTCTTCAAACTCTTCGGGAGGAAATAAAAATTAGGGATCCACTAAAACATGGAATTGGAGAGTTGACACTTGATAGGTTGAGTCCCTACTCATGAATTTTCGATTGTCCAAGAATACTCATAAACCTAGTATAATGGTTTTTTGTCCCATGGACTTCACCAATCTCTCTAATTTTGCGGCAGCTTGAGAAAGCCTACTCAATGCTCTACCTTTTCTTCTCTCACTCCTACATGTGACTATGCTGGCCCTCTGGACCCTAGTCCAGTTTCATTTGTCTCTACTACCCAGTGCCCAGCCCCCTGCCTTGAATGAGACTGACATAGAAAAAAAAACACGATTTGGTTTGCCTTGCAGAGCTAGCTACTGGAGGGTCAGAGGCTCGAATCGCCCAAGGATTATCAAATCAATTCACCCATAACTTATAAGTTACAATCCCTTTTCAGATTCGTTTGATAACTATACAGTAAAAACTTATCCATCGTGTATCTACTCTATCGTGGGAAATGGCATGGGCATGATAGAGGCACCACTAATATGAACAAGTTAGATCTATGTTGCAAAAAATTGGCTGGAAACAGTGAAGTCACAAACTCACAATTTTTCTCCATAAACTTCATAAAATTTGACTTTACTATTCACATCATTGTTCCTTTCGCGATGCTCTATACAACAAACCTGCAGCCTACATGATACTATACAATTTTTGTAGGGCCGATGCCGGGCGAGCTCAGGGCAACATGTATTAATGGAAAATTGCAAGTTGCAATACCATTATACCTAGGTATTACCAATTCACCATCCATCAACAAGAGCATTTACTTTCGAATCATATACTCGAGAGACCGAACTATGGTGACTTGTGATACCACATGACTCTGTGAACCAGAACATGCCACATGGACTGAGTTCGGGCCAATATTTAATGAAGTTGTTGAATTGCTGAATGGTAAAGTGATACATGCCAAATTTTTCCAATGTCCCACTAAATGATTTGAAACTTGAAAGTAAACATCAATGATAGCAACTTGGATGATTCATTTTGTTTCAAATCAAATCCTTGTTGGATGATTCAGATTTGTTTGAAATTCAATGAGAAACTAGTACTAAAATAATCCCTAGTGTTTATTTTAAGCAAGATTCTACAAGGGACACATCTAAGCAATGGTACAAGAAGGTTCTGTTGCGTTTTTTGCATGCAATAATCTAGACCAAGCATCAACCCATCTTCAATTTGACTGGAAAAGCATCCATATGTTGGTATCACTTCAGGCAAGTGAAGAATATCAGTGAAAGGAAGATTGTGTGGAAGCAGTTCCAGAAGTTTTTCAGGAGGAAATACCTCTCTTACAGGTACTATGATGGTAATATTAAAGAATTCCATGAGATGAGGTTGGGGCAACGTACCATGGAAGAGTATGCAAATAAATTCTTGGAGTTGTTGAGGTGTGTCAAATACATCAGAGATGACCAAGTGAAAATCCAGTGTTTTATGAGTGGGCTACCTCAAGCATACAGAGACAAATTTGAGTTTGATGAGCCTAGAACTCTATAAGAGGCTATCAGGAAGGCCGAGTATTGTTATGATCAAAACAAAGGAAAACTTGATTACCATAAGGCCTGGAAGGACAAAAATAATGAGAAGTATGACCAAAGGAAGAAAGGTTTCAAACCTTCTAACTTAAGGAATCGACAAAAGCATCCATCACAAGTTGCGAACCAGACAGCTAAAGTGATAGGAAAAAATCCAAGAAATCCAAAAGAGGTCAGAGAACCACTCTAATGTTGGAGATGTGGAGGACCCCATCTGCGCAGGAATTTTCCACTTGAGAATGGGAGTGTAAGGCCAGCTTACAACATTCAAGAAGAAGAAACTGTGGGTCAAGTGGCAAGGACCACCCCTAGAATTTATGCAGCATTAGAGGACTAACAAACAGATCATCAGTCAACTGTGGTTGAGGTCATAGATAAGATTGATGACCAATCTGTTTATGTTTTAATTGACCCTAGATCTAATCACAGTTATATTACTTCTAGAGTTGTTGATATTTGTACTTTTAAGAATTTAAAGCATAGAAAATCATGGTTACTTCAGCTAGCCATCAGAACCAAGATTAAAGTTAGTGAAGTGGTAGAAAAATTTCCATTGGTTGTGAATGGGCTAGTCACTTATGTAGATATGAATGTTCTACCAGTTGGCTCCTATGACATTTTCATTGGAATGGATTGGTTGGAAGCACATAGAGTAAATATTGATTGTTATAGCAAGACTTTTGAGTGCTTGGATGAGGAAGGAAACTTAAGAGTTGTAAGAGGCATTCCAAAGGTGACTTCTGTCAGGAATATTTCAGCTATGCAGCTGAAGAAGTTCTATCGGAAAGGTTGCATATTGTATGTAGCTCATGTGTTGGAGGCAGTAGAGAATGAAACTCCTAGGTTGGAGGACTTTCATGTTTTGCACGAATTCGGGGATGTTTTTCCTCATGAAATTCCAGGGATTTTTTCCAAAGAGTGACATTGATTTCACCATTGAACTTGTTCCAAGAGCAGAACCAGTGTCCAAGACACCCTATAGGATGACCACACCAGAAATGCTAGAGATGAAGATGCAGTTGCAAGAGTTGTTGGAAAATAAGTACATTATGCCAAGTGTGTGTCCTTGGGGAGCACTGGTTATGTTTGTGAAAAATAAGGATGCTACACTCATGTTGAGTATTGATTATAGACAACTGAACAAAGAAACTTTGAAGAATAAATATCTTTTACCTCGAATTGATGACCTCTTTGATCAAATGAGAGGAGCAAAGGTATTTTCCAATATTGAATTGAGGTCTGGTTACCATCAGGTAAGAATCAAGGATGAATTCATTCATAAAACATCCTTCATAAAAAGGTATGGACATTATGAGTTTGTATTGGTACCCTTTGGTCTCACAAATGCACTAGCTACATTTATGTGCCTTACGAACAATGTTTTCAAAAGGTATTTGGACAAGTTTGTTCTTGTTTTCTTGGATGACATTCTTATCTATTCTAAGAATGAGGAAGAGCATGAAGAACATTTGAGGCTGACTTTGTAATTTCTAAGAGAGCATAAGTTGTATGCAAATCTAAGAAAATGTGACTTCTATAAAGACAGAATTCATTACTTGGGTCACATTAGCTCTAAGGAGGGAATATATGTAGATCCTGAGAATATTGAGGCCATTATGAATTGACCTACTCCAATAAATGTGACTTATCTAAGATCTTTTATGGGACTTGCAAGATACTACATGAGATTCATTGAAGGATTCTCCAAGGTGGAACATCCCATCACTTCCTTGCAAAAGAAGGGGATAAAGTTTGAATGGACACTAAGGTGGGAAGAAAGATTCCAGCAGTTGAAGAATCTTCTCACAAGTGCACCAGTTTTGAAAATTGTTGACCCAGAAAAAGAGTTCGTGTTGTGTATTGATGCATGTAATCAAGGACTTGCAGGAGTTCTTATGCAAGACAACCACGTGGTATTCTATGAGTCAAGAAAGTTGAAGGATCATGAGAATAACTATGCCACTCATGATTTAGAACTTGTAGCCATAGTACATGCTCTCAAGATGTGTAGGCATTACTTAATGGGTAGAAAGTTTGAGTTAAGGACAGAACACTGTGGTATGAAATATTTGTTTGTTCAGCCAACTCTAAATGCTAGGAAAGCTACATGGCTGTAGTTTTTATGTGAGTTTGATTTTGAAATCAATCACATAAAAGGAAAATAAAACAATGTGGCTAATGCACTCAATAGGAAGGTGCATGAAATGCACTTGGCATCTCTTAGTATTTTCCAATCATATTTGAGACAACAGATTGTTAATCATATTGTTGAAGATGAAATGTATGTGCAGAAAAAGGACAAATTGTAGCAGAAAAGTATTGAGAAGAGGTATGAGCAATATAAATTGGAAGAATATGGAATTATTACTTATAAAGGTAGAATTTATATTCCAAGTGTAGTAGACTTGAGGAGAATTATTATGGATGAGATCCATCAAGCTCCATATTCTGGTCACCCAGGATATGAGAAGACAATTGATACATCCAGAAAGCATTATTTTTGGCCATGAATGTAGAAGGGAATTGTTAACTATATTTCAAAGTGCATGAAATGTCAACAGGTGAAGGTTGAGCATCAACACCCAGCAAGATTATTGCAGCCTTTTCCAGTTCCAGAATGGAAATGCGAAGTTCTTTCCATGGATTTTATTATAATATTGTCAATGACTTGGAGACAACATGATTCCATCATGGTTGTGGTGGACAAGTTGACAAACAAAACACATTTTATACCAGTTAAGTCCACATATAAAACTGATTCCATTGCAAAAATGTTCATGAAGGAGATTTTCATATTGCATGGATTTCCTAAGGCAATCATTTCTAACAGGAATCCTAAGTTCACTTCCAATTTTTAGAAGATTTTGTTTGCATATTTGGGCACAAAGTTGAACTTTAGCACTACCTACCATCCTCAGACTAATGGAAAGAAAGAGAGAGTGAATCAAGTGCTTGAAGACATGCTTCGCATGTATGTGGTGGACAAACCAACCAAGTGGGAAGATTACTTACACTTGGTAGAATTTGCATATAATAATTGATAGCAAGAATCCTTGGGGACAAGTCCATATGAAGCTTTGTATGGAATAAGGTATAGGACACCTGTTACATGGGATAAGCCATTGAACAAGATTGTGCTTGGGCCATATTTGCTTATGGAAATGGAGCAAGAGGTTGCAAAGATCAGGCGGAACCTAAAGACAACCCAAGACAGATAGAAAAGCTATGCAGAAAAGCATAGAGTGCATAAAGTGTTCAATTTTTGGGATCATGTTTACCTCAAAGTGAGGGAAAGGAAGAGTTCCTTGAAGCTTGGAAGTTGTGCCAAGTTGTCACTTAGATACTGTGGGTCGTTTGAAGTGCTTGAAAGAATAGGGCCAGTTGCATATAGACTTGCATTTCCTGCTAGCACTAGAGCTCATAATGTTTTTTTGTTTCTTTACTTAAGAAATATGTACATGATCCTAACCATGTGATAAATTGGGATGTGATTCAGGTGGAACCCGAGTGAGAGTTCCAAACCGATCCATTGCACATCCTCGACAAGCAGGTCACAGTGATCCAAAATCAAGCTGTTGGACAGGTAAAGGTGTAGTGGGAGCACTACGGTCCTAAAGAGGCTACATGGGAGCTTGAGGATGCCATGTGATTGGCACATCCATTTTTGTTCAATTTTGAAGAGCACGGGGGGGCGGTGCCAGTGTAGATTTTTGTTTAATTTTGTAAAGAACTTAGGACAGTGTTGTTGTAAGGGGGAGGGGAATGTAATACCCTAGTTTTGACCCTAAGGGGGAGGGGAATGTGTGCCCTAGTTTTGACCCCATGGTATTGAATTGTACATGATGTATATATTGTATTCAGATCATGGCATGGAGCTCAAGTCCAAGGCCCTGCCATTGATTGATGTATTGTGGATAGGTGATCAAGGTTGATACCTATGGTTTTGGTGCTAAGTCAAGCAGAGTATATATATTTTGATATTTCATGTAAATGTAAAAATTAATAAAATACCACAGCTAGCTATGGGACTGCAACGTGAAAGAGATGGGGGAATGATTCCATAAGGGATAGGGTGGGGAGTTAGTCAAACCCCCTAATCCAATTGGGTGTGACTATATGTCAATGGGGAAAGCCATGAATCCTCAACTACCTTTTTTCCTATGTCCTTAATCATTAGTTTCTTCTAGAAGTTGGATGAGGCAGTTAATTCCTTAGGCAGAGCAAGGCATGGTAGTCTGATTGCTTGGCTGAGCAAGAAAGCACATGATGCATGCCAGTATGTCCTTTCTCCCAAGAACAAGAAGGTTTTGTTGTTCCTGAGCATCATGGTTGTTCATTATTCCTGGCCATTCTGTTCATTCAATCATTCGATCATTTGGATCAGTTCGTTCATGCACATTATTGGTGGTTCATGACCCTCAGCCGCGAAAGAAGGGTTCAACTGTGTTTTTACTGAGTGAATGGGAAATGGAGATCAATCGATTTTATGAGAGTGTAGTCCTCCATAGTTTCCCCAATGATATTGTTCAGTGGTTCATTTTTTAGAATGGTTGTCTTACTCTCCTGAGTCATGGAAGGTGTTTCCGCAGTGGTTTCCTCTGTTACAGAGTGAGTGAAGATGTGTTGTTGTGTTTCCCTTTGGTCTGTTGTGATGTACATCCCTGTTTTGTTCTGAAATAATTAGGAGTGGAAGAGGCCAGAATTGGATGATAAACCTAGTGAAGAGAGGAACCTCACAGACAGATCAATAGGGGTTGGAAGATCCTTACTGCACATCCTAAAGAGCACTAGAAGGGAAGGTATGGCCTAAGAAAACTGTGTAGTTGTGAAGGGAATACTTCCTTGTGTTGGGTGGTGTAGGTACTTTGGAGGCCAAGCCATATCTTATGTAGGTGTCCATAGTTTTGTGGTTGATCTCACTATCTTAGCAATTCTACCTTTCCACTGCCTTAGCATCCTGTTAAACCCAATTGTTTATTGGCTTGGTTGGAAAATCTAAGAAACCTAAATAAAGGTTGGTTTGACTATGTTTTAATGTGTGTCTTGTTGTGAATGATGGCTTGGTCATGTAAGCCTATGAAACCCACCTGTTTAGCTTGTTTTCCTCAGTAACCTATGAAACCCAACTGGTAGTTGGCTTGGTTGTGCCTTGTTGTGCATGTTGGCCATGTGTGTAATCCTTAGTTGGATAGTCCGAGAAACCCAACTGTAGGTTGGTTTGACTATGTTTTGATGTGTGTTATGAGTTCTGGCTATGTGTGAACCTATTGTTTCCCTAGTTCCTTCTGGAAATAATTCCCAGCTCGGAGATGGCAGTGTGTTGAGAGATTAATGAACACACTAGCCTATGGTTGAGTGGAACATTGCAATGACATAGATAGTTGTGGGACAACTTAATCATCAATATAAGTATTCCGTGTCCTTCTTGTTTATGCATTGTAGTTTCTTATGAATGAAGTAGGAATTACTGTTGAATAAGTATCTATGTTATTCTTGTTTATGCCATGTATATGTCTATGAATTGCTATGTTCATGGTGAATTCTTGTTGATGTTTAAATAGAGGTTTACTTGGGTATGTTTCCCTACATTTTACTCCTATGTATGCCTTGTGTTTTTGTTGTGCATTTTTCCTAAGTCCTTGGAGGCTAAAATCATGGTGACAGGATCAGAATGCATGTGATTTAGTGTTTTTTCCCCTTGGAATCCACTTGGGGAACGAGAAGGGTGGAAATTGGAAAAGAACAATTAGATAAGGCAGAATGTGGGTTTTCTGCACTGCAAGATCCACGTACGGAAGGAAAAGGGAAGAAGAGGAAAAGTGCATAAAAGTACTAAGGAAAAGGTTAAAGTTCTGATTCTTAAGTTCCGAGGTCGAAAAGGTGGTAAGACGAAGCTCGAAAGATGAAAGGCAGGAGAGTGGTTGAATATCTCCTTCGCACATTGTGTTTTCGATTCCTGAGTTCCAAGCGGAAGGCAGAAAGAGGAAGTATGTAGGGCGGAGTGTAAAAAGAACAGGTTCATTGCTGAAATGGTGTTTCCGGTCACAGAAGGGATCTGTGAAGGGAAAAGATATTATTACAGTGCTATCCAATCCTGAGACTGAAGGTGGAAGAGTGTGTTAAAACCCATTCCCTATGTTTGGAAAGGAGAAAAAGGGTTCTTGAAGTAAAATTTTTAATAATTACTCATTATTGGGTATGGGGATGTTACAAATTGGGACAATGAGATCCCTCTGGGATAATTATTAGATTCAATATTTTTCAAATATGGAGGAAATGGATGGTATTGGTAGAGTATAGGGAAGGTATTAAGGTATTTTTCTCTATGGTGATCTTCATTTTAATCGATATCAAAAGTGACAGTGGTAATAGAATAACTCAACAAAGTAAAATGAGGCTTTTGGGATTGAAAAAGGAAGAGGCTTACCCAATTGTCTAGAAAACATGACTTCTATGGTTACAAAGACTCTAGGGAGATAATTTTATACTCTATACCTGAAAGAACCTTGAATCCAGTATCAATATGATAGTTATCCTCATTTGTGATTTTCCCCATCCGTCCTTTGATTGTTGTGAAGCCTCTAACGTAGAACAAGCATCAAGTAGTTGGATAGCCCTGAAAAACTTTTAACAGTTTCGTTGAGTCCTTTTCTTAGGTTATAAATAGTTCCACATTTTAATGATGAGCCATTGACACTTTAAATATGAGTTCATTAAGTAGTTTTCCTAGTATTGAGGAAATTCCATTTAAAATATTTATAAATATGGCATAAAGAACAAATGAAAGAGATGTTTACGTAGTCTAACATCTAGGTGTATTTGCACTTTACATATTCTATAAGCATTTTTTATGGAATCCCCTCCATTATATCTTCCTAAATGAAAATGAAAACTCCATTCACCTTCATTTGACTCCTCTAATCATGTATCTCATAACAATATATGAATTTTTATATCTAACTCCTTATAGTTGCAAGGGTTAGGAATATTCTCTTTTCATGTCAAATAATGGAGACCATTGATTAGATACAGGGGTCAAAATTACCTAGAGACAATATCTTCACAAATCTACATAAAAACCTCTCCTTTTTGGAATTATGGACCAAATTCCCCAAATAGCACAAAAATAGAAATAAAGACTAACTTCAAGCCTTGATAAGGAATAATAATTCTCCTAGATGGGGAAACCACCTTTTACAATATAAGGAATTCATAAGATAATATTACGTCTAAAATTATATCTCCTTGGTATATATAAGAGACAAATATTACCAATATAATTAAGTTCCTAGTTAACCATCAAATAAAATTTAATTTCTTAGTTTTACCATTAAGTTCCTAGTTTTAACATGAAATTTAATATTTAATCTTTCCTTAGTAGATTTCATATATAGTTATAATATAGTACACATTTTTGTTTGCATGGCATAATTTTCATGTATTAGGTTTCAAATGTTATGACATTAGGTTTGCATTGCAGTATGTTATTTTTTTTATTTTTGGTGCTTTTAATATTGTTAACTTTGTATAAATATTTTTAATGCTCGGGAAATCCTCAGGTACTGACCATTTATTTTAGGATGGTACTCAAGGTAAACCGTCGGCCCTGATTACAGATCCTATCCTGGTGGGGACATCGAGTGAGGCCTGTCATAGCCACCCGAGGATTTGACCCCGAGACCTTCTGCTAACATAAACAACTCTTAATCACTTGAGCTAACCCACTGGGATAACTTTGTATAAACTTATATGGATTATCAATAATTATGGTGAATTTATTACTGCATTATAAAAACACCATGTCTAATTATTTATCAAATCAAAACCTTATATAAATGAACATTAAATACTATGACTTTATTATTGCATATGAATGAAGAACATATTTATTCTATAGTCACCATGTCTAATTAAATAGATTCAAGTTATATTATTAATATCCACCATGTCTAAGTCTAATTAAATAAAGTCAAGTTATATTTATTAATAGTCACCATGTCTAAATACATCAAGTCCAATGGATACTATGATTTTCTTAGTGCATAAGAATGAAGAGTATATTTATTTAGCAGTGGGAGAATCTTTTCTCACCAAAACAAAATCTAAAATTTGTGTTGTTCTTACATATATGCTAAATAATAAAATTTGAAGCCATGTATATATTAAAAAATAAAATTTGAAGTGAGGGATTGGCTCTATGCACCCATATGATTTCATTAATTGCTTGTCTTTTCAAAGTTCGTTTCAAAACACAAACCCTAATACTGATTAACCAATCAAACATGGAATCAATCAAAAGCGCACCTTTACTGGAAATCAGGTAAAACATACTAGAATTTATTAATTTTTTGGATACATAGATGTTGTCTGAAACTATTTATCACATGCCATGATTAGAAAACTCACAGTTTACTAGTGGAAGGAAATGGAGAGTCTCACTACACATTCCCCTCTCCACTTCACCGTTTGCATACAAACACATGTTATGGATTATTTTATTGCCCAAAATTTCTCGACACCATCCGGGCATTCTAGGACGGATGCAATCTGGTCATTCTAGGACTGACGCCATCCAGATATCAACGTATCAGTATTCCGAGAAGTAGCTTCTAGAGTTCATGGTTAACCAAGCAGGAGAGCCACACCATATAAATATCACCAGATTTATGCAAAAAAAAATAAAATTGAGACATAATTAGTTAATAAAGATAAGAAAAACATCACCACACAAGAACCACATGTTACCTACAATTGCATATATACTTTTACAAAAAATTCCACTATTTACATATCAATGTTAGGTCCTAATGCGAAAATATGCATTATGTTTTAGAGAAAAAATAACATTCCAATATTTGAAGAATATTTTTTTTGCGGAGTTATACCTATTTTCTATACATCAAAGTTATATATTTTAGAATTTATTCTAATTGTCTTAGCAAGAGAGAGAAGGATTAGTGTGCTAGAAAGGAGAGAAAAGCAGATGTCTAGGGTTTACACTGCAGTGGTTCAGTTTTATACTGAGGAATTTTTGCGGGGTTTTCTCCCTTGTGGTTTCCCCGAGGAAAATATTTGTTTTCTTGTGTTTCTATGCATGTTGTTCTTTCAATGATCTACTAGCGATTAATTGTTTTAAGAGATCATCTAAGTAATTTAATAAAATTCAACATGGTATCAGAGTCACCCTGAAAGGAAACACTACACAGCTATGGTTTCTTGTTCTGAACAAATCCCTTGACAGATCAACCAGAAAAGAGGGCTCTCCCAACTCTCCTCTAAAGAGTGCATATTTCTATGGAGACATAACTGAATTCCAAGAATTTTCAATTTTGGACTTGTTATTACTGCCAGGAAAAACTAGGGTTTCAATTTTCCTTAGGTTTCATCATCAATATCGGAAAAAGGAAGTTAATTTCTACCTCGCCTTAGGGAGGCACATCTTATCCACTATTCAGCTCAACCTATGATCCTAATTGTAAAATTAGGGTTTCTGCTTCAAACCCTAAAACATCCAGAAGGAGGTGAGTTAGGAGCTACTTTCTACAAGTAAGTATCTTTCCCCATTTTTCCATTTGAGGTTCTTAGTCTTCTAAAGATGACAAAGAATAGAAATATAGATGAAAATATTAAAGGGGCTGAAAACTTCATAGCATGGAAGTATAGGATCATGCTCATCCTCCAAGAGAATGATCTAGATAAGTTTGTGAAAGAGGAAGTGAAAGAACCAGAAGAAGATGAAGCCAAGCCAAAGCATAAGAAGGATATGATCATAGCAAAGGGTAATAGATGATTCCATCAAATATAACTTGATTCCTCAAGTATCCTCAAGGGAGACTCCAAAAGAAATATTTGATTCCCTATCAGGTCTATTTGAATGGAGAAACATTAATAGGAAAATGACCCCAAGGAATCAACTGAAAAAAGTAAGAGCTCAAAAGTCAGAGACTGTGCATTCTTACTTTGTAAGAGTATCTCAAATAAACGATCAGCTAGAATCCATTGATGACATGGTTGAAGAAGCAGAGATTGTAATAACAACCTTAAATGGCCTTCCAAGAGATTGGGAAGCCTTTATTCAAGGAATTTTCTCAAGAAGGAAACTAACCAAATTCTAGAAGTTATGGGAAGAATGTGTCCAAGAAGAAGAATGGATAACAACTAGAGAAGAAAAGATAAATCAAAATGAGGATTAAGCCTTGAATTCTCACACCAAAGGAGAAAGGAAGAGTCATGGCCATCTTCCTAAGACTCAAGGGTTTAAAAGAACCAAGGGAGACTTCTCAAATTTTGAGTGTTTCACTTGCCACAAGTTGGGACACATTTCCATCAACTGTCCCATGAAAGCAGAAAGAATAAAAAAGATGAGAAGGTTTTAGGCCCATGCTGCTGAAGACAGTGATCAAGAAGTAGAAGAGGAAGCAAAGAAGGATGAATACTCCAACGAAGAATATGTTTTAATATCTACTCTAACAGGATCATTCTCACCAAGAAATGATACCTGGATAATTGATAGTGGTGCCTCCAATCACATGACTAGTTTCAAGGATTCACTCTCATTCCTTGAACAAAAGGAATCTCCACACAAATTAATGCTTGGAGATGATTCCTAATATCCCATTAGTGGAATAGGAGAAGCATCCTACAAATTATATTATGGAAAGCCTATGAAAATTAAAAAGATGTCTTGTATGTCCTAGGACTAAAGAATATTCTTCTCTCTGTTTCAGCCTTAGACAAGAAAGGCTTCATAGTTTCCTTTGTATATGGAAAATTCCTCATGTGGACCGAAGGTAAAAATATAGATGATGTAGTAGAGATTGGAATTGAATAAGGAGGACTCTACAAATTGAAGGGACATACAGATTCAAAATTAGCAACCAATACCATTAACCCATGTGAGCTATGGCACAGAAGGCTTGATCATTTTCACTACAAATCTATTCCAATTGTAAGCAAGGTGGTAACTGGTTTACCTAAAATTTAGATAGAGCATGAAGGAGTGTGCAAAGGATGTGCACAAGGGAAGAATACAAAGAATCCTTTTCAAAAAATTGATAGTAAGGAAAAAGGATTTTTAGATATTATTCACTCATATATCTACAAGCCAATACAAACCACTTCATTAAGTGGGTATTTTTACTATGATTCTTTTATTGATGACTACTCCCGAGATACTTGGATTACTTCTTGAAAAATAAAGATGAAGTGTTTGAAAGATTCAAGGTGTTTAAGCCCCTAGTAGAAAACCTCTCTGAGAAGAAAATAAAGATTCTGAGGTTAGATAATGGAGGAGAGTTTACTTGAAATGAATTCAATAATTTTTGTAAAGAATCTGGGATTAAGAGGGAGCTCACCATTCCCTACAATCCACAACAAAATGGTGTGGCGGAAAGAAATAATAGATCTATCATGGAAGCTATGAAAGTTATGATACATGATTAAGATATTCAAATGTACCCATGGGAAGAAGCAACAAGAGCAACAATATATGTGCAGAACATAATTTCTAATAGCTCCTTTGGGAACAAAACTCCAGAAGAAATGTTTTTCACAGAAAAACCAGAGGTAAGTCATCTGAAGATATTTGGTTGTCCTGTATAAGCCTTAACTACTCACACCAAAGGAAAAAGGAAGAGTCATGGCCATCCTCCTAAGACTCAAGGGTTTAAAAGAACCAAGGGAGACTTCTCAAATTTTAAGAGTTTCACTTGCCACAAGTTGGGACACATTGTCATCAACTGTCCCATGAAAGAAGGAAGAATAAAAAAGATGAGAATATTTTAGGTCCATGCTACTGAAGACAGTGATCAAGAAGTAGAAGAGGAAGAAAAGAAGGATGAAGACTCCAGTGAAGAATATGCTTTAATATCTACTCTAATAGGATTAGTGTCACCAGGAAATGATACCTGGCTAATTCATAGTGGTGCCTCCAATCATATGACTGGTTTCAAGGATTCACTCTCATTCCTTGAACAAAAGGAATCTCCACACAAATTAATGCTTGGAGATGATTCCTAATATCCCATTAGAGGAATAGGAGAAGCATCCTACAAATTGGATTTTGGAAAGCCTATGAAAATGAAAGATGTCTTGTATGTCCTAGGACTAAAGAATATTCTTCTCTCTATTTCATCCTTAGACAAGAAAGGCTTCATAGTTTCCTTTGTAGATGGAAAATTCATCATGTGGACCAAAGGTAAAATTATAGATGATGCAATAGAGATTGGAGTTGAAGAAGGAGGACTCTACAAATTGAAGGGACATAAAGATTCAAAATTAGCAAAGAGTACCATTAACCCATGTGAGCTATGGCACATAAGGCTTGCTCATTTTCACTACAAATCTATTCCAATTGTAAGAAAGGTGGTAACTGGTTTACCTAAAATTTAGATAGAGCATGAAGGAGTGTGGAAAGGATGTGCACAAGGGAAGAATACGAAGAATCCTTTTCAAAAAAGTGATAGTAAGGAAAAAGGAATTTTAGATATTATTCACTCAGATATCTGCGGGCCAATACAAACCACTTCATTAAGTGGTTATTCTTACTATGGTTATTTTATTGATGACTAATCCAGAGATACTTGGATTAATTCTTGAAAAAGAAGGATGAAGTGTTTGAAAGATTCAAGGATTTTAAGGCCCTAGTAGAAAACCTCTCTAAGAAGAAAATAAAGATTCTGAGGTCAGATAATGGAGGAGAGTTTACTTCAAATGAATTCAATGATTTTTGTAAAGAAGCTAGGATTAAGAGGGAGCTCACCATTCCCTACAATCCACAATAAAATGGTGTGGTGGAAAGAAATAATAGATATATCATGGAAGATGTGAAAGTTATGATACATGATCAAGATCTTCCAATGTAGCCGTGGGAAGAAGCAACAAGAGCAACAGTATATGTATAGAACATAATTTCCCATAGTGCCCTTGGGAACAAAACTCCAGAAGAAATTTTTTTCGTAGAAAAACCAGAGGTAAGTCATCTAAAGGTATTTGGTTTCCATGTGTACATTCACATTCCCAAGGAGAAAAGGTATAGGTTAGATCCTTCAAGAAAGAAGGGATTCTTTGTAGGTTATAATAGTGAACAATCTAAAGCTTATTGGATATATATCCTAGGGTACCATCAAATTGAACTTAGTAGAGATGTCACATTTGACGAAGATATAGCCTTCAAAAAATCAAAGAAAGATAAGGAAGATGAAGAGGAGCATGAAGCTCCCAAAAATATTGAAAGTTCTAAAGCAGTTAGAAATGGAGAAGAATTATAGATACTGGAAAAGCATGATATGACTTAACCTCAGCTACCTGAATATTTACCAAATGAGTTGATTTCTCAAAAAATAAAACCTGCCTTGGCTCGTGAAGTAATTGAATAAGAAAAAATACATGGTGTTCCTAAACGAACCATCCGAGAAAGGAAGAAGCCAAAGTCATACTCAACTAGTTGATAAAGAAACAAATTGTTTTGAATCAACAATAAAATAGAAAGAGTGGGATAATGTTATGGTCAAAGAATACCAATCTATTATAAATAATGATGTGTGGGAAGTCGTACCAATATCGAAGGACAAGTCAGTGGTATCCTCCAAGTGGATATTCAAAACTAATCACTCAGCAAATGGAAGTATAGAAAAATATAAGGCAATATTTATAGCCCGAGGATTCTCTTAGAAAGAGGGAATCAATTATGACGATAAATTTACACCAATAGCTAGATACACCTCTATAAGAATTGTCCTTGCCTTGTAATCCAATATGAAATGGAAGCTACATCAGATGGATGTGAAGATGGCATTCCTAAATGGATTGATTGAAGAAGAAGTCTATATCAAAGAACTGCAAGGGTTCAAGATTAATGATAAGAAGACTCATGTATGGAGACTAAAGAAGGAATTGTATGGACTAAAGCAAGCACCCAGACCATGGTATGAAAGGATCGACGGATTTCAAATGACCTTTGGCTTTACTAAAAGTAAAGTAGACCCCAACCTCTACTATAAAATCAATGATGATGGAATTATGATTTTGTTGCTATATGTAGATGCTCTGTTCTTGATAGGAGAAGATAACCCGATTATCGAATGTAAGAAGAATATTTCCGCATAATTAGAAATGAAAGACCTTGCATGTTGCATTACTTTCTAGGTCTTGAAGTATAGCAGTATCCAGATGAGATTTTCCTAAACCATTGAAAATATACTGTAGAAATATTAAAGAGATTTGGAATGTTAGATTGTAAAGCTATGAATACTCCTATGACCAAAATTTTGAAGCTATTGAATGATGATACTTCAGAAGCTATTGATGCCACTCTATATAGACAGATTATTGGTTCAACGATGTAACTAACCAATACAAGGCCATATATATTTTTTGTAGTAAACAAATTAAGCCAGTATATGGTGAATCCTAAACAAATTCACCTTATTGGGGAAAAACATGTGATGAGGTATCTAAAGAGAACTTTATATTATGGGCTCAGATATTCATCCAGTGGTGAGATCAAATTACATGGATATGCAGATTCAGATTGGGGCGAAAGTGACAAATATAGAGAAAGCACATCATGATGTTGTTTTAGTTTGGGATCAGACCTGATCTCTTGGTTCAGTAGAAATCATACCAATATTGCACTTAGCATGACAGAGGAAGAATACATTGCAGCATGTTCAAGATGTAGTGAAGTAGTATGGATTCAAAATATGTTATCAAGATTATTCGATGCAGAGATAGATGCCACTGATATACTTTGTGATAATCATAGTTTATTAAGATGACGAAGAATCTCGTGTTTCATGGTAAGACAAAGCACATTGAGATAAGATATTATTTCATCTGGGATATGGTTCAGAAGGGAGCTGTAAAGATCACGGTATGTTCCTATATAAGAACAAGTAGCAGATGTGTTGACTAAGCCTTTGGCTCATGTAAAGTTTGAATACTTTCAAGACAAGCTTGGTGTAGTCCAAAATAACATCTCTCGAAAGAGGGAGTGACATTAGTTGAATGATGGATGCAGTGCTGAGTAGCTAAGTCTAGAGGAGGGTATGTTTGGATAGGCTTGTTTGGCCCAAAAGGGTTAGTAAGCCAAATAAGGCCTGTCGATCCTAGGGGGATTAGTATTTCTGGCTAGGATTCTTTGGACCAAAATGGTTAGTATGGCAGACAATGATTGTTTGGTCCCCAGGGAGATCCATCTATATAACTAGGATTTTTTGGCTTGAAAAAGTTATTAAGTTAGAAAAAATGCCTGAATGGATTTACCAGAGAACTCACCGTGATGTTGCTCTGAGATGTTGAAGGGAAAGATGTATCCTTAGTATTTCTATATTGTTGGTTGTTGATGATTATTGATGATGGTTGTTGAAATGTTTGATGATTGTCGCAGTATTGTTATACTATTGATTGATAATGATTGCTGAGATATTTGATGATTGTTGAGACATCATGTTGTAGTATTGTTATACTGATGATTGTTGAGATATGGTTGTTCAATATTGTTGTGATGTATGTTTGATTTAGTATTAATCAGTTGTTTGATTGAGTGATTTTAATTTGATTACTTTCAATGTGTGTTACCTCAGTATTCCTATAGTAATGATGATTTTGATGATCTAGCATTAATTGTTGCTTGAGTTTTAGCACTAACATGATAATGATGTTGTTGATGTTATTAGTATCCATACAAAGATGTTGCAAATAATGAAGTTGCAGATGATGTCTTATTATTCACATATCGATCCTATACAAGAAGTTCCAGTACTCATGCAGTAACGAGAGAAGATGATTCAACATGTATACTTTGACGAGATAGACGATGATTCAATATTCACATACTGGTGCTTCAAGAAGAATATCTAGGAATATGACTCAGTATTCAGATATTGATAGAAGATGTTCCTGAAGATGTTTCAGTAGAAGATAATAGAAGATATCCAAGAATGTATGAAATACAAAGATGACAAAAGATGATCCAGTAAGATCGATGATGTTCCAAAACTTCCTATGACATATAGAGTCTCACAAGACAGTTGTACAAGGGAGTGTTAAATTATTGTAGCTTTGGAAGATATTCCAGATGTATTGTATTCCTCCTTCGAGAGATGAGTTCGGTCTTGTTAGTGTCATTAAAATAAGAAATGTAAACCTTTGAATGTAAGTTGCGTCAATAGTACCCAAGTGTCAATATAATAAATGTTATTTATGGTGTAAAGTTGTCAAGTGGGACCAGTCAGTTAGAGAATTCGTCCCTTCTATGTTAGAGGTCAAGTAAATGAAAGAATATAAATAGGGAGGTGATACCCTTCATTTTTACTCACTCACTCAAGTTTTCTTAGCAAGAGAGACAAGGATTAGTGCGCTAGAAAGGAGAGAGAAGCAGTTGTTTGGGTTTTACACTGCACTGGTTGAGTTCTGTACTGAGAAAGTTTTGCAGGGTTTTCTCCCTTATGGTTTCCTCAAGGAAAATCTTTGTGTTCTTATGTTCTTGTGTTTCTATGCATGTTGTTCTTTCAGTGATCTACTAGTGACTAATTGTTTTAATATATCATCTAAGCAATTTAAGAAAATTCAACAAGAATTGTAAATGTACCCTTTGTCTCCTATATATATAGCAAGGAGATCTAGTTTAGGATGACCTCATCATGTATTGTATAGTTTATGCATTTAAAATGATGTTTCCCCCTTGGAGATGCTTCTTATTGACCACTTTTACTTAATTCTTAAGGAATTGAACTACTCTCACTTTCTTATTTTATGCTCTTTTAAGAATTTGGTGCATGACAACCTATATCAAATATAATGGTATCATCCACAAATAAAAGGTGATTTATTGAGAGAGAAAAATCAATGTTGATTAATCTTAATATACCTCTTCTACTATAATTTTTAAAAATTGTGTTGAGACCCTCAAGAATGATTGAAAAAATGGAGGAGACAATGTGAAAACTTTCCTTAAACCCTTGAATGATATAAAAAATATAATCTTAATTCATTAATAAGTACATAAAGAGATGAGAAGATTTTACATCCTTCCATCCATTTAACCAACCAACAATAAGTTAAAATCAAAGTGAAGTACCATGAGCCTAAGGTGCTTCCTAATTACCTTATCATGGCCTTCGGTCAAATCAATATTTATAACTATATCAAAGATTTTTTTTAACTTTTATGAAATAAAATCCTTCTTAAAATACATCTACAACATTAGAACTAATTAATGATTATTTGTTTACCCATAATGTTTATGATAAATCCTTATACAGAGGGTTGAAGTTAGTTTTATGGAAATGAATTTTACAATAAACAACATTACTAATTAAATAGTGATTATTTGGTTACGGATAATGTATTTAACAAATCCTTATAAAGAGGGTTGAAGTTAGTTTTATAGAAAAGAATTTTACAATAATTTTGTGAATAATTTTGTAAACAACATTACATAGAAAGACTGAATTGCATTATTCTTATGGTAAGAAGGAAGGAAAAAGGCACAAATAAATAACGAGATCTTTAGAATGAACATAGACGTTGTACTGGAAGCAAAATGAAAAGCAATGTTGTTGGAAGCCAAGTTGAAGTTGAAGTTGAAGCTCCATTAGGCGCCAAACTTGACGCTAGCTCAACCCAATGCTAAACTCGGTGCAAAGCCCGATGTAATTTGAAAACAAAATACATTACAAGTCAGTGTTAATCTCATGTAAATACATTACAAGTCGGTACTAATCTCATGTCATGTTTTGTTTGTTTTATTTTGTTAAAGCGTGGATAAAAACGGCGAACAATACTTGTTATGCTATGGAGCATTTAATGCGACGGCGGTCGCACTGTCCGCCGTCAGATAGCTCTTTGAAACAGATCCGACGGCCGACAGTGCGACCGCCGTCGCATTAAAAGCTCCATAGCATAACAAGTAAAACACAAAGTACATTAATATGTCCGTATAGAGACCTAGTTGTTTGAAACATCGATTCACGGCATCCAGGCATTCTAGGACCGACGCATGCGTGCAACCATTATCATACCAATGCCATGCGAGCCTCACTCCACGACACGACACCTAACAGTGTTATGAATTGCTATGAGTTATTTTGAAAGCGTCCCAAAATTTCCCAAGGCCATCGTTATAAATCCACAATGCCATTCAGGAATTAGAGGACCAGTATTTCGAGTGGACTGGAGAGCAGCAGCGTTCGCAGTTAACCAGGTAGGATTACAGTAGGCAGCTCATCAAGTATTTCGAGTGGAGTATTTTCAATGGAGTGGAGGGAAGCATCCTTTGCGATTAAACACGTAGGATAATTACTGTGTGTTAGTAAATGTTTACACACCTGTTAGAATAAAGAGATTAGGGACTTGTAACCTAATGCACAGATTTGTAAATGTTTACAAACATAATTTCCTCTTTTCTATTATTTCCTTTCCCCTTTGGCCTATCTTTGGGGGTTATTTTTACTATTTTTCAGTCATACCTAATTTCCTCTTTTCTATTATTTCCTTTCCCGTGACCCTGGGATTATTTTTGCTATTCTTCCTTCATACTGGCTCTGTCCCAACTTATGTTAAAGATTACCAAATAAATGAACGAAGAAAAAATATACCGAAGATTACCAAATCAATGAAGAAGAAAATGAACGAAGAAGAAAGATTACCAAATGAATGAAAAAAATATGGAATACGAGTAGGTATATTAATTAACTGGACAATGAAATGCATCCTCATTATTAACCAAATGTATATATAGAACTACATAACAGTAAAACCATGGATCAATACATCAATACCATGAGTGGTTCATGACCAAATCAACTATTCAACTAACTAACTAATACATTATTGACCCTAACAAATACACTATTGACCCTAGTGAACCAATGAACCAATAAAATTACAATTCTTAATAGCTTCCTCGCTTTTGTTTCTGTAAAAGAAAAAAGATCAAAGAGAGAAGCACTAAGGGCTTATTAATCACCTTCTCAATATTAATTAACTAAATATATAGGAAATAAATAATGATAATACTATGGGAGAATACCATAGGTGAGAGAATACTATAGGTAACTAACTAACCACATGTAAGATTACATTCTTCAACACACCCCCTTAATCTCAACTGGTAGTAAATCTTGAGTATTGTCTATGCCTAAGTGCTCTCTTTGACATACAAATGCAGATGTTCCCTGTAATAACCCAAAAATTCATAAAAATTTAAAATTTTTAAAGTGACATAAAATGTCTAAAGTCGCAACTAAGTACCTGCTAATGCTTAGCGGAAAATGAAACAATTTATAAAAGAACAAGGGGTTGCTTCTTTATAAAAACCTATAAACTAAAGGTGTAATCTTAAAAACTTGTGTTAGTGTTGTTAATGACTTAGCAGTTGTAATTCTTTCAGAAGTATAAAAGAACTTGTAATTTGTTGCTGCTAGATATACTGATATTTTTCTTTTGCCAAGTAGGGAAAGAATTCTTGTGTGTGATCGAGGCTTACTTAGCGTTACGCTAACACAGATGGACTGCTAGTTCCTTACATGTTTAGCAGGTAAGCGTATGATCCAGTAGGGTCTTATTTTAAATTCAAGTCGAGAAGAGACTTCCCTAGCATGAATAAGATGCTAGTCTTAGAAAAATGTTTTAATATGCTTCTTGTCTTCAAGGAGGTAATGTTAATCATTTTCAATCATTACAACTCCATACTTGGTATTTATAACTAAGCCCATAATGGCGTTACACAACTACAAAAACATGGGTTAAAACATTGCGAGAACAAGTACTATCAAAAGTTCCTCCAAACGATTGAATATTTATAATTTACAATTCTAAAGAACACTTTTAATTTTGTTTACAGTAATGGTAATTCAAAGATGTAAACCATTTTAACCTTAACCTCGATTTTTCATTATATAATTTTCATGTTATATAAGGATATACTCTTTATTCTTTTTATATGTATCTTCTACCTCAAATTCTTAGTGCATTCTTAGCTATGACTAAAAATTCATGCAAGTTGAATAGTAGACTTTTGAAATATCTTTATACTAAGTCTTAGCACATGAAGTTAGCAAAAAAATTTATTTGAACTTGACATAGCCTATGAGTTACTTCATATCTTGAATTTATGAATTATAACCTAAACATCGCTAATCTCCAATTCAATCTTCTTCAATATTCTCCTAGTTTTGACATTTTAAAAGTCTCGTTTAAATATAATAACTATGTCCTCACATAAATCAAGTTAGTAAAACTTTGGAATAAGTTTGTTGGTCAACCAAAATAATGTTTGGAATCATCCTAAATCTAAGGTTATAATCGATAAAATAAGTACGAATCAACTCCATGGTAATGATATGCATATGGTAATCACATAATGCATAGTTTATAATGATTGCGGGTTTGATTATAAATCATCGTGTTGCAGCGGTGACTATGGAACTCTACCCAAGTAGGAGAAAATATTTCAAAGGACACGTGGGTTGGTTTTATCCACACAAGGGTTTACTTATAACTTAAAAACCCTACTCATATGTTTTTGTAGAGTGAGGGTTCCTCCGTCTTGTTGGCCGAGCTGAGAGCTCGCGGCCATTGGAAACCTGTAACCATCTTCAAGCTTAGCATCTTGCTTCCATATCCAAACGCTGTGACTATTTTGAGAGAGGTCGTGAGGGGGTTTTTTTGGTCTTTAAAGGTTGAAGTAGCATACAGCGAGTGTAGATACTGGTTTTTCTTAAGGATTTGAGGACTGTGTTTGTCTTGAGCCTGCAAAATGATTGACAAAGCTTGTACAGGAAAACTCCTTCATTCTGGTTGAGTTGTTTGCTTATTTCCTTCCAAGCTGTGACTCAACGTCTTCTTGTCTTTTGGCTCGGTTACAAAACGATCTAAGGTTGCCAGTTATCTCAGCTTCATTCAGAAGGAAAGCTTAACAGGTAAAGACTTACTCCAGTTTCATTTTTAGGTTAATTTTCATAAAAGGTTTTTACAATTTTAGGAAATATTTGTAACAAAAAAATGTTTTACAATTCTTGCAGGTCCTCCTCCTAGCTCTGTACGTGGAAACGAGCTTATTCCCTCGATTGTTCATCTAGGCATACATTCGGTAAGACCCGGTTTCAAATGACTGTTTCTTCCTGCAAATTGATGTGGTGGTTGGAAGATAGGTTCTTTGCGGTTGAAAAAGGCACGCCTCAGTTTACTTGCTAGCTTGTAGTTTTTTGCTTGCTTGTTTCTGTATGAGTTTCGAAACCCTAGAGGGTAATGTTATGCAGGGAGGATGAAGGCTATAGTAGCCGTAATAAAATAGTTTTTATGTCTAAGCCTTTATGGCCTAAACAATGTAACTTCCTCTACTTATTTTGATAGACCTCAGCTATAATCCCTACGAGGCTGTTGACCTCTATCCATTTAATTTTTAGTTTTTAAAATAGATTTTAAAAGACAAGAAGGATTGATAACCAGTCAAGACATGTAAATGGATTAAGGGTTTTTACCTGTCAGTAATGAATGGTTACTGTTCGATATGAATATATTTTCTATAGTTCAGTTTTTAACAGGGCTGAGCCTCAACCTTAAATTTTAAAGGCCATAAGCGAATGCTTCTTAATCGATTTTATTTTTTTAACAAATTGTTGTTGTATTATTTTAGTTTATTATCATGCAATTAAAATGATTTACATTGCAATGTATTTATGGGAATTTTTACTGTGTTAAGAGTACTATTATTAATCTGTTTTGGCTCATAAGGGTTGATATTTAATATACCCTACAACTCTATTATAGAATCAATTTTACATGATATATTCTTAGCTCTGTTTTATTATTCTTCCTTCGATGATTTTACAGCTTTTAAAATTCTTAAAAAGGAAAATTAGGGTAAATACTGCAAGTTTGTGAATAGGATAGAATCTATATTTCATAAACCTAGGTAGTTTCCTTGAGGTAGTTGCCTTGAGGTTATAGTAGAAACATTTATTTGATACAGAGACAAATATTATCTAGGAATAAATTATTATAAAGATTTATCGATTACTACCTAGTTCTAAACCCTAAGTAGTTATTTGTTTACTATTTATGTTTATTTGTTGAACTGCATCTATTGTGTTTATAAAGAATAATAGTATTAATAATAGCTCTATATTTAGTATGATCACTAAATGTCTTTATATACCTATGTTCAGTTCTTGTCTGAAGTAGAAACAATCAAATAGATAAAGTGTTTACTATTCCTTTGAAGAGTAAATCCTGTGTAAACTATAGTAGGATTTTGTTACATTTTTCATTCAGAGTTAAATAAGAATCATTATGTCTACCTAAACACCCAGATGTACTAGAATACAGCCTAAACCAGGCGTGGAAAAATACAGTATGGAATTATATTTCTATTTATTTCTCATTTAGCATATATACTACTATTTCTAACATAATCTGCAAATTACTAAGTCCATAAATACACAATTACTCTTTTCTTCATAAACCCTAATAAAATACTAACATGCCTGTATTTGAAAACTAGTAAACATTTTACTAAAGACAGTAAATAAATATAATAACATGAAACAATTAGAACCTGTCAATGATGAGGTGACAACAGCTTAAGGAGGTTGTTCCTCCCAACCAACTCCTGGAGAAATCTTATTCTGCACTTCCTTAGGACCCTCAAGCATGTTTCCTAGTCCTCTTGGTAGAGTACTGGGTGAAGGATGTATCCTTAAGACCTTATGTCACCTGATTGGTCAAATTACCTCAGTAATCCAAATCTACTCACAGCAGTAAGAACTTTAGCCTAATAGCTATAGTAAGTTCAGTCTCAGTAGTTAACCCCTCAAACTCACTTCAGTAATCCCCTCCATCAAATTTTCTCATGAGCAAATCATTCACCCTAAATCATCACTTTGCAGAAAATGAGCAGCCTCAACTGTCTTCAATGGGAAATTTTTATAGCAATGCCTAGGTTTTCTCTGTCATTTTTCACTTAATGAGCCACCTACTCCAATTCCACTTTCTTGGGGAATCATGACCACAAATATAGGGAAGTTGCCACCTACAAGAGTTGGAAGCAGTTTGAGGATGTTGCCACTTGTCAGGATACTCTCCACCCAGACTCCTCCACCAAGTGACCAGTTAACACTCTTTTAACAGCATCCCTAAGCTATTGTCTCATCATTTATTTATTTATAAATAAAATATTCTTGACCTCACTTGGTCATCAATTACAAACTTAACATAAAATATAACACCATGTTCCTCAAATAACATTAAATTGTTTTTGCAAATTGGGGCATGTGACATACACACCCCCTTAATATATAACATCGTCCTCGATGTTATTTATTCCTCATCCTCGGATTTCCCCTGAAATAGAATTGGATATGCATCCCACATATGACTTTCCAATTCCCAAGTGGCTTCTTTTGGACTAAGGTGCTTCCATTGCACCTTCACCTGACCAATGGTGCAATTCTGAAGCAAGATCTTCCTCCGTTCGAGGATACAATCCGGTTCCACCAGAAAATATCCTTTGGGTTCCACCTGCACATCATTCCAATTAATAACATGAGTAGCATCATGTACATATTTTTTTAATACAGAAATGTGAAAAATATTATGAACTCTTAGATTTGGTGGTAGAGCTAACTGATATGCTACGTGTCCTATCCTAGATAGTATTTCAAAAGGACCACAATATCGAGGTGCTAGCTTAGCACAGGTACCCAGCCTCAGAGAACTCATTTTGGGTCTCACCTTAATAAAAACATGTTCGCCTACCTGGAACTCCTTTGGAGTTTGTTTAAGGTCTGCTTGGCTTTTCTGTCGATCTTGCGCAATTTTCAAGTTACCTTGTACCTGTTTTCAATTAACTCCATCTCCTTTAATAATTCAGGACCTAATACTAACCTGTCCACTGGATTACTCCAAGAGATGGGATTATTGCATTTCCTTCCATACAAAATTTCAAAAAGACTATACCTAGCTGAAGATTGATAATGATTATTGCATGCAAATTCTACCAGGTGTAAATAGTCTTCCCATTTACTTGGCTACTCCTTTACGTATATTCTGAGTACATCCTCCAACACCTGATTTACTCTTTCAATTTGTCCATCAGTTTGAGGATGAAAATAGGTACTAAAGTTTAACTTAGTATTTAATCCTTTAAGCAAATATTTCCAAAAATTACCTGTAAATTTAGGGTCTTGGTCTGAAATTATCACCTTCGATATTCCATGCAACCGAAAAAATTGTTTTAAGAAAATATCAGCAATATTTGTATCTTTATAAGTAGTTTTTACATGTATAAAATGGGCTGCTTTACTCAATTTGTCAACCACTACCATTATTGAGTCATTTAAGTTTTGATTTCTAGGTAATCCCATAACAAAATCAAGGCTAATTATCTCCCATTTCCAGCTAAGAATAAGCAATGGCTGAAGTATCCTAGCTGGATGTTGATGTTCAGTTTTTACTTGCTGACATTCAAAGCATCTAGCAATATATTCTGCCAATTCATTTTTCATGTTTGGCTAGAAATAATCCTTTCTTAGCATGGTTATAGTTTTCTGATAACTGAGATTCCCTAAATAAGGAGTTTTATGAATTTCGTTTAAAATTAACAGCCTAATCTTAGGTACATTAGGTACATATAATCTGTCTTTATACAGTAATAATCCTTTTTTATTCAAGATGTACCCTATACTTAGACTTTCTTTTAAATTCTCTTTTACTTTTTCTTGTAATTTTCGGTAATTTTCATCTTGTTCTATTCCAGCTTCAAGTTGTTCTTCCAAGTCGGTTGTATAAATGCTAATGGATGCTGTAAAATTCAGATTTTCATTTCTACTTAATGCATCAGCAACCTTATTTTCCTTTCCTTTAATGTGTTGAATTTCAAAATCATATTCCCTCAGAAAAGCTAGCCACCTAGCTTGCCTAACATTCAAGTTAGGTTGATCTAACAGGTATTTCAATCCTTTATTATATGTCATTAATATAAAATTCCTTCTAATTAAATGATGACGCCACAGATTTAAGGCATGTATGACAACAGCTAATTCTAATTCACAGGTCGCATAATTTTCAGCTTCCTAAACTCATAAGCAATGATGTGTCCTTCCTAAGTTAATACTCCACCTAAACCGTCATTGCATGCATCAATACATACTATAAAATTTTTATTAGGGTCAGGAATTATTAGAATTGGTGTGGTGGTTAATAATGATTTTAACTTTTTAAAACTATCTTCACACGTGTAATTCCAATCAAATTTATTCCCCTTTTTTTGCAAAGAGGTTATAGGATTTGCAATTCTTGAAAACCCTTCAATGAACCTCCGGTAATAACCGGTAATCCCCATGAATGATCGGACGTCAGTTACATCTTTTGGGACTGGCCAATCTTTGATTTCCTTTATCTTTTCAGGGTCAACAAAAATTCCCTCTTTAGTCACCACATGACCTAAATACTGGATTTTATCTTTAAGGAAGTCACATCTACTAAATTTTGCAAAAAGTTGATGTTATCATAACTCTTGTAAGACAATTTTTAAGTGTTCTTTATGTTCCTCTTCAAACTTTGAGTAAATTAAGATGTCGTCAATAAATATGACCACAAATTTATCTAGATATTTTTGCATTACATTATTCATCAGATACATAAAAACAGCTGGGGCATTAGTAAGCCCGAAGGGCATAACGACAAACTCGTAATGTCCATTTAGAGTGCTAAAGGTTGTTTTAAAGATGTTTTCGAAGTTTGATTCAGACCTAGTGGTATCTAGACCATAAATCAATCTTTGAAAACACCATGGCTCCACGTAGCTTATAAAACAGATCATCTATGCGAGGTAACGGGTATCTGTTCTTGATAGTCATTTTATTTAATTGACAATAATCTATACATAGTCATAGAGTTCCATCCTTCTGCTTAACAAAGATGACAGGTGCCCCCCAGGGAGAAACACTTGGTCTAATGTAAATCTTATCAATGAGTTCTTTTAACTGTGACTTAAGTTCATTTAATTCTAGTATATTCATCCGATAAGGGGCTTTCGAGTTGGGTACTACACCAGGTACTAGCTCAATAGTAAAATCTAATTCTCGTTTCAGAGGCAGTCTTGGAATTTCTTCCAGAAATACATCTGAATATTCCCTTAGAATTGAAATATCTTCCAATTTTAATTTATCTATGTTGTTAATGTTTTCTTCATTGATTACTGTTACGAAAAAATCCTTTCAGCCTTTCCTAACAGCTCTCTTAATCTGCAAAGCAGAAATATTCCTTACGGCTGTTTTCCTAGGAATTCCCTTTACATTTATTAACTTTCCATCGCTATTTATGCAAGTGAAGGTTTTATCAAAGCAATTCAAGACCACTCTATGATGTTCTAACCAATCCATACCAATTAGCATATCATATGAACCTAAAGGTAACACATTGAGTTTAACAAAGGTTTCAAACTAATCCATAGTTACTGCACAATTCTTAACAAAGCTAGTTACTTTTCTCTTTGCACCAGTAGCTAGCTGAACTAACCAAGAACTTGTAAACTTTTCAACTGAAAGCTTACACTTTTCTACTAAATTAGGAGAAATATAGCTTAAACTAGCTCCTGGATCAATTAAAATAAATATAGGTATTTGATTTATATTACCTTCCACTTCCACCATGAAAGTTTGATAATCTGCTTATCGGTTCTCTAATGCTGCATTGATCCCGGGCATTGTCCTCATTATATCACCAATAGTCATATCCTCTTGTATTGTGTGTATGTTGCTAATAGTCTTCTTTCGATTGGGGCAGACTAATGCATAATGTGAACCATTGCATTCCTAACGCTTTAGGGGTTCCTTTCGTTCAAATTTCTTTGTATAGTTACTGTGGTTGTCAGCAGATTCTTTATTCCTTTGATTATTCTAATTGGTCTGTGAATTACTCTTGTTCCCTTGGAAATTTTTACTAGGAAAATTTCTGGTGTTATTATCCTTAAAATTTCGACTAGGCACAAACTCTTTCTTTTTCTATTCAAAGTTATTATTCTTTTTGGCCTTCCAGTTGGCCATACTCTCCTTTTTACGATTCTATTCATAACAAAAATTCACTTTTCTCATTGCTTCTTCTAATGTTTTTGGATTGTCATACTTAATTATGTCCTTTATATGATAAGGTAAACAGCTGAGAAACCATTGTATCTTAGGTTTCTCGTCCACAATATATGGCACATACCTAAGCAGACTTAGAAATTTACTATTCAGTTCTTTCATATTCATTGTACCCAATTTTAGCTCGTTAAAATTCCTTAGCCCTTTCCTCATAGTATTGTTCAAATAAAAATTTCTTTTTGAAATATTTCTTAAATGTACTCCAATTTATGTTTTTCTCCCTTATACCTTTTACTCTTTTTAAGTCCTGCCACCATATATATGCTTTTCCTGTGAGATTATAAATAGCCATCCTGGCCTTTAGTTTATTAGAGTACTTATAAATTTGGAAGTATTTCTTCATCCTGGACAGCCAGGATTCTGCTTCTTCCCCCTTTTCAGTTTCTCCATTAAAAGTTGGTGGCTTGATCTTCTTGAACTCCCCAGAGATTTCTTTGTAAGGTTTAAATTTTATCTTCCTTGTATAGTGGTTATCCTCACTACTGTCACTAGTATAATGAAAGTTTTGTTTATGTAAATCACCATATACTTCAGAAGATGAGCTACTTTCATTTTTAACTTGTTTAGTCTTTTTATCTTTATGCTGATAACCTATATCTTCAGACTCAATTCTTTTACCTTTTCCCTCAGTATGAAATATTTCCATTAAAATCTGATTTAGCTCCTCCTGAGCTCTCAAAATCCTTTCATTTTCTTTCTTAACCGATTCCATCTCTATTTTTAATTCTTTAACTATTTGTAGTAGTTCGCAAGAATTATTAGTTATCTCTTCTTGTATAGGTTATTTTTTAAGATTATTTCGTTCAGTGTAAGGAGATTCCTCATTTGGATATTCTTCCAATCTATCCATACCTGTCATTAACTCAGATACAAAAATTCTCTAGGTGTATCATTCAAAGAAAACAACATCAACATATTTATTTAAATTTATTGTTCCACATAAGCATGCTGAGCTACATTCAAGCGAAGTGTTTGAACCTTGTGCTCTGATACCACATGTAATAACCCAAAAATTCATAAAAATTTAAAATTTTTCAAGTGACATAAAATGTCTAAAGTTGCAACTAAGTACTTGCTAATGATTAGCGGAAAATGAAACAGTTTATAAAAGAACAAGGGGTTGCTTCTTTATAAAAACCTGTAAACTAAAGGTGTAATCTTAAAAACTTGTGTTAGTGTTGTTAATGACTTAGCAGTTGTAATTCTTTCAGAAGTATAAAAGAACTTGTATTTTGCTGCTGCTAGATATCTTGATATTTTTCTTTTGCCAAGTAGGGAAATAATTCTTGTGTGTGATCGGGGCTTACTTAGCATTACGCTAACACAGATGGACTGTTGGTTCCTTACAGGTTTAGCAGGTAAGCGTATGATCCAGTAGGGTGTAATTTTAAATTCAAGTCGAGAAGAGACTTCCCTAGCATGAATAAGATGCTAATCTTAGAAAAATGTTTTAATATGTTGCTTGTATTCAAGGAGGTAATGTTAATCTTTTTCTGTCATTACAACTCCATAGTTTGTATTTATAACTAACCCTATACTACAAAAACATGGGTTAAAACATTGCGAGAACAAGTACTATCCAAAGTTCCTCCAATCGATTGAATATTTATAATTTACAATTCTAAAGAAAACTTTTATTTTTGTTTATAGTAATGCTAATTCAAATATGTAAACCATTTTAACCTTAACCTCGGTTTTTCATTATATAATTTTCATGTTATATAAGGATGTACTCTTTATTCTTTTTATATGTATCTTCTACCTCAAATTCTTAGTGCATTCTTAGCTATGACTAAAACTTCATGCAAGTTGATTAGTAGACTTTTGAAATATATTTATATTGAGTCTTAGCACATGAAGTTAGAAAAAGAATTTATTTAAACTTGACATAGCCTATGAGTTACTTCATATCTTGAATTTATGAATTATAACCTAAACATCGCTAATATCCAATTCAATTTTCTTCAATCTTCTCCTAGTTTTGACATTATAAAAGTCTCATTTAAATATAATAACTATGTCCTCACATAAATTGAGTTAGTAAAACTTTGGAATAAGTTTGTTGGTCAACCAAAATAATGTTTGGAATCATCCTAAATCTAAGGCTATAATCGGTAAACTAAGTACCAATCAACTCCATGGTAATGATATGGATATGGTAATCATATAATGCATAGTTTATAATGATCGCAATTTTGATTATAAATCATTGTGTTGCAGCGATGATTATGGAACTCTACCCATGCTGGAGAAAATGTTTCGAAGGACACATGGGTCGGTTTTATCCACACAAAGGTTGACTTATAACTTAAAACCCCTATTCATATGTTTTTTTAGAGTGAGGGTTCCTCCATCTTGTTAGCCGAGCTGAGAGCTCACGGCATTGGAAACCTATAACCATCTTCAAGCTTATCAACTTGCTTCCATATCCAAACACTGTGACTGTTTTGAGAGAGGTCATGAGGGGATTTTTTTGGTCTTTAAAGGTTGAAGTAGCATACACCGAGTGTAGATACTTGTTTTTCTTAAGGATTCGAGGACTCTGTTTGTCTTGATACTGCAAAATGATGGACAGAGCTTGTACAGGAAAAATCCTTCATTCTGGTTGAGTTGTTTGCTCATTTCCTTCCAAGTTGTGACTCAGCATCTTCTTGTCTTCTGGCTAGGTGCCAAAATGATCTAAGGTGTCCGGTTATCTCAGCTTCATTCAGAAGGGAAGCTTAATAGGTAAAGACTTACTCTGGTTTCGTTTTTAGGTTAATTTTCATAAAAGGTTTTTACAATTTTAAGAAATATTTGTAACAATAAAATGTTTTACAATTCTTGCAGGTCCTCCTCCCGGCTCTATAGGTGGAAACAAGATTATTCCCTCGACTATTCATATAGGCATACATTCGGTAAGCCCCAATTGCAAATGAGGGTTTCTTCATACAAATTGATGTGGTGGTTGGAAGATAGGTTCTTTGCAGTTGAAAAAGGCATGACCTCGGTTTACCTGCTAGCCTGTAGTTTCTTGCTTGCTTGTTTCTGTATGAGTTTCGAAACCCTAGAGGGTAATTTTATGCAGGGAGGATGAAGGCTATTGTAGCTATGATAAAATATTTTTTATGTCTAAGCTTTTACAGCCTGAACAATGTAACTTCCTTTACTTGTTTTGATAGAGCTCAGCTCTAAGCCCTACGAGGCTGTCGACCTCTGTCTGTTTAATTTTTAGTTTTTAAAATAGATTTTAAAATACAAGAAGGACTGATAACCAGTCGAGACATGTAAATGGATTAAGGGTTTTTACCTGTCAGTGGTGAATGGTTACTATTCGATATAAATATATTTTGTATAGTTCAGTTTTTAACAGGCCTGAGCCTCAACCTTAAATTTTAAAGGCCATAAGCCATTGCTTCTAAATCGATTTTGTTTTTTTAACAAATTGTTGTTGTATTATTTTGTTTATTATCATGCAATTAAAATTATTTACATTGCAATGTATTTATGGGAATTTTTACTGTGTTAAGAGTACTATTATTACTCTGTTTTGGCTCATAAGGGTTGATATTTAATATACCCTACAGCTCTGTAATGGAATCAATTTTACATGATATATTCTTAGCCCTATTTTATTATTCTTCCTTCAATGATTTTATAGCTGCTAAAATTCTTAAAAAGGAAAATTAGGGTAAATACTGCAAGTTTGTGAATAGGATAGAATCTATATTTCATAAACCTAGGTAGTTTCCTTGAGGTTATAGTAGAAACATTTATTTGATACAGAGACAAATATTATCTGGGAATAAATTATTATAAAGATTCATCGATTACTACCTAGTTCTAAACCCTAAGAAGTTGTTTGTTTACTATTTATGTTTATTTGTTTAACTGTGTCTATTGTGTTTATAAAGAGTAATAGTATTAATAATAGTTCTATATTTAGTATGATCACTAAATGTCTTTATATACCTATGTTCAATTCTTGTCTGAAGTAGATACAATCAAATAGATAAAGTGTTTATTGTTCCTTTGAAGAGTAAATCCTATGCAAACTATAGCAGGATTTAGTTACATTTTTCATTCAGATTTAAATAAGAATCATTATATCTACCTAAACACCCAGCTGTACTAGAGTACTGCCTAAACCAGGCGTGGAAAAATACAGTATGGAAATCTATTTCTATTTATTTCTCATTTAGCATATATACTACTATTTCTAACATAATCTGCAAATTACTAAGTCCATGAATACATAGTTACTCTTTTCTTCATAAACCCTAATAAAATACTAACATGCCTATATTTGAAAACTAGTAAACATTTTACTGAAGACAGTAAATAAATATAATAACATGAAACAATTAGAACCTGTCAATGATGAGGTGACAACAGCTTAAGGATGTTGTTCCTCCCAACCAAATCCTGGAGAAATCTTAGTCTGCAGTTCCTCAGGACCCCCGAGCCTGTTTCCTGGTCCTCCTAGTAGAGTACTGGGTGAAGGATGTATCCTTAAGACCTTCTGTCACCTGACTGGTCAAATTACCTCAGTAATCCAAATATGCTCACAGTAGTAAGAAATTCAGCCTAATAGCTGTAATAAGTTTAGTCTCAACAGTTAACCCCTCAAAATCACTTCAGTAATCCCCTCCATTGAATTTTCTCATGAGAAAATCATTCACCCTGTATGATCACTTTCCAGAAAATGAGCAACCTCAGCTGTCTTCAATGGGAAATTTTTATAGAAATTCCTAGGTCTTCTGGGTCAGTTTTCATTTAATGAACCACCTGCTCCAATTCCACTTTCTTTGGGAATCATGATCACAAATATAGGGAAGTTGCCACCTGCAACAGTTGGAATTAATTTTAGGATGCTACCACTTGTCAGGATACTCTCCACCCAATCTCTTCCATCAAGTGACCAGTTAACACTCTTTTAACAACTTCCCTAAGTTGTTGTCTCATCATTTATTTATTTATAAATAAAACATTCTGAATTACATTAATTATTCTTGACCTCACTTGGTCATCAATTACAAACTTAACATAAAATATAACACCATGTTCCTCAAATAACATTAAATTTTTTTTGCAAATTGGGGCATGTGAAATTCCCAATGGTTGGTTTGGTGAACATGTCTGCCAGCCGCTACTTAGAGCCACAAAACAGTAATGAAATTTGTTCATCATTGACTAACTCATGGATGAAATGATAGCGAGTGTCAATGTGTTTACTTTTTCTATCAAATACATTATGTTTGGACAACTATATTGCATAGCTATTATCACAAAAAATAGAAGTGGGATCATTTCTGTGTGTCCCATATCCTTTAAAATTATTCTTAGCCATACTCCATGGCAAGATGTTGTGGTTGCTGCTACATATTCTACTTCTACAAAAAAAATGCTGATAATATGTTGTTTCTGAGATGCCCAAGAGATCATATTTGTATGCAAATGGAAAGCATAACCAAATGTGCTTTTCCTATCATCAAGACTACCTACAAAATCATTGTCAGTGTACCCTGTGAGAGTACTGTTTGGTGTATGAGTTTACCAGAGTCCATATCCAAGTGTGCCTGCGACATATCTCAGAATTTGTTTTCCAACTTTCCAGTGAGAGTCTTTGGGAGACTCCATAAATATGGAAATAATACTAACAACATACATAAAATTGGGTCTAGTTGCATTCAAGTACATTAAAATGCCTACCATTTGTTTATAGAGTGTACTATTTACAACTAGTTCATCGTCATTCTTGGTTAACTTGGTACCAAGAGATATGGGGGTTTCTACTAGTTTACATTTATCCATTCTGAATCTGTGTAAAACATCAGTAGCATACTTATGCTGGAAGATAAAAATACCTTTATCGGTTTGCGTAACTTCTAGACCAAGGAAGTACTTCATATGTTTTAGATCAGTCATTTCAAATTCCTTTTTCATGACTGTCCTGAAATCTTCAGGCCTCAAATTACCAGTGTAAATCATGTCATCAACATAAATACATACCATCAAATGTTTACCTTGCTATGTTTTGACATATAGAGTGGGCTCATTGTTGCTTCTAATGAAACCATTGTTGATAAAGTAGGAGTCCATCCTACTGTACCAAGCTCATGGAGCTTGTTTTAGACCATACAAGGCCTTTTTCATCTTATACACTTCGTCTTCATGACCTTTGACAGTATAACCAGGTGGTTGTTCTACATAAAATTATTCTTCAAGAATGTCGTTAAGAAATGAAAATTTCACATCCATTTGATACACAAGCCATTGATTTTGTGTTGAAATGGAAAGTACAACTCTAATGGTATCCATCCTTGCTACAAGAGAAAAGGTTTCTCATAATCTACACCATACTTATGTGCATATCCTTTGGCAACGAACCATGCCTTGTGCTTTTCAAGTTCTCCTTTTTCATTCAGATTGGTCTTATAGACCCATTTGACTCCAATACTAGTTTTGTCTGCAAGGATGTCAACAAGATCCTAAGTATGGTTTTTCTCTATTGCATCAATCTCTTCATTCATAGTTTTTACCCACTATGGATCCTTCGCTACTTCATTAAAATATGTGAGCTGACAGGAGAAGAGAGAAAACTGAAGTTACTCATCAGGAACTAGAGTCTGTTCGTATAACTCTCTCAAGCTTTTGGTTTTTCGGTTCTCTGGTGGATTGTATGTTGCTTCTTCTTGTTGTTGTACTTCCAATATTGGAATTCTGATAGGTAGATCTGGAAGATGTGACCTTTCTTCTTGTTCTATGTATGAAGGATGACTCCATCATTTGTCTTCAATAAATTTTATGTCTCTACTCACCACAACCTTCTTGGTGACAAGATTATACAGATTATACGCCTTGTGTTGTTCACTATACCCAGTGATAATGCAGCGCTCACTCTTCTTGTTCAATTTTATTCTGAGTTCATGACGTATATGTGCAAAATAAATAGAACCAGAAATTATTAGATGTGCGACAATAGTCTTAGTGCCGCTCCATGCTTCTTTAGGAATCTTTTCTTAGACAGTCACTGTGGGTGATCTGTTGAGCAAGTAGATTGAGCATCCAACAACTTCATCCCAACACTCATCTGATAGCTTCTTATGTGATAACATGCTATGGGCCATGTTTATGATTGTCCTGTTATTTCGTTCAGCAACTCCATTCTACTGTGCAGTGTATCTGGTAGTGAATTGTCTTTGGATGCCATGCTGCTTACAAAAGTCTGAAAACTCATGTGAATCATATTCACCTCCACCATCTCACCTGAACATTTTAATGAGCTTTCCAGACTACTTCTCAGTGAGAGCCTTGAACTCTTTAAACCTTGAGAAGGTCTTTGATTTGTACCCAATGAAATAAATCCATGTTTTCTTGCTAAAATCATCAATAAAAGTCAAAAAATAAAAGCTTCCTCCTATGGATTGGGTTTGCATGGGTCCACATAGGTCTATATGAACTAACTCAAAATGTTCTTTGGCTCGAGTGGTGGAAGAGGGGAAAGTGTCCATTTGATGTTTACCAGTGATACAATCCTCACAGGTGTTGGATTGTTCGTGAATAACCGATAACCCTTTAACCATTGACTGTTTGTGCAAAAAATTGAGACTCTTGAAAGGAAGATGACCGAATCTACAGTGCCATAACCATGATTCATCTAGACTGGAAATTGTATGGGCTAAAAACTATGGAAGTTTGGAACTCCTAAGATTGAGAGGAAATATTATATTCTTGGTCATTTGAACGTTGGCTATGATTTTCTTATTTGGGCATTTATCATAGATAGCACATTATGTATCATAAAACCTAGTATCATACTGGTTCTGAAGTAATTGACCTATACTGATCAAATTTACATTCAAATGAGGTACATAAAACACCTCATGAATGAATTTATTTTCATTTTTCTTAGTATGTACAAGAATAGTACCTTTTCCTTTTGTTGGAACCAAAAATCCATCTCCTAGATTCATATTCGTGAAAACTAAGGAATCCAAACTGGAGAATAGTGACTTGTTACCTATCATGTGATTGCTGCAACCACTATCTAGTAGCCATAGATCTGAGCTGTAGTGTTTTTTAGTTGCTTGATAAGTCAAAAAAATCACCACTGATGAGCCTTCTTCTTCTTTGGAGACATTGGCTCTGCTATTGTTCAGGATATTGTTCTGGTCAACTTACTTCATTTTTCATTCTTGTTCATAGTGCCCATACTTCTTGCAGTAGTTACACTGAACATTGGAATTGTTTTTCCATCTCTTGCCTCTCCCCCTCTGACCTTGAGATTTGTGAGAGTGTTCTGAATGCTCCGAGTGTTCATGACTATGAATGGTTCTGTCTTCTATAGCTAGAGACCCTCAGCCTCTTCTTCCTTTACCTCGTCCTCCTCTGCCTCAACCTCTGTTGAGGGAATCCTGGGTGTTGAATGCATTGGTCAATGATTCTTCTTCTTGATTGAATCACGCTTCATGTGATATAAGAGATCCAATCAACTCTTCTAGGGTGAACTGAGACAGATTTTTTGCCTCTTCTATGGTAGTCACTACCATAGCAAACTTCTTGGTGAGACACTGAAGAATATTCTGAACAATGATATTTTTTTCTAGTGATTCACCATAGGTTTGGAAGTGTGCTTCGATTGATAGAGGTGTGCACCCATTATAAGTGCATGTCCGCAACACAGATGACAGTGCACTTCGATAGTTGAAGAGGTGCGCATCACAGAAACGTTTTGGGGTGTTCTAGAGAGTGGGTGCTCCACAGAGTGCTAAAAAAAAGATCGCCCGTTGAAAGAGTGCCAATTGGAAGTGTGCTTCTACAAGAAAATGAAAGCATGCTAAGGAGCAGCGACCATAGGAAAGTGGGCATCCATGAAAGTGCATCCGCAGAGGTGCACTCAGAACAGCATGTGACAAACATTGTTCCCAATAGATTGGATTGGTGCACTAAGCTGATAAGTGTTTTGGAAGAATCACTTTGGCAAGGAAGGTGACAAGTCATGGAGAAGTGCTTGAAGTGCACTCATAGTAGCACGTGTCAACATAACGAAACACCCGTCGGACAAGTGCGCTTGGGAAAGCGCCGAAAAATGGAAGCGCCTAGTAAAGTTGCACTCAGGTGGTCTTAGCAGAATGACCAACGGATCATGTGCTTAGTGTGATAAGTGCACTAAGGAGAAATGAAGGTTTCTAAAGAGAACGTGGTGGCCAAGAGAGCATGAAAATATCAAGTGTTTGTAGTGCCATCACTCAGACTTAGTGATAGCGAAGTCAAAAAAGAGATGGTTGGTACAAGTTTATCATAAGCATTGACAGAAACATCAAAGTGTTTGCAAGAAGTAGATGGCTTGTTGCAGCAATTGTTCCAGGAACAGGTTGAAGGTGGACTGAAGTGTGCTACGGTGAAAATAAAATACTTCTCCCATGATTCAAAAATCCAAGTAGTTGTGGTGGCACCTTGTGACGAGGTTGGAATGATTTCAAGCATGATCACATCAAAGGTTTTCTAAAGACACCTGGTGCATACAACTCATAATTTGGAAAGAACAGAAGTTTTCACAGGTTTTCTTGCAGAGATGACCCAGCACTTGGCTTTTGAAGAAGGCACACTCCAAAAGTTAGCTCAGCAGCTTGATGACCAAGATGACCAAGGAAGACTTAGTCTTAGAGATGGGCAAGTGAATTGAGTCCAAAGTGGCCAAAGATGTCAAGAGTAAAGAAGTAAATTTGGCAGAAGCAACGAGGGAGTGCAACAACCATGCATCCAAGAGAGTTGCGAGATTCATCCCGCAGTACAAGATGAATTTGGGAGAACGATGGAAATCTACAATTTTTGAAGACATGGAGTTGGTGGTAAATCTATGCAAACCTACGGATATTCCTCAAGGAAACGAGGTGCAATAGAAAATGTAAGTTGGAACAGTGAGCTTTCTTATCCAAGAGAAGGATGAAGACAAGTCTTATCCACTCTTTGATGGGGATTTGGACGAACAGGTTTCATGGGAAGCCTTAATAGCATTTGAGAAGGAAATGAGGCTTTCTCTTGGCATGCTGAAATGTGATGGATGGAAAAATCACTTTGGTTTTGATCCAGGTTGAGGAGATGAACATGATGGCTTGATTCCCGTGACGAAGGGAGTGAGACCAAAGGCACCTTACAGAAGGTTTCCTTAGAAAAATTTCAATCAAATCGTGCAGAATCACATAGCTAAGGGCATCAAACAAATTGTCTAATTCAAGGGACAGTTCAAACATGGTAGAAGTGGTTTTTCCAAAAGATTGACAGGTTGTGGAGTGCACCAAATCACAGAGGGAAACTCAATTTAGACATGACGACGTTCGTTCCTTTGAGTTGGATGAATAGTTGGATTAGCTACCCAACCTGTATGGCTTTAGGGGCATGCAGCGGATGGAGGGATCGATGGAGTAATGATGAATGACAAGGTGACAGACACAACAACTGACCCATGAGATAATCTTAGTGACTCTCTTCTATGACAGACAGCTATGGATCGTTCATAAACTTTGGTCAAAGGAAGCATTTGCAACAGGTTCCTAAGGATGACAGTTACTTGGGAACGTTATCGAGACGACAACAAGTTTAAGTGGGGCAGGATGTCACAACCTTGAGTTTGGAGACACCTTAAACACTCCCAAGAGGTGACTTGGGTGCCTGTGTGGGAAATATGGTTTGATCGAAAGACTTGGAAAGGGGAACCTTAGCTAAGTGACGGAATGAGGTGGGACAGTCAGACCAAGTAGGGGCGCGCTCCCACCAATGAAGCCCGCGTTTGGAAATCACAACACCTTGGCACATCAATAGTTGGAAACACACTTGAGCTCAAGTGCTCATTGATGGAAGATACCTTAGAGGAGAATGAAGAATGACACCCATAGATGAGGCATTCCTAGATAGCGCAGTCGGTAACCATATGGACCACATGGGAGTGGCACTTATGGAAGTGCTCAACAAAAAAATCGTTGAACCGAGCACCCATAGAAGGTGGGCATGAAACCACAATGCAAAGGACATCATGTGCATGCTAAGTAGGACATAGCGATGGAGCGCCCAACGCCCAACCAACGAATACACCAGCAAGAGTGCATGAGGGGAAGCAGACCAAATGAAAGTGTGTTGTGTGTGGACCCTGAGTGAGCGTGTTCACTAAGAAAGGGGGTGTGTGCCCACCTTTTTAGTTTTCACTAACTCAAGTGACTCTATAAAATGACCAAGGCATTGGAAAAGTCAGTAAGCATCCAATTATGGGACAAGGAGCACATAAGCAACAGTTCACTAAGAAGCAGGGGTTTTTAAGCAGAATGGTGTTGCAGCAGCAAGGATATGTTGCATGTGAAGGCACCCAACTTGGGTCCTATTCTTTAAACTCTTAACTCTATTTATTTTGGTGTGTTATCTCGGTTATGCGCTTTCCAGAAGCTCTTCCAGTTTGGAAACTCCCATCTTATGTAATCTACTATGTTTTAATAAAAGATTTCAGGGCTCTGCAGTGTGGTAACCCCACCATTTCAAACTGTTGTGCATTTTCTTATGTTGTTGGAGAAGTTAATATGTTAACAAAAAACGTGCTAAGTATAAAGTGTTAAAGATAAACATATTTTCGCATAGAGTAGGCATAGTCTGATGGTGATGTGTCTGGGTTGGTCACGCCCCCAGAGTGCTCCCAAGCAATGCCGCACGGACTTAGTCGAGCACATGTTAAAGAAAAAAAACAAAGCAGGAAATAGAAGGAACACACAAGTGGGCAGTGGAATGCCTTCTCAATATTAAGCAATGCATTTATAGGACTACATAACAACAAAACCATGGGTAAATACCATGGGTCATCAAATACTATGGGCCACTAATTCTAGGTAATGTGACCAATTCAACTACTCAACTAACGAACTAATTAATGCACTACTGATAGTGGTCTATTGGGATTACAATTCTTCACACACCACCTAAATATTAACTAGGATAATACTTTCAACACTATCAATGAAAAAAGATGCTTACTGGTCTATGTCTCAGCTAGGCTTACATTTTATTCAAAAGACTTCAGCTTCACTTTTTTCCTTGAATTGTACTTGGACTTCTTCTTCTTTGTCTTTTGGATCTTGATGCTAAGTAGTTGTTGTTCTTTAGCTTCTGGAACATAGTCCAAGTCTTCTTCTTCTGTTTCAACATGATTTTTCTAGTTGTCATCTTTACATGCAAATTGAAATTTTTTGTCAGAAAAAATATGATTATATTTATTCTTTTCTTGGAGAGAAATCACATCTTGATGTTGCTCATCAATGGAAGCTACTTAATTATTTTCATTGAATTCTTAATTTTCATGTACCCATTATGTATCCTTCATTGCTTCTTCAAAATTGTGGGCTGAGAATAAAACATAGCATATTATAGATGCTCATCACTAACATGAGTTTTTTCATAGATCTCCCTCAAACTTCTGGTTTTCTGGCTTTGGGGTTGACTGTCTGTTGTTGTTTCTTTTGTGCTATAATCTATTTGTTGATCATTCTCAACAACTGTTACAACTTCTATGATGTTGTTAACTATCTCTTTCACATGGAGACTATCACTCACACCACTGAGTACTGCTACATTAAAAGGTTTGTTTTCAATGCCAAACATCACTGGATCAACATCGACTTCTACATAAACACAATCCTCTTGACTATATTCCACTTCACTGTGGGATTCTTGGTGCTTTGCATGACTTGCAAATTCATCTTCTTCTACAGTTCATTCCTCACTAAACACTTCTTTCAGTGTATCCCGTGCTCTGTTTGGAGTATCAGCTTCTACAATTTAATGGTATAGGGAATATTCTATACTGTCTTGTATGAGGCATAAGGAAACAATTTTCCTTCTTTCTTTTCCAAACTCTGTCAAAGCATTAAATTTTTCTGGATCAATGGGATCCTCTTCAACTATGAAGTGCCACAAATCTTGTAATTTTAACAAATTAATTACTTTCATTTCCCATACCTCATAATCTTCTCCTTCAAATGTTTGGCATAAGTTTTCTGTTGTTAGGAGATTTCTTACCTCTTCAATTTATTTTAGTAGTGCTTCTGGTAGCACCATCTTCAAGAATCAATATTCTTGTCTAGATCACAACCTCCAATAAGATTGGATCTATGCATGTGTGTTCTTTCCACTTTGTGAAAAGTCTTACCCAAGAGATAAAAAAGAAAAAAGAAAAAAATACACTCAATTCCTGGATGTGTTCCGGCTTCAATGGAAACCTCCGTGTGTGTGTACTTTCCATTATGTGAAAAGGATTACCCAAGATAATAAGGAATGGATCATGCATTGGCTATGATACCATGTAAAAGAAAACAAGATAGAAGATAGAAGCACTAAGGGCATATTAATCACTTTCTCAATATTAATCAAATAAGTATATAGTAAATATATAATGATAATACTATAGGAGGATACCATAGGTGACATAATACTATGGGTAAATAACTAACTCACTAACTAACCACAGGTGAGATTACATTCTTCAATAGTTTCTTGATCTTCTTTATCATATTCATGTCACAAGAAGGTGCGGGACATGATTCTTTATATATTTTACTTCTCTCTTTCTTTACTTGCCACCGATTGACGTGGGTTGCTTCTATTTTTTTTACTTGCTCCGACTCCCTACCATAACCCAGAACACTCCACTCTATTCCATTCCAGGACTCTGCCAATTTTTTGAACAATCTACTTAGCACATGTTCATGTTATATTTTGCTTCTCTTGTTTCCACCAATTGACGTGGGTATCCATATTATTGTATGATTGTATGGTTTCGATGCAATACTACATGAGAGGGTAGATTAACAAATTTATTTGAGACAATATTATACTTTTATCTCAAAGATACCACTTACTTTAACTTTTGTCTCAACTTTCCCGCTTATTTTTTTATTTTTATTAAAATTATTATTTTAATTATTTTCTTTAAGTTTTATTAAATTGTTATATGAAAAAAAACTAAAAACAAATCCCTATTTCTCTGGATTTATCACTCTGAAGTCTGTCCATTCAAGTAGCCCATATCCCTAATGGACATTTTCACCGCCTGGACATCGAGCATAAGTGGACCCTAAACCAATTGCATTCTGGAAGTAGTCGATACATTTACTTTGGCCTTCTAAGCATGATTTTGCAAATACTTCCCTATTTCATTTCAATGATGCAGTAAGTCGATTTATTGGACCAACCCAAGTTGATACGACTAGCCAAGATTCGACCAGCCCGCTTGCTTCTTATCCCAACTGGTAGTTTCCAGGTTCTTCTAGCCAACCTTCAAGTTATTCCTTCATCTGAGGATACTCAAAATAATTTATTATTACTTAAAATATGCATTTCAGGGGATTTATCCTCTCAACTAGTTAAGAGCCTTGAATGAACAAAATCAAGATATATAACACTCCTTCAGACTCTAATATAGCTATATCAAAGTTTTGTATTATTTTTTTATAGTTTTTATATCTATCTCAATGATGTCGCCAAAATTTCGTACAATCTAAAAGAGATGGCTAAAGAGAGGAATCTGAATTGTGGCATTGCCTGGTTGTTTGTTGTTCTTTCAGGGTTCAGTAATTTGGAAGGGTGGGAAATATGGGGATTTATTCTAGGGTCCAACTATTTGGGATTAATCAAAGATTTAGACTAGTAATGTAGCTATGTGGCATTGGGCATAGTTTTGTAAATCAAACACTTGTCTTCTTCATATTCTTCTAACAAAGAATAGTGTAATACAATTAGTACAATCATAACAAACAACAAGGATGAATAATCCTGCGAGGGTAAAAGGGATTAGGGTATTTGTGAAAGAAATTTGTCTTCCCCATATTATCCTATGTAACAAAGTCACTATAGGTAGAGGAGGAAGACAAAGCCAAGGGCTTTCATAATAGGAACCAAAATAAGGAGCTATTGTGCGAGGACAATTTCATGGACAAGAATTGGAATGTTCGGAATGATTGCAAAACTCTGTGACGACATCAGGAATACCAAGGATCGAAAAACGCTATAAATTAGTGGGGGTTTTCCTTATTTTATGTATTTTTTAGTGTTTTTAAATCTTCATTGTATATAAATTTTTAGGGTAAATAAAAAATAATTCATGCTATAAAAAATAAAGTAGTGCCTGCTTAAAATTTGGGCAAATTAGGTTTCAACAGGACATAAGAAATTTTGATAGTTTAGGTTATTTACTGATTCAAAGACATCAAATAGATTTTAGATTAATGCTAAAGGAATATAGTTTTGGGAATTCATATTTGACACAGGGAAAATATATAATCTCATAAATAATTATCTCACACCATGGCATCTATATTTTCTTATTTCCTGGCATGTTTATTTTCTTATTTCTTATAGATATGTAAATCTATGTTGATGTTTATTTTCTTAATTCTTACAGATATGTAAAGTTGGGTTAAAGTGTGGAATAATGAAATTGATAAAGTACAAATGTATCTAGAGAGTGTTGCATTGTTCTACAACACCAATATTGGGTATTCTTTTGGACCTTGCTTTGACCTTCCAATATATTATTTTGTTAATATACAGGATTGTATTCAGAATTACATTATTTTATCTATTAAATTATATATATAT
>LPNX010244263.1:266606-313578 GCA_001517045.1 Pseudotsuga menziesii
TTTAAACCATTATACTTCCTCACATCTATGGCCATTTGAGACTTAGATTCAAAAATACTTACAATCACACTTTTTCACAATTTTTTTGAACAATCTACTTGGCACTTCTTTATGTTATATTTTGCTTCTCTCTTGTTGCCACCTGTTGACGTGGGTATCCATATTGTTGTATGATTGAATGGTTTTGATGTCGTGGTTGTGTGTTTTAATGTGATTATTATGATTAAGGTATTGCCACGAGTTGAGGTTTTTTTTGTTGCAGCTGGTTTAGTTGTCATGGTTGTGATTAGGGTTGGAATTTCATTTCATCTCTATACTTCAAACTAATTTTTGACTTTTTGAGTTGTTATCTCCTTAGTAATATAATGTTTTATTAAAATAGTTACTTTTCAACTATGAAGTAGAATTATTTTATTAAAAATTTTAAGCAATGAAGAAATTAATTTTTATTATAAACAAAATTCTAACATAATTTCTTACCAAAAATAATACAAACCAATAATTAACACCCATGAACATTATGCAATATACACTCACTAGCATCCATATTACCTGCAATTAAAATTTAGGTTTAAAACATGTTTCGAAGTTTAACCTCTATGACGTATGCCATTAAAGTACAAAATTAACATGTTTATTTTAATTTTTAAATCGAATTTTAAGCTATGAATAACTATTGTTTTCTTAATTGAACTTTGAATAGGTGACGTCGAAAAATAGTCATAAGTCAAATGTCTTTTTATGTTTGTGCCATGGGAGGAGGAGATCAATTCTCCAATATACATATTACACCTAACCAAAGTATGAGTATCTTTTTGCTTCAGGTAAGGGAAATTATTTGATCCCCTTGTGATTGAATATTTGGGACAATGAGATCCCCCTGGGATAATTATTAGGTTCAATATTTTTCAAATATGGAGGAAAAGGATGGTATTAGTAGAGTATAGGTAAGGTATTAAGGTATTTGTCTCTATGGTGATCTTCACCTTAATCGATATCTAAAGGGAGAGTGGTAATAACATAACTCAACAAAGAAAAATGAGGCTTTTGGGATTGAAAAAGGAAGAGGCTTACCCAATTATCTAGAAAACATGACTTCTATGGGTACAAAGACTCTAGGGAGATAATTTTCTACTCTAGACCTGAAAGAACCTTGAATCTAGTATCCACAATATGAGAGTTATCCTCATTTGTGATTTTCCCTATGCGTCCTTTGATTGTTTTTAAGCCTCTAATGTAGAACAAGCATTAAGTAATTGGATAGCCCTGAAAAAATTTTAACAATTTGGTTGAGTCCTTTTCTTAGGTTAGAAATAGTTCCACATTTTAATGATGAGCCATTGACACTTTAAATATGATTTCATTAAGTAGTTTTCCTTGTAGTGAGACAATGCCATTTAAAATATTTATAAAGATGGAATAAAGAATGAATGAAAGGGATGTTTACGTAGTCTAACATCTACGTGTATTTGTACTTTACATATTATATAACCATTTTTAATGGTATCCCCTCCATTAGATATTCCTCAATGAAAACTTCATTCACCTTCGTTTGACTCCTCTAATCATGTATCTCATAAAAAAATATGAATTTTTATATATAACTCCTTATAGTTGCAAGGGTTAGGACCATTCTCTTTTTGTGTCAAATAATGGAGACCATTGATTAGAGACAGTGGTAAAATTTACCTAGAAACAATGTCTCCACATATCTACATAAAAACCTCTCCTTTTTTATGGACCAAATTCCCCAAATAGCACAAAAATAGAAATAAGGAGTAACTTCAAGCCTTGATAAGGAATAAGAATTCTCCTAGATGGGGAAACCGTCTTTTACAATATAAAAAATTCATAAGATAAGATGCCATTTAAAATTATATCTCCTTGGTATATATAAGAGACAAAGGTTACCAATATAATTAAGTTCCTAGTCAACCATCAAAGAAAATTTAAGTTTTTAGTTTTACTATTAAGTTCCTAGTTTTAACATTAAGTTCCTAGTTTTAACATGAAATTTAATATTTAATATTTCCTTAGTAGATTTCATATATTGTTGTAATCTAGTACACATTTTGTTTGCATGGGATAATTTTCATGTATTAGGTTTCAAATGTCATGACATTAGGTTTGCATTGCAATATGTTCTTTTTTATTTTTGGTGTTTTTAATATTTTTGACTTTGTATAAACTTTTTTAACGCTCGGGAAACCCTCATGTACTTACCATTTATTTTAGGATGGTACTCAAGGTAAACCATCGGCCCTAATTACAGGGCCTAACCCGATGGGGACATTGAGTGAGGCCCAACATAGCCACCCATGGATTTGATCCCGAGGCCTTCTGCTAGCATAAACAACTCTCAACCACTTGATCTAACCCACTGGTCTAACTTTGTATAAACTTATATGGATGATCACTAAATATTTTGAATTTATTACTGCATTCTACAAACACCATGTCTAATTATTTATCAAATCAAAAAGTTATATAAATGAACATTAAATACTGCGATTTTATTACTGCATATGAATGAAGAACATATTTATTATATAGTCACCATGTCTAATTAAATAAAGTCAAGCTATATTATTAATATCCACCATGTCTAAGACTAATTAAATCAAGTCAAGTTATATTTATTAATAGTCACCATGTCTAACTACATCAAGTCCAATGGATACTATGATTTTCTTAGTGCATAACAATGAAGAGTATATTTATTTAGCAATGGGACTCGTCTTTTCTCACCCAAAAAAAATATAAAAATTGTTATTCTTACATATATGCTAAAAAATAAAATTTTAAGCCATGTATATATTAAAAAATAAAATTTGAAGTGAGGGATTGGCTCTATGCACCCATATGATTTCATCAATTACTTGTCATTTCAAAGTTCATTTCAAAACACAAACCCTAATAATGATTAACCAGTCAAACACGCAATCAATCAAAAGTGCACCTTTACTGCAAATCAGGTAAAACATACTAGAAGTTATTAACTTTTTGGATACATAGATGTTGTCTGAAGTTATTTATCACATGCCATGATCAGAAAACTCATAGTTTGCTAGTGGAAGGAAATGGGGAGTCTCACTCCACATTCCTCTCTCCACTCCACCATTTGCATACAAACACATGTTATGGATTATTTTATTGCCCAACATTTCTTGACACCATCCAGGCATTCTAGCACCAATGCAATCCGGGCATTCTAGTACCGACGCCATCCATATATCGACATATTGGTATTTCGAGTAGTATTGTCTAGCGTTCCCAGTTAACCAAGTAGGAGAGGCACACCATATAAATATCACCATATAAATGCAAAATATTATTTTTTTGGAGACATAATTGGTTGATAAAGATAATAAAAATAGCACCACACAAGAACCACATGTTACCTGCAACCGCATATATATTTTTACAAAAAGTTCCACTATTTTCATACCAATGTTCGGGCCTAATTCAAACATATGCATTATGTTTTAGAGAAAAAATAACATTCCAATATTTGAAGAACATTTTTTTTCAATGTTATACCTATTTTCTATACATCAAAGTTATATATTTCAGAAGTTATTATGATTGTCTTAACAAGAGAGAGAAGGATTAGTACGCTAGAAAAGAGAGAGAAGCAGTTATTTGGGTTGTACACTGCATTTGTTCAGTTCTATACTGAGGAAGTTTTGTGGGGTGTTCTCCCTTGTGGTTTACCCGAGGAAAATATTTGTGTTATTGCGTTCTTTTGTTTCTATGCATGTTGTTCTTTCAGTTATCTACTAGTTACTAATTGTTTTAAGATATCATCTAAGTAATTTAAGAGAATTCAACATGGTATTAGAGCCACCCTGAAAGGAAGCACTGCACAACTAGGGGTTTTTGTTCCGAACAAATCCCTTGACATATCAACTAGAAAATAGGGCTCTCCCAACTCGCCTCTAAAGAGCACGTATTTCTATGGAGACATAATTGAATTCCAAGAATTTTCAATTTTTGACCTATTACTACTGTCGGGACAAACTAGGGTTTTAGTTTTCCTGAGGTTTCATCATCAATATCAGAAAAAGGAAGTTACAGTATACCATGCCTCAGGGAGGTGCATCTTTTCCACTAGTCAACTCCACCTATGACCCCAGTTGCAAAATTATGGTTTCTGCTTCAAACCCTAGGACATCCAGAAGGAGGTCAATCAGGAGCTGCTTTCTGCAAGTAAGTATCTTTCCACCTTTTTTCGTTTGAGGTTCTAAGTCTTCTAAAGATGAAAAAGAATACCAAACTAGATGAAAAGATTGAATGGGCTGAAAACTTCAGAGCATGGAAGTATAGGATCATGCTCATCCTCCAAGAGAATGGTCTAGATAAGATTGTGAAAGAGGAAGTGAAAGAACCAGAAGAAGTTGCAGCCAAGTACAAGCACAAAAAGGATATGATCATAGAAAAAAGGATCATAGCCGATTCCATCAAAGATAACCTGATTCCTCAAGTATCCTCAAGGGAGACTCCAAAAGAAATGTTTGATGCCCTATCAAGTCTATTTGAAGGGAGAAACATTAATAGGAAAATGACCCTGAGGAATCAACTCAAAAATGTAAGAGCTCAAAAATCAGAGACTATGCAATCTTACTTTACAAGAGTAGCTCAAATAAAGGATCAACCAGAAGCCATTGATGACATGGTTGAAGAAGCATCAATTGTAATGACAACATTAAACGGCCTTCCAATATATTGGGAAGCATTTATCCGGGGAATTTTCTCAAGAAGGAAGCTAACCATATTCCAGAAGTTATGGGAAGAGTGTGTCCAAGAAGAAGAAAGGATAGAAACCATAGAAGAAAAACTAAATGACAATGAGGATCAAGCCTTGACTTCCCACACCAAAGGAAGAAGGAAGAGCCATGACCATACTCCTAAGACTGAAAGGTTTAAAAGACCCACGCGAGGCTTCTCAAATTTGAGTGTTTGACTTGCCACAAGTTGGCACACATTGCCATCAACTATCCCATGAAAGAAAAATGAATAAAATAGATGAGAAGGTTTCAGGCCCATGCTACTGAAGACATTGATCGAGAAGTAGAAGAGAAAGCAAAGAAGGATGAAGACTCTAGTGAAGAATATGTTTTAATCTCTGCTCTAATAGGAATAGTCTCACCAGGAAATGATAACTGGATAATTGATAGTGCTTCCTCCAAGCACATGACTGGTTTTAAGGATTCACTCTCATGCCTTGAATAAAAGGAATCTCCACACAAAGTAATGCTTGGAGATGATTCCAAATATCCCATTAGAGGAATAGGAGAATAATCCTAAAAATTGGATTCTAGAAACCCTATGAAAATGAAATATGTCATGTATGTCTTGGGACTAAAGAATAATTTTCTCTCCATTTCATCCTTAGACAAGAGAGGCTTCGGAGTTGGCTTTTTAGATGGAAAATCCCTCATGTGGACCAATGGTAAAACTATAGATGATGCAATAGAGATTGGAGTTGAAGAAGGAGGAATATACAAATTGAAGGGACATACAGATTCGGAATTAGCAAATAGTACCATTAACCCATGTGAGCTATGGCACAAAAGGCTTGCTCAGTTTCACTACAAATCTCTTCCAGTTGTAAGCAAGGTGGTAACTGGTTTACCTGAAATTCAGATAGAGCATGAAGGAGTGTGAAAAGGATGCACAAAAGGGAAGAATACTAAGAATCCTTTTCCAAAACGTGATAGTAAGGCAAAAGGAATTTTAAATATTATTCACTCAGATATCTGCGGGCCAATACAAACCACTTCATTAAGTGGGTATTATTACTATGCTTATTTTATTGATGACTACTCCCAAAAGACTTGGGTGTACTTCTTAAAAAAGAAGGATGAAGTGTTTGAAAGATTCAAGGAGTTTAAGGCCCTAGTAGAAAACCTCTATGAGAAGGAAATAAAGATTCTGAGGTCAGATAATGGAGGAGAGTTTACTTCAAATGAATTCAATGATTTTTGTAAAGAAGCTAGGATTAAGAGGGAGCTCACCATTCCCTACAATACACAACAAAATGGTGTGGCGGAAAGAAAGAATAGATATAGCATGGAAGCTGTGAAAGATATGATACATGATCAAGATCTTCCAATGTACCCATGGGAAGAAGAAATGCTTTCCAGAGAAAAACTAGAGGTAAGTCATCTCAATATCTTTGGTTGTCCTATGTACATTCACATTCCTAAGGAGAAAAGGTCAAAGTTAGATCCTTCAGGAAAGAAGGGATTGTTCGTAAGTTATAGAGAACAATCAAAAGCTTATTGGATATATATCCCAGGATACCGTCAAATTTAACTTAGCATAGATGTCATATTTGACGAAGATACAGCCTTCAGAAAATCAAAGAGAGACTATGAAGATGAAGAGGAGAATAAAGCTCCCAAAACTGTTGAAAGTCCTAAAGCAGTCATAAATGAAGAAGAAGTCCAGATACTTGAAGAGCACGATATGAAGGAACCTTAGCTACCTGAATATTTACCAAATGAGTTGATTTCTCAAAAGAGAAAACCTACCTGGGATCATGAAGTCATTGAAGAAGCAAAAAGACATGGTGTTCCTTAAGGAACCATCCAAAAAGGGAAGAATCCAAATTCATACCCCGGTTATATGGCTTTGATGTGTGATCTAGTTGATAAAGAACCAACTTGTTTTGAAGAATAAATAAAACTGAAAGAATGGGTTGATGCAATGGTCGAGGAATACCAATCTATTATAAAGAATGATGCATGGGAGGTAGTACCAAGACCGAAGGACAAGTCAGTGGTATCCTCGAAGTGGATATTCAAAACTAAGCACTCAACAAATGGAAGTATAGAAAAATACAAGGAAATACTTGTAGCCCGAGGATTCTCTCTGAAAGAGGGAATCAATTATGAAGAGACCTTTGCACCAGTAGCTAGATACACCTCTATAAGAACTATCCTTTCCCTGGCATCTAATATGAAATGGAAGCTACATCAGATGGATGTGAATATGACATTCCTAAATGGATTGATTGAAGAAGAAGTATATATCGAACAAATGCAAGGGTTCAAGATTAATGATAAGAAGACTCATGTATGCAGACTAAAGAAGGCATTGTATGGACTAAAGCAAGCACCCAAAGCATGGTATGGAAGGATCAATATATTTTTGATGAGCTTAGGCTTTACTAAAAGTAAATCAAACTCCAACCTCTACTATAAAGTTGATGATGATGGAATTATGATTTTGTTACTATATGTAGATGATTTGTTCTTGACAGGAGAAGATAACCCGATTATAGAATGTAAGAAGAAGCTTGCCATATAGTTCGAAATGAAATACCTTGGAATGATACATTACTTTCTAGGTCTTGAAGTATGGTAGTATCCAGATGAGATTTTCCTAAACCAAGGAAAATATACTGTACAAATAGTAAACAGATTTGGAATGTTAGATTGTAAAGCTATGACTACTTTGATGACCACAAGTTTAAAGATATTGAATAACAATACTTCAGAAGTTGTTGATACCACTCTATATAGAAAGACTATTGGTTCACTGATGTACCTAACCAATACAAGACTAGATATATGTTTTGCAGTAAAAAAATTTAGTATATGGTGAATCCTAAACACATTCACCTTATTAGGTAAAAACATGTGATGAGGTATCTAAAGGGAACTTTAGATTATGGGCTCAGATATGCATCCAGTGGTGAGATCAAATTACATGGATATGCAGATTTAGATTGGAGCAGAAGTGACAAAGATTGTAAAAGCACATCAAGATTAATTTTAAGTCTGGGATTAGCCGTGATCTCTTGGTTCAGTAGAAAGCATACCATTATTTCACTTAGCATGGTAGAGGTGGAATACATTGCATCATGTTCAACATGTAGTGAAACAATATGGCTTCAAAAGATGTTAGAAGGATTATTCAATTCAAATATAGATGTCACTGATATCCTTTGTGATAATCAGAGCTGTATTAAGATGACAGATAATCCCATGTTTCATGATAATACAAAGCAAATTGAGATCAGATATATTTCATCCGAGATATGGTTCAGACATGGGGGCTTCACTTTTTGACCAATATCCTATCACGTTAGTTCATATTGTGGGTTTTAAAATTATCCAAAATTGAACCAATATATTGCATGTATTAGGGGGGATCAGGGGTTTAAGGTGGGGGTGGGTAGGGTGTTTTATAAGGATTGAGGTATAAAAAGGGCTGAGAAGGAGGTTTTAATTATTGGGAGGGGGTTTCAACAAAAATATTTTGGGTCAATATCTCTGGAAATTAAGGGTATTCTCTAATATCCCATGATCGTAAGTGCTATGTGAGAGGTTCACTAAGTGAAGTCCCCATGGGTTCAGAAGGGAGCTGTAAAGATCAAGTATGTTCCTACAGAAGAACAAGTAGCAGATGTGTTAACTAAGCCTCTGGCTCATGTAAAGTTTGAATACTTTCGAGACAAGCTTGGTGTAGTCCAAAAGGACCTCTCTCAAAAGAGGGAATGACGATAGTTGAATGATGGATGCAATGGTGAGTAGATCAATCTAGAGGATGGTATGCTTGGCTAGGCTTGTTTGGCCCCAAAGGGTTAGTAAGCGAGATAAGGCCTGTCGATCCTAGGGGAATTAGTATGTCTAGCTAGGATTGTTTGTGTAACACCCCGGTTTTGACCCCGTTAGCATTAAAAATGTATATGATGCTTATATTGTATTTAATCATGGTGTGGAGTTAAAGGCAAAACCCCACCATCGATTTAGCATTTTTATGTTTCAGGGATTAAAATCGTTGCCAATGGTGTTCCGTGCTAGCTGACACATTATAATTTTGGACATCATGTAAATATGCAATTTAATTAAAAACCCACAACCAGCTATGTCAATGCAACAAATAAAGGGATGGGGCATGATTTCCTAAGGATAAGGGGGTGGTGGGATAAAATTAAAATGTTAATACAAATGTTAATAAAATAACTCAAAAGAGTTGGAAACTAATTTCTTGTCTTAGTCAACCCACCACTTAACTCTCCAAGGATTATTTGGGCAGTTATTGACTTGGGGAAAGGGGAGTATGGGCAACCGTCAATTCTGGAAGGGCTATCAGACTTTGACCACATGGTTTCCCAAGGAATATCTCTCATCCATTACCCTCATGTGGAGGAAGGGAGCTGCATTCTTCATTCACGGAGGTAGTTGCAGCTCACCCTCGTGCACTAGCAACCGCATTTTTCCTCATGCATGCAAGAAGTTGATTTCCTCATGTGGGATTTCCATTCGGGGAGCAATCCATTTTTCCTATTTAAGTTTTTGTAAGTTCTGGAGTTTTCCCATGTCTGGGAAGTCAACTGGGAAAAGCTCAATGCCTAGGCTCTTTGTCTGATGGATTTTCTATTGTTTATCCTCATTACTAGGCTGAGGAAAACCATTTTTGTATTACACATCGAGTGGGAGAAAAGACCCACAATTCTAGGTGTTTGTTGAGTCGGTTTGGCCCACATAGAGCCATAGACAATCTCTAGAAATTAAATTGTTGTTAGGGGACTTTTTCCACCCATCTTGGCAATTCATGTTGTTGCCAAAACTATTTTCCTCAACCCAGAATTGTGTATTTTGCTGTGTATGCATCTATTCTTTGGAGTGAACTGAATTGGGATTGGAAATGGGGTCTGACCAGCTTGATAAACCTAGTGTGTGAAGGAACCTCATAGACAAATCTAGGGGGCTGGTTTTCTTCTTTGCACACCCTGAATAGTGCTGGAAGGGAAGGCATAGACCGAGGGACTGTGTAGTAGAGAAGGGGGTGCTTCCTTGTGTTAGGTGTGTATATGTACTAGAATCTAGGCTAGATCTGGTGTAGGTGTCCATAGGTATTTTGTTGAACTCACTAGCTTAGCAGTCAGCCTTTCCGTCTCCTTTGCAACCTGGTAAACCCAACTGTGTTGGCTTGGCTGAATTTTGTAGTATCCTTGGCTATGTGTGAGCCTGATAGTGTTCCTTATTCCTTGTGGGAATCATGCCGAGCTTGGGGGTGGCAGTGTTGCTGAGAGACTGATGAGCACATGGGCCTATGGTTGGGTGGTACGTTGCATCGACATAGCTGGTTGCGGGACAAGATTCTTTTGAGAAAAGTGTTCTTTTGTTTAAATATCTACACTTGTATTTGCTTAAATGAAATATGATGAACATGTTAAATGCTTGAATGGAATTTATTTTTCTTCCATTGTATGTTAAATAGTCATGCATCTGTGTATGTTATTACTTCAATGAATTTCATTTTATATTACGTTCATAGGGCTAGTTTTCTCGGATTAGATAGCAAAATTGTCGCGTCCTCTCTGCCGGGATGAGGGGTGGGGAAGTGACAGTGTGGTATCAGAGCTCATGTTGCAACATGGGCCCCAATGGGCCATGAAGAAAAATGACAGAGGCGATATTACCCTTTGGCCAGTAGAGGAAAAATGAGAAAGACAGGAAAATTTTCAAAAATTTTCCGAAGTGTTGGAAATTTTTTATATATCGGCTCAGTTGGTCGAGTTCTATCTTTACAGTGTTGGCTAAACTGGATGAGTTGAGTCGATGGAATGTTGACCCGATGAGAAGAAGAGAAAAAGAAACTTTTCAAAAAATTTCCAAGTGTTGAAGGAATCGGGTAAACTCAGTGAGTTTTGCCGATACACATCGGGAGAACTTGTCAAGTTGAGCCGATGACAGGAAAAAGGGATGAAAAAGTTTTAGAATTTTTCTAAGTATGGCATGTCGAAAAAAAATTAGGAGTTTTCTGATGCATCTCAGATGAGTTTTTGATGCATCTAGGATGGGATTTACGATGCATCTCAAATGAGTTTTCGATGCATCTCGGATAAGTTTTCCAATGCATCTCGGATGAATTTTGTTGATGCTGAGGAAAGAAAGAAAAATTTTGAAAATTTTGTCTAAGTCTCAAAAATCCCATATCATAATGAAAAGAAGAATTGTTGCCGATACATGTCAGGTGAACTTGGTAAGTTTTTCCAATACGTTAGAAAAAACTGATGAGTTTTTTGATCGACAAGAAAAGGGAAATATTGTCAATACGTCGGATGAACTCAGCAAGTTTTGTCGACCCATCAAAAGGAAACAATAAGTTTTTTCGATCAGAAAGAAATGTTGAGTTTTTTCGATCGGAAAGAAATGTTGAGTTTTTTCGATGCATCGGAGGGGAAAAGGTGAGTTGATCCGACATGTCAGAAAACTTCGGTGAGTTTGCCGATCAGGTGGAAAATTTGAGTTTCTCCAAAAAAGAGTATTTTTGCAGGTTTTCAAGGGGATTTACAGGGACCAGAAAGGTGAAAAATGGAAGCAATATTATGTGCCAGATTGCGCGAAAATAAAATATTTACAAAAAAAATAAAAAATGAGGGTGTTTCCCTTGACCTACCTGCCACAAGGGGGCAAACCCCTTGATACCCGTCGTCCCCTTCAGATAGTCGTTCTTTGTGAAAATAAAATTATATGATTTGACAAAGTTGTCAATATATGATATTTCCAATACAGGTGAGTAATGTATGATTCATATGAGTGTTATGTAGCTAACAATTGTGTTTATTAACACATTTTGCAGAATCATAGTCACCTTCAAAGGAAACATTCCAGATAGTACAATTCAGTAAAGTTGGTTTGACTGAGCCATGAGAACGTACGACATGTATGATGATGCAGAGAACCCCAATGAGTACAAGGAAGATGCTATGGGGGAAAATGTCTGAGTTGGAAATGTTGAGATAGAGTCTAATGGGAGGAGATTGCAAGAGACTCCCCCATATTTTGCAACCACCATGAGAAGCCTAAGGGTGGAGATGCAAAGTTACAGGGAAGATAGTGAAAGATTGGTTAAGGCTCATGAGGAGTGGAATCAGCTGGATGCATCCATGCTGCAAAGTTTAACGGACATCCAGAGGTGGATGAACTCTCAGGACCGGACAGTAAGACCAGAAGGTAGTAAGAGCAATACTAGAAGAAGGAAGAGATATCCTAGTGGGTCATCTAACTCTGAAGGATCCACTAGCGGTTCCATTTATTCTTCTCACAAGAATGAGAGGAAGAGGCATTACCAGAACCATTCATATGATGAGTTTAAGAAGGAAAGGTTGTCTACCTTCAATGGTGAGATAAAGAATGGTCAAGAATTGAAAGCTTGCCTTCTTGGGATGAGAAAATATTTCCAAGTCCAAGACTACTCTGGAAATATGAAGGCTAGGGTAGCCATCTTCAATTTGACTGGAAGAGAATCCATATGGTGCAATAACTTCAGAAAAGTAAAGAAGATTAATGAAAGGAAGATTGTGTGGAAATAGTTCCAAAAGTATTTCAAGCAGAAGTACCTCTCTGACAGGTACTATGATGATAAGATCAAATAATTCCATGAGCTAATATTGGGATAGCAGACCATGGAAGAGTATGCAAACAAGTTCTTGGAGTTGTTGAGGTATGTCAGGTACATCAAAGATGAGAAGGTGAAGATCCAGTGTTTTCTAAGTGGATTTCCTTAGTCTCAAAAAGACAAAATTGAGTTTTATGAACCTAGAACTCTGGAAGAAGCAATAAGGAAGGCTAAGTATTTCTATGAGAAAAGAAAAGGAAAACCTGATTATCATAAGACATGGAAGGACAAAAAGAATGAGAAGTATGACCAAAGCAAGAAAGGTTTCAAACCTTCTAACTTCAGGAATCAGCAAAAGCAACTATCCCAAGCTGTGAGTAAGCCAGCTGGAGTGGTGGGAGAAAATCCAAGAGATCCACAGCAGAACAGACAACCACTCCAATGTTGGAAATGTGGTGGACCCCACATGCGCAGGAATTGTCCACTTGAGAATGAGAATGCAAAGCCAGCTTACAATATTCAAGAGGAAGAAATAGTGGGTCAAGTAGAAAGGGTTGTCCCTAGTATTTATGTAGCACTGGAGGACCGCTAGGCATATCAACAGTCAACTGTGGTTCAAGTTGCAGGTAAGATTGTTGAGCAATCTGTTTATATTTTTATTGACGTTGGTTCTACTCACAGTTACATTACTCCTAGAGTAGTGGAGATTTGTGCTTTTAAGAAAGTAAAGCATAACAAATCTTGGTTAGTTCAGCTAGCCACTAGAACTAAGAGAAAGGTTAGTGAAGTGGTAGAGAAATTCCCATTGGTGATGAATGGATTGGTCACTTGTGTAGATCTGAATGTTCTACCACTTGGTTCTTGTGATGTTCTCATTGGAATGGATTGGTTAGAAGCTCACGGGGTAAAGCTCAACTGTTATAATAATACTTTTGAATGCATGGACGATGAAGGGAACCCAAGAGTTGTAAGAGGCATTCCAAAGGTGATTTTTGTTAGGCATATTTTAGCAATGCAACTGAAGAAGTGTTGTAGGAAAGGTTGCAGAGTGTATGCAGCTCATGTTTTGGAAGCTGGGGAGAATGAAACTATTAGGTTGGAGGACTATCCTATATTGCAAGAGTTCAGGGATGTTTTTCCTGATGAGATTCCAGGGCTTCTTCCAAAGAGGGACATTGATTTCACAATTGAAATTGTGCCAGGAGCAGCACCAGTGTCCAAGACACCCTACAGGATGAGTACACCAGAAATGCTAGAGATGAAGATGCAACTGCAAGAGTTTTTGGACAAGAAGTATATCAGATCGATTGTGTCTCCTTGGGGAGCACCAGTTCTGTTTGTGAAGAAGAAATATAGTACACTCAAGTTGTGTATTGATTACATATAGTTGAATGAAGTCACCGTGAAGAGTAAATACCATTTTCCTAGGATTGATGACCTCTTTGACCAAATGAGAGGAGCAAAGGTATTTTCCAATATTGAATTAAGGTCGGGTTACCATCAGGTAAGGATCAAGGATGAAGGCATTCATAAGATAGCCTTCAGAACAGGGTATGGACAATGATGATTTTGTAGTGGTACCACTTGATCTCACAAATGAACCATGTAAATTTATGTGCCTTATGAATAGTGTCTTCAGCAGGTATTTCGACAAGTTTGTTCTTGTTTTCCTTGATGACATTCTTACTTATTCCAATAATGAGGAAGAGCATGAAGAGCATTTGAGATTGACATTACAATTGCTCAGGGAGAATAAGTTGTATCCAAAATTGAGTAAGTGTGACTTTTACAGAGATAGGCTTCATTATTTGGGCCACATTATCTCAAATGAGGGCATATCTGTAGACCCTAAGAAGATTGAGGCCATTACGAATTGCCCTACTCCAAGAAATGTAACAGATGTAAGATCTTTTATGGGACTTGCAGGATAATACAGGAAATTCGTTGAGGGATTCTCCAAGGTTGCACATCCAGTCACTTCTTTGCAAAAGAAGGGAATAAAGTTTGAATGGACACTGAGGTGTGAAGAAAGCTTCCAGCAATTGAAGAATCTTCTCACAAGTGCACCAGTATTGAAGATTGCAGACCCAAAAAAGATTTCATGGTGTGTACTGATGCATGTGGTCAAGGGCTTGGAGGAGTCCTTATGCAAGACAACCACGTGATATGTTATGAGTAAAGAAAGCTGAAGGAGCATGAGAAGAACTATGCCCCTCATGATCTAGAACTTGCAGCCATAGTACATGCTCTCAATATGTGGAGGCATTACTTGATGGGTAGAATATTTGAGATAAGGACATACCATTGTGGTCTAAAGTATTTGTTTGGTCATCCTACTCTAAATTCTAGGAAATCTAGATGGTTGGAGTTTTTATGTGAGTTTGATTTTGAAATCAAGCACATAAAGGGGAAAGAGAATAAGGTAGCTGATGCACTCAACGGGAAGGTACAGGAAATGCATGTGGCATCCATCGTCCATTAGTATTTGCCAATTCAAGTTGAGGTAGCAAATTGTTAATCATGTTGCTGAAGATGAATTGTATGCACAGCTCAAGGACAAGTTGAAGCAGCAAAGCCTTGAAAAGAAGTATGAAGGATATAAATTGGAAGAAGATGGACTCCTTACTTCTAAGAACAGAATTTATATTCCGAATGTAGCAGATTTGAGGAGGGTTGTTATGGATGAGATCCATCAAGATCCATATTCTGGTCGCCCAGGATATCAGAAGACAATTGCTACAGCTAGAAAGAAGTACTTTTTGCCAGAAATGAAAAAGGACATGGCTGAATATATTTCAAGGTGCATGAAATGTCAGTAGGTGAAGGATGAGCATCAACACCCAGTAGGTTTGTTGCAGCATTTTCCAGTTCCAGAATGGAAATGGAAAGTTATTTCTACATATTTTATTACAGTATTTCCAATGACTTGGAGACAACATGATTCCATCATGGTTGTGGTGTACAAGTTGACAAAGGCAACCCTTTTTATACCAGTTAAGTCTATGCATAAGACTGCCGACATTGCAAAAATATTCATGAAGGAGATTTTCAAATTGCATGGATTTCCTAAGGCAATAGTCTCTAACAGAGATGTCAAGTTCACTTCCAATTTTTGGAAGGGGTTGTTTGCATATTTGGGTACAAAGTTGAATTTCATCACTGCCTACTATCCTCATACTGATGGGCAGACAGAGAGAGTTAATCAAGTGCTTGAATACATGCTTCGCATCTATGTGATGGATAAACCATCCAAGTGGAAAGATTATTTACACTTGGTAGAATTTGCATATAACAATGGACAACAAGCATCCCTAGGAATGACTACATATGAAGCTTTGTATGGCACGAGGTGTAGGACACCAGTGACTTGGGATAATCCAGTGAACAAGGTTGTGCTTGATCCAGAATTGCTCAAGGAGATGGAGCAGGAGGTTGTAAAGATCATGCAGAATCTAAAAGTAGCCCAGGATAGACAGAAAAGCTATGCAGATAAGCATAGGGTGAACAGAGAGTTTAGTGTTGGGGATCATGTTTACCTCAGAGTGAGGGAAAAGAATATTTCCTTGAAGCTTGGAAGTTGTACCAAGCTGTCACCTAGATATTGTGGGCCTTTTGAAGTGCTTGAAAGAATAGGGCCAGTTTCATATAGACTTGCATTTCCTGCTAGCACTAGGTCTCATAATGTTTTTCATGTTTCTTTGCTTAAGAAATATGTACATGAACCTAACCATGTGATAAATTGGGATTTGATTTAGGTGGAACTCGAGGGAGAGTTCCAAATCAAGCCAATGTGCATCCTCGACAGGAAGGTCACATGCTTCAAAACCAAGCCATAGGGCAGGTAAAGGTGCAATGGGAGCACTACGGTCCTGAAGAGGCTACGTGGAAGCTGGGGGATGCCATGCGATTGGCACATCCATTTTTGTTCAATCTTGCAAAGCACTGAGGGCGATACCAGTGTAGCATTTTTGTTCAATTTTGTAAAGCATTGAGGATAGTGCTGTTGAAGGGGGGGGGGGAATGTAACACCCCAGTTTTGACCCCGTTTGCATTAAAAATGTATATGATGTTTATATTGTATTTAATTGTGGTGTGGAGATAAAGGAAAAATCCCCACCATCGATTTAGCATTTTTATGCTTCGGTGATTAAAATTGTTGCTGATGGTATTTCGTGCTAGCCGGCACATTATAATTTTGGACATCATGTAAATGTGCAATTTAATTAAAAACCCACAACTAGCTATGTCAATGCAACAAATAAAGAGATGTGGGCATGATTTCCTAAGGGTAGGGGGGGTGGGATATTTAACCTTGGGCCAATAGGAAAAATACAAATGTCAATAAAAGAACCCAAAGGAGTTGACAACTACTTTCTTGTCTTATTCAACCCACCACTTAACTCTCCAACGAGTAGTTGGGTAGTTATTTCCTTGGGGAAAGGGGAGTATGGGTAGCTGTCAATTATGGAAAGGATGTCAGATTTTGACCACACACTTTCCCAAGGAATATCTCTCATCCATTACCCTCACGTGGAGGAAGGGAGCCGCATTCTTCACTCACGGAGGCAGTTGCAGCTCACCTTCATGCACTGGCAGCCGCATTTTTCCTCATGCACCCATGGCAGTTGATTTCCTCACGTGGGATTTCCATTCAGGGAGCAATCTGTTTTTCCCATTCACATTTTTGCAGGTTATGGAATTTTTCCATGTCTAGGAAGTCGATTGGGAAAAGCTCAATGTCTAGGATCTTTATCTGATGGATTTGTTGTTGTTTATCCTCATTACAAGGCTGAGGCAAATTGTTTTTGTGTTGCATAGTGAGTGGGAGAAGAGACCCATGATTATGGGTGGTCGTTGAGTCGATTTGGCCCACGTAGAGCCATAGAACGTCTCTGGAAATCGAATTGTTGTTAGGGGACTATTTCCACCCATCTTGGAAATTCATTTTGTTGCCAAGATTGTTTTCCTCAACCCATAATTGTGTATCTTGTTGTGTATGCGTCTGTGCTTTGGTCTGAACTAAATAGGGAGTGGAAATGGGGTCTGACCAACTTTATAAACCTAGTGTGTGAAGGAACCTCACAGACAGATATAGGGGGTTGGCTTTCTTCTTTGCACACCCCGAATAGTGTTGGAAGGGAAGGCATAGCCCGAGGGACTCTGTAGCAGAGAAGGGGGTGCTTCCTTGTGTTGGGTGCATAGATGTTCTAGAAGCCAAGCTAGATGTAGTGCAGGTGTCCATAGCTCTATGGTTGAGCTCACTAGCTTAGCATTCAGCCTTTTCAGCTCCTTTGCAGCCTGATAAACCCAACTGTGTTGGCTTGGCTGAATTTTGTGGTATCCTTGGCTATGTGTGAGCCTGCTATTGTTCCTTCTTTCTTGCGGGATTCATGCCCATCTCGGGGGTGGCATTGCTGCTGAGATACTGATGAGTACACTAGCCTATGGTTGGGTGGAATGTTGCAGTGACAGATGGTTGCGGGACAAGATTCTTCTAAGATAAGTATTCTTGTGTTTAAATCTCTGCACTTGTATTTTGCTTAAATGAATTATGATGAACATGTTAAATGCTTGAATGGAATCTATTTTTCTTCCACTATATGTTAAATATTCATGCATATGTGTATGTTATTAGTTCAATGCATTTCATTTTATATTACGTTCATGGGGCTTGTTTTCCCGAATTAGATAGCAGAATTGTCGCATCCTCTCCACCGAGATGAGGGGTGGGAACGTGACAGTTTGGCCCAAAAGGGTTAGTAAGCCAGACAAGGCTTGTTTGGTGCTCAAGGAGATCCATCAGTATAACTAGGATTGTTTGGTTTGAAAGAGTTAGTAAGTTAGACAAAATTCTCAAATGGATCTACCAGAGAACTCACCCTGATGCTGCTTCGAGACGTTTAAGGTAAAGATGTATCCTCAGTATTACTATAATGTTGGTTGTTCATGATTGTTGATGATGGTTGTTTAGATGTTTGAGGATTGTCGCAGTATTGTTATACTATTGATTGTTGATGATTGCTGATGATGATTGCTGAGATATTTGATGATTGTTGAGACGATTGTTGTAGTATTGTTATAATGATGATTGTTGAGATACGGTTGTTCAGTATTGTTGTGATGTCTTTTTGATTTAGTATTGATTAGTTGATTGATTTAGTGATGTTACTCTGATGACTTTCAATGTATGTTACCTCAATATTCCTATACTAATGATGATTGTGATGATCTAGCATTAGTTGTTGCTTGATTTTTAGCACTAACAGGATAATGATGTTGTTGATGTTATTAGTATCCATACACAGATGTTGTAGAAAATGAAGTTACATATGATGTCTCAGTATTCACATACTGATCCTATACAATAAGTTCCAGTACTCATGGAGTAACAAGATAGAAGATGATTCAACATTTATACTCCAACGAGATAGAAGATGATTCAACATTTATACTCCAACGAGATAGACGATGATTCAGTATTCACATACTGATACTTCAAGAAGAAGATCTAGTAAGATGACTCAGAATTCACATATTGATAGAAGATGTTCCAGAAGATGTTTCATTAGAAGATAATAGAAGATGTCCAAGAATGTGTGAAAGAAAAGATGATAGAAGATGATCGAGATGATATCGATGATGAAGATAATATACGATGTTCAAAAACTTCCTATGACATATAGAGTCTCACCAGACAGTTGTACAATTGTAGTAGTTGTTGTTGTTGTAGTTGAATACCTTCATATTTAAGAGGGAGCGCTAAATTATTGTAACTTTGGAAGATATTCCAGATGTATTTTATTCCTCTTTCGAGAGGTGAGTTTGGTCATGTTAGTGTCATTGAAAGAAGCAATGTAAACCTATGAATGTAATTCGGGTCAATAGTACCCAAGTGTCAATATAATAAATGTTATTTGTGGTGTTAAGATGTCAAGTGGACCCAGTCAGTTAGAGAAGTCGGCCTTGCTAGGTTAGAGGTCAAGTGAATTGAAGAATATAAATAGGGAGGTGCTCCCCTTCATTTGTACTCACTCACTCAAGCTATCTTAGAAAGAGAGAGAAGGATTAGTGCGCTAGAAAGGAGAGAGAAGCAGTTATCTAGGTTTTTCACTGCATTGGTTGAGTGCTATACTGAGGAAGTTTTGTGAGGTTTTTTCCCTTGTGGTTTCCCCGAGGAAAATATTTGTGTTCTTATTTTATTGTGTTTCTGTGGATGTTGTTCTTTCAATGATCTACTACTGACTAATTGTTTTAAGATATCATCTAAGCAATTTAAGAAAATTAAACAAGAATTGTAAATGTACCCTTTGTCTCCTATATATATACCAGGGAGATTTAGTTTAGGATGATATCGTCATGTCTTGTATAGTTTATGGGCCGGTGCAAGCTAATGATGGTCACTTATGACACGTTTGTTGCAATGGACTTCTGGAAAAATAGAAATCTGAACATCAAAAAACAATATTAGAGGTACCTACACAACTTTTTGGAATATGGCGTAAGAATATGAAACGTGGACAATCGGATTACCTTCCGCAATAAATAACTTTTATTTATGGAAACTAAGTATAAATAATAATAAAAACGAGGTTCTTCTAAGGTTGGTATGTTATTTTTTTCCCAAAAAATAATGAATATGTTTGTGTTGGTCCACTCGTTTGGTATGCAAATAGTGGAATTTTGCGAAAAAAATTATATAGAGTTGTAGATGACAAGTGTGTCTAGTGTAGTGTTATTTTTCCATATTTATTTATGTTATAATTTATTTTTTTCAAATTAAGAAAGTCACTAACACCCTAAAATGACAAGGTCGAGCGTTGGTCCACCACATCTTGGTCTTAACATAGTCAATGAATGATATTTTGTTTAGGATGTAGGTCTTTGTGTCTACTTGTGCGGGTTCTTTTCCATTTTCTAGATAGGTGAGCCAATCAAAAGTTATAGCCGAAGCAAATAGCCTACTTTTTGTGTTAGATTGACGTGAGTCCATTTAAAATTAAATAAAAAATAGAAAAAAGATAATAGATTTAAATAAAAATTACATATTCAGAATCTACAAACAGAGTTACACTAGTGTGTGAATTTTCATTAGCAGTGGACAAGCATGGTGTATGGAAAATCATGCACGAAATAGGAGAAGTGGTACAAAACAAGTTTTATGTCATAAGACAGTCCAAACCACTTGGTTTGGCAACCCGAACCTAAAACCAAAGCAGCCAAGTCATCCACCATGCAGGTTGGAAAAAATGTGCCTGCCAAAATTCTAAATTTAAAACACGAACGCGCATAGCTTAAAACATAACGCGCACGCACTATAAGCACGATTGCGCTACTTTGTGCACACTCGTTAAGGATGCGTGCACGCATTCGTTAAGTAAACACTTTGTTTTGATTTTATTTTCAAGCATTTGCAATGGAATGATGATGAGGAGGAGGAGGATGAAAATGATGATGATGAGGATGATGACTATGATGATGAGGAGAAGGATGATGACAATGATGATGATGACTATGATGAGGAGGAGGAGGATAATGATGATGATGAACAATGATGGTGATGACGATGTGATGAGGATGAGGATCACGATGACTATGACTATGATGACGATGATTATGATGACGAACATTATGATGATGATGATGATTACGATGATGAGGATGATGATGTTGATGACGACGATGATGAGGAGGAGGAGGATGATAATGACTATGATGATGAACAATTATGGTGATGATGATGATGTTGATGATGAAGATGATGATGAGGATGATGATCATGATGACTCATTAGAGGAAATTTGGGGTCTAAAATGGGCCTTATAAGAAAACGTGCCAAAATAAGTTTTTGTGAGTTGGAATTCAAGAACCAATAGAATTTCAATAAAATAAGTCAACCATAATGGTTGAATTGGCATATTTGTCATTAAAAAAAACTACTTTTTTTGTTCGTATTTTCGACATATCTCCCTGTGTTTTTACTCAAATTTTGATTGGGAGAGCTCGTTCGATGCGTAATTTGATTCCGCATCCAACGAGCTCTCCTGATCGAAATTTGAGTAAAAACACAATGAGATATGTCGAAAATACGAACACAAAAAGTAGTTTTTTTCTTTCTTCCTCCNCTATGATGACAGTGATTATGATGAGGATGATGATGTTGATGACGACGATGATGATGAGGATGATGATCACTATGATGATGAACAATGATGGTGATGATGATGATGATGATGATGAGGATGATGACAATGCTGACGATGATGAGGAACAATGATGATGATGATGGTGATGATGATGATAAGGATGATTTCAATGACGATGATGAGGATGATAACTATGAGGATGAGGATGAGGATGAGGATGATGATGACGATGACAGTGATGATGAACAATTATGGTGATGGTGATAATGATGATGGGGACAAGGATGACAATGATGACAACGATGATGAGGAACAATGATGATGATAATGATAGTTTTAGTTGAAACTTTGCTTTGATTTTATTTTCAGGCATTTGGAATCGAATGATGATGATGAGGAGGAGGAGGATGATAATGATGATGATGAGGATGATGAATATAATGATGATGAGGATGATGATGATGATGATGATGACGATGATGAACAATGATGGTGATGATGAGGATGATGAGGACGATGAGGACGATGAGGATGATGAGGATGAGGATGAGGATGAGGATGAGGATGATGATGACGACGATGATGAACAATGTTAGTGATGATGATTATGAGGATGATGACATTGATGATGATGAGGATGATGACTATGATGATGATGAGGATGATGATGATGATGATGATGAAGATGACAATGATGATGAACAATGATGGTGATGATGATGACGATGATGATGACGATGATGATGATGATGATGACGATGATGATGGTGAGGATGATGATGATGATGATGACGACGAAGATGAGGAACAATGATGATGATGATGATCATAGGTTTAGTTGAAACTTTGCTATGATTTTATTTTCAAGCATTTGCAATGGAATGATGATGATGAGCACTGATGATGAGGAGGAGGATGAGGAGGAGGAAGAGGATGATGATGATGATGAACAATGATGGTGATGATGATGATGATGAGGATGAGGATGAGGATGAGGATGAAGATGATGAACAATGTTGGTGATGATGATGATGAGGATGATGAAAATGATGATGATGAGGATGATGACTATGATGATGAAGAGGATGATGATGATGATGTTGATGATGATGATGACGATGAAAATGATGATTAACAATGATGGTGATGATGATGATGATGATGATGAGGATGAGGATGAGGATGAGGATGATGACGACGATGATGAGGAACAATGATGATGATGATGATGATGATGATGATGATAGGTTTAGTTGAAACTTTGCTTTAATTTTATTTTCGAGCATTTGGAATGGAATGATGAGGAGGAGGAAAAGGAGGAGGATGACAATGATGATGATGAGGATAATGACTATGATGATGAGGAGGAGGAGGAGGATGACGATGATGACGATGATGAACAATGATGGTGATGAGACTCATCACTGAATAGCTTTACATTAAAAAAAATCAATTCATCAACATCTGATTCTAAGTTCAATTTATTAGAAATTTTAAGATTGCATAACATATAATCAATGCTTGAACATTAAATAAAACAATAACTAACCTGGTGTAGGTAGCTCTCTGTGGCATGCTCCTGCATGAGAACCTTGCATGGATGCCCACAACGAGAACAACGATGTGGCATTGGTCCCGTTGAGCTAGATGGATCAATCTAGATACCACCTATATCTGCTCTCCCTCACCCACCACCAGTAGACCGTGCAGAAGTGTGTCTCTCGGGAGGGTCCTGCTCACTCTACAAGGACATAGCCACAAATGTGGTATGCCTGAGAAGGTGTCATGTGTCACGTCTAACGGACTCATGGATCTCATCTAGCCCGCTAGCTAACACAGGGGGTTGAGGAAGCGGGTTAGGCTCTCGCCTAGGTGCAGGAGGTCCTCTAAGTGGGTCTGGTGAGCGTGAGGTCGATCTTAGGCCGAGCCAAAATCGACGTCCTGGAACTTGGTGATGTCGAAGTAGTTCACATGGAACCCTAACACAAACTCAGCCCACATTTTTCTGAGAAAATATTGTGGGACCTTGACATTGTTGCATGGAGGCTTGTTAAAAACCATGAACCATCTCTTCCTCCAATTATCTCTCCATGGCTGGTAATTACACCAGTCCATGCAAACTCACCTCTTCCTCACATTTGGAGGTTGTCATGTTCTCAAATCTGTAAATTTGCTCCATAGTTGGGCTTTTGTGATATTCAGGTTTTTTATATCCTCTTTGGATATAATAGTGCTATAGTGCTCTCTCATTTGAGCCTTATATTCTCTCAAACTAGTTATCTCATTGTGGGCAATGTTGATAGATTCTATTATATTTTGTAGTGATGTGGCGAGGGAAACCCGAGAGGGTTCCCTAGTGTTCTTTAATTCGTCACTCAAAATTATTAATTGGTTTAAAGCCCCGTGTAATTCATCTTAGGGGTTTTCTTGGTTTAATTCAGGGTTTTCTTGGTTTAATTCTGTGTTTGGGTCCTCTAATTGGTTTGTTTCATTCCTTTATTGGCATGGTTCATTGGTATTTGTCATTGTGTTTAGGTAAATTGTACCTGCAATATCGAATTCTGCCCATTTCAATTGAATTTTTTTTTTTAATTTTGTATTTTATTTGAAAAACAATAAAAAACATTGAAATAAACAAACAAATTTGCATTCCTACTCTACTTACCTTACTCCAAAGTCGTTTTAGGCAAGTTGGACAATTTCGTTGTGCTCCTTGGGGGTCATTTCGTCTCCTTGGGGGTCGTTAACACTTCCTTATGCGCTCGTGGGTGGGTAGAAAACAAAAGAATTGTTGATTTTTTTTTTTTTAAACATAGGGACGTGTGCACATCCCTGTGTGCGATCGCGTCAAACACGCGGGCGTGTCCACATACACATGCATGCATAAGCACACGTGCGCATCATTAGAGGCGTGTGCATGCTCTTATTGTCCACGCTGGCAATCCGGCGTAGAGGTTTGCCACTGCCGAAGCAAGAGTGCATGCGTGTTATTTTTTTGACCCGCTTGCACGCTCCCATTGCATCATATTTGGGTAGCAGGTTCTTGCGCGAGCCCTTATGCATTTAAAATGATGTTTCCCCCTTGAAGATGCTTCTTATTAATCACATTACTTAGATCTTAAGGAATTGAATTACTCTCACTTTCTTATTTTATGCTCTTTTATGAATTTGGTGCATAACAACCTATATCAACTACAATGGCATCATGCACAAATAAAAGGTGATTTATTGAGAGAGAAACATCAATGTTGATTAATCTTAATCTACCTCTTCTACTATAATTTATAAAAATTATGTTGAGACCCTCGAGAATGATAAAAAAAAAATGGAGGAAACAATGTGAAAACTTCCCTTAAACCCTTGAATGATATAAAAAAATATAAATATTAATTCATTAATAAGTACATAAAGAGATGAGAAGATTTGACATCCTTCCATCCATTTAACCAACAATAAGTTAAAATCAAAGTGAAGTACCATGGGCCTAAGGTGCATACGAATTTCCTTATCATGGCCTTGGGTCAAATCAATATTTATAACCATATCAAAGATATTTTTCATTTTTTTATGAAATAAAATTCTTCTTAAAATATACCTACAACATTATGAACTAATTAATGATTATTTGGTTATTCATAATGTTTTTGACAAATGCTTATGCACAAGTTGAAATTAGTTTTATAGAAATGAATTTTACAATAAATAACATTATGAATTAATTAATGATTAATGATTATTTTGGTTACCCATAATGTTTTTAACAAATCCTATAGAAATGAATTTTACAATAATTTTGTAAACGATATTACATAGAAAGAGTGGATTGCATTATTCTTATGGTAAGGAAAAAGGCATTTATTGTTTAATTTACAATAAACAACATTATAAATTAATTAATGATTATTTAGTTACCCATCATGTTTTTAACAAATCCGTATTAAGAAGGTGTTTTTAACAAATCCATATAAAGAAGGTTGAAGTTAGTTTTATAGAAATGAATTGTACAATAATTTTGTAAACAACATTACATAGAAAGAGTGAATAATTGCATTATTTTTATTGTAAGAAGGAAGAAAAAAGGCACGAAAGAATAAATAAGGAGATCTTTAGAACGAGCATAGACGTACGTTGCATGGAAGCAAAATGAAAAGCAATGTTGTTGGAAGCCAAGTTGTAGTTGAAGCTGAAGCTCCATTCGGCACCAAACTGTAGCGTGGAACTGGCATTGGTGACCCAAATTGGAAAACAAAATACATTACAAGTCGGTGCTAATATCATGTCATGTTTTGTTGTAGTTGGGGTGTGGATAATTTATTGAACCAATCAAAAGTGCAGATGAAGTAAACACAAAGTACACTAATATGTCCGTATCAGATAACTAGTTGTTTGAAAGACCGATTCGCGGCATGGACCGACGCCTGCATGCAACCATTATCAGACCAACGTCATGCCATGCCATGCCAGCCTCACTCCACTCCACTCCACTGCAACGAACAGTGTTACGAATTGCTATGAGTTATTTTGATTTTATAAATTGCCCTAGCTAGGCCATTTTTATAAATCCACAACGCCATTCAGGCATTACAGGACCAATGTTTCCACTGGACTGGAGGGCAGCAGCATTCGAGGTTAACCAGGTAGGGTTACAGCAGGCAGCCTCAGGTATTTCGAGTGGAGTATTTCCAATGGTGTGGAGGGAAGCAGCGTTCGCCATTAAACAGGTAGGATAATTACTGTACTGTTCTTATTCTAATGTTTTCAAATGATTACTAAATGTTTACACACCTGTTAGAATAAGGAGATTAGGGACTAGTAACCTGCTGCACGCACAGATTTGTAAATGTTTACAAACCCTTCCTCTTTTCTATTATTTCCTTTCCCCTTTCCCCTCTCTCTGGGGTTATTTTTACCATTCTTCCTTCATACTGGCTTTTGTTCTAGCTTCTGTTAAAGATTACCAAATGAATGAAAATGAAAGATTACCAAATGAATGAAAAAGAAAAGACTACATAATATAACAGCAAAACCAAATGAAGCTATAATATAACAGCAATTTTTAAATCGAATTTGAAGCTATAAATAACTATTGGTTTTCTTGATTGAACTTTGAATAGGTGACATCGAAAAACAGCAGTGAAGGCGAAAATCAAATGCCTTTTTATGTTGGTGCCATGGGAGGAGGTGATCCTACATACAATCGAGCCCAACGAAAGAAGATACTGGCAGACAAACGAAAGAGGAGAAGAGTGGAGAATAATTTGCAGCCACCACCCAATTCTGGATTGGGATTTCGTCACAAGAGGCCACGACATCGACGCAATAATGCTCACATGGATGCAGATGCACAGAACATTGAATTTGATTACGTGTGTCATCTTTTTGGGCTTTTTTCTAAATGCAATATGAAATACTGTACTCCTAAAAAAAAATTATTACAAAATGATGCTAATACATGGATTTAGAAAATGAAGGTTAATATGTGATATAATCCAATTTCGGGATAAAGATATTACATTAATGAATTATATTTATTTTGTTTGTTGTTTTTTCCAGGAAATAAACAAAGGTGATCTCAAAATTCTTTTAAAGAAAAAGCTTACAGAGAGTGACTTGGGTCGTTTAAGAAGAATGGTGATTCCCAAGGTAAGATGTATTCTTTTAAGATATTGTGAACAATATAACTTCAGTAGATTAAGCATGCTAGTTTTTCTTATGAGATTTTTGTGCAGAAAGGAGCCGAAGCCCATCTTCCTGCCTTTGCTGACGAAAAAATAAAGTTGATGCCAATGGTGGACATGGATACCTTTCAGAAATGGAGATTTAGATATTCGTATACTTGTTTTACTGTTTGAGTATTAAAATTTCCTTAATTAAAACTTATATTAGATTATAAAATAATATATTCTATAAGTTAAATTAAAGAACTGTTTTTTAATGATGGCAAAATTTAGGTTCTGGGGGAACAACAACAGCAGAATGTATATTTTAGAAAATATTGGTGAGTATTTATATCTATTTATATCTATAAATTTATAATTTACATAAGTTTATATCAATTTATAATGTATGTTTAATTATTTTAACACATTGTTAAATAAATTGTTAAATAAATTGGTTTTTTTTCTTTTACATTAAACATGAAGTGTTGAAAAATTCTCCCACCTTAATCATACAAGAATTAGTTTCTTCAATCTCAAATTTTCTATTCCCAATATGCATGATTTGATTGCCTGGCTGAATGAATTGCAGGAGAATTTGTTTATTCACATGACCTTAAACCAGGAGATTTTATCACCATATACAAAGACAATATCAATGGAAAATATGTAAGTAAGTTTGGATAGAATAAGTTTGGTTTGAAAATTGTATAAATTTGATGGTTATAAATATTCATTTTATTTTTTGAAAATCAACTCCAAAAATAATTATTGTTTTTGATCATTTTATGGATTCATTTTTTTTTTGCAAATTTAGGTGATCAAAGGACAGAAGCTCCTAAATAATGAAAACGCTGTGGACAATTCTGGTGAGCGAAATAGAGTTGATGCACTACAGAGTCTCAACCTCGAGCATAATAGAGACCCGAATGACGAAAGCAGAAAGCCACAGAATTTAATGTTCCCTATTGAGGTCGATCCAGCTCCTGCATTCCATGAAGCTGGTGATTCGTCTCAACGGGCACATGATCCTAACCATTATCTGCACCCTCCACTCTCTATTGAGATAAATGAAATAATCCAGGCTCATGATTGCTCTTCATATTTCGAAGAAAAATACATCAATGAATGGGTCACCTTAATATTGGCTTTACGTGACCAATGTATTCAATGAGGCTAGTCGTATAAGAATCTATTTGTTACTCGGATTCGGGTTAGATGTTCAGATAACATAGACTCAAGGTGACTTTGATACCATCTTTGAGGATGACTTTAGCTTCCACTTTGATCATTACTGCTAAAATGCAATTTAAATTTTCATTCTTGTAATTCCAATCACAATCATTTTTGTCTTAATTTGAATGTGGTGTTAAATGAATCTAAATCATAAAATTGTATAGTTTGTTTGGATATGATGGCTTAGACTTTGATCTTTTCTGCTAAATGGAATTTAAATCTTCATTCTGGTAATTCAAATCACAATCATTTTTGTTTTAATTTGAATGTGATGTTAAATGAATCTAAATCATATAAAACTTTATAGCTTGTTTGGATGTTTTCTTAAACATTTATTTAATCAACATAGCTCTTTAATACTAAATATGTTAAATACCTTTTCATTTTAGATTGTAATATTTTTCTTAGTTTTTATGTAAAGTAATATTATCTCTCATTTAAAACAAACATGGTTACTAAAATAGCATAATTCTTTGTACATGATGATGATGATTAACTCTATTGAGACCAACTTTGGTATATGGGAACTTAAGGAAAATGCTTGGTTTACTTTAAAATCTTGCTTGGTTTACTTTAAAATCTTGTTAGTGTGCTTAAAAAACTTGCCAAGAAGCTTTCAAAGCTTATTATAGTTTTGACAAGTTAGGAGGTTATAAAAGTTTGTATCGTGCCATATTAATTCCTCATTTTTTTTAGCTTCTCTTAAAGATTACCAAATGAATGAACAAGAAAGATTATCAAATGAATGAAAAAGAAAAGATGGAATACTAGTGGGCATATTAATTGACAAGTAATGAAATGCACAACAAGAACAAAACCATAAATTAAAGATTCACTAATTCTAGATAAAGTGACCAAATCAACTAATCAACCAACTAACTAATTATTAACTATTAATCATAATGAACCAATAAACTAATAAAATTACAATTCTTGATAACTCTTAGCTGAGGTATCTTGATTGTCTTTATCATATTCACTCATATCCTTGTTGTGATGAGGGTTAGAATTTCATTTCATCTTTATCCTTCAAACTAAAAAAAAATTGACATTTTAAGTGTTTATCTCTCTAGTTACATAAAGTTTTATTCAAAGAGTTACCATGAGGTAGAATTCTTTTACTAATAATTTTTTTAATAAAAAATTAAGTAATAAAACAATTATTTTTTGTTATATACAAAAATCTAACAAAATTACTTGAAAAAATAATACAAAACAATAATTAACACCCACCAACATTATCATTTATGCAATATACACTTATTAACATCCATATTATCTGCTGGAAAGATTTCGAAAAGGGTCCCAGACATTTTTTTGACGGTCACTTTCGGTAGCTCGCGAAGGCTCTGCTAGGGCTTCGGCTCCTCGGCGGCTCCAGCTAGGGCTTCGGCCTGATGCCCCTTCCCGGCCGGCAACTCCCCTGCTCCTCCTCTCGGCGGACCCTCGACGGCTCCTCTTCGCCTTGCTTGCTTTCCCACATGGCTCCTTCTGTGGATGTTCCTCGTTCTTTCGGTGAGACGGTCAAGCACAGCCTCAGTTTCTTTCCTCCTTTGCTAGTGGTGCATGAAGCCCCTGCTCTCACCATTCTTGTCATTCAAGATGCTATGGATCATGCTGTGCACTACTCCTCTCATGCTTTGGTTTGCAATTTTAATGGACTCTGGCCCAGGTTATCAGATCTGCACTCTTGGGTCTCCTCAGAATGGAACCCTCTCTTAAAAGAGGGAGCCATCATTTGCCCTTGTGAAAAAGGGGTTTTTATTGTAATCTTTGTTTCTGTAGAAGATAAGGATCTGATCTATGGCTCTGGGCCGTGGTTCTCGGGCAAGTCGGGTATGTCCTTGCAACCCTGGTCCCCTTCCTTTGATGCTTCAACGGTTGTTATCTCTTCGGCTCCAGTATGGGTGAGGCTCCCAAATCTTCCTCTCCATTTCTGGGGTCTCTCCTCTCTGCAATCCATTGGGAATGCCCTCGAAAAGTTTCACAGCAAAAGTCAAGAAACTAAGACTGCCTTCACCACCTATGCCCGGATTTGTGTGGAAATGGATTTCAGCAAAGGATTTCCAGCGACAATAATCTTGGCTAGCAAGGGCTATTCTTGGACTCAAAAGCTAGATTACGAGCAAATCCATTTCAGATGTAGAGCTTGTTGTGAGACAGGGCACTTAGCCCTCAACTGCAAAAAAATTCCAGAGAAAAATAAAGAAAGGAAAAACCATCGGAAGCCCACTTGGTGGATCGGTGCAAATTCTAACCACCAGTTAATCTGCAAGGACCTGGATCTCCCAAAAGGAACTCCAGATGATGAAAACAGCAGTATCTCATCTCACCTTCCGAAGGAAACTCCAACGGATGAAATCAATAGCGAACCAGATCAGCATCCCATGCAACCCCTCCCTTCCAAGGAAACCGTGGAGCCACCAAAAAAGCCTACCGCATTAAGTTGGATAGATCAAGCAGACGAAGAAGACCCTCTAAACTCTCCTCATGTTAGCCAAGCAGCAGGTAAAGTCCAAGAAAACACCAAAGAATGGACGAAAGTCTCAAAAAAGAAGAAGCCCCCTCATTCAAGGCAACCTGTAATAACGTGAAGCCACTTCGGCACCGTGAAAGAGTTCTCGACTTAAATTTTGTAAAGACAGCAGTGTCAGTCTTTGACAGCTATCTTTCAAAAGCAACATGAACTATGTAGGTTTCTCTTCAGTGGTTAGGCCACTGCTCTTTTAAATCAATCCATAACTTTTTTTGTCTTAAAAAAATAAAAAAAAACATCCATATTATCTGCAATTAAAATTTAGATTTAGAATAGGTTTCAAAGTTCAAGCTCTCAAAAAAATAACAACCACTAGTTAATGGTTGTCACTGATTCTGTCAGATTGTGAGATTGAAATACAATATTAGGATGTTTTTCTTAATTTTTAAATCGAATTTGAAGCTATAAATAACGATTGGTTTTCTTGGTTGAAGTTTGAATAGGTGACGTCGAAAAACAGCAGCGAAGACGAAAATCAAATGCCTTTTTATGTTGGTGCCGTGGGAGGAGGAGATCTACATACAATCGAGATCTTATATTTATTCATATATATTAATTTAAATATATTAATTTATAATTTATGTTTAATAGGCTTAACAAGTTACTAAATAAATTGTTTTTTTTTCTTTTATTTTAAGTATGGAGCGTTGAAAACATCTCCCACCTTAATCGTACAAAAAAATCTCCCACTTTAATCGTACAAGAGTTAGTTTCTCTAGTCTCAAATTTTCTATTCCTAATAAGCGTGATTTGATTTGATTGCAGGAGAATTTGTTAATTCACATGACCTTAAACAAGGAGATTTTATCACCCTATACAAAGACAATATCAATGGAAAATATGTGAGTGGGTTTCGATAGAATAAGTTTGGTTTCAGAATTTTATGGTTATAAATATTCATTTTTATTTTTTTGAAAATCAATAGAAAAAATAATTACGAATTATTGTTTTTGATCATTTTATGAATTCATTTTCCTGTGCAAATTTGGGTAACCTTTTACATTGGACATGGGACTGATTGTCTCTTTCCCGCTAAAACGGAGATAATGAAGCACATTCTTCATTTTTGTAATTCAAATCACAAATCAGTTTTGTCCTAATTTGAATTTGGAGCTAAATAAATCTAAATCATAAAACTTTATAATATGTTAGGATGTTTTCTTAAACATTTATTTAACCAAAATAACTCATTTTCTTTTCATTTTAGATTGTAATATTTTTCTTAATTTTTATTTAAAATAGTATTTTTCTTAAGTCTTCAATTTTTTTAATCTCTAATTTGATAAAATGTGTAACCAAATATTTTCAAAAGAGATGAAATTTCCATTAATTTAATATGATATAAATTTGTATATACAATTTATGTCATTATTCACTCATGTACTATTATTTCATAAACTTTCTAAATATTTTATTGTAGTTGTAAATATGATTGAATTCTTATTGTTATAAAAAAATTAAAAAAAATTATTATTATTATTATTAAACATAGTTTTTAAAATAAGTTTTAGTTTTTTAAGAATGTTTTTTTTAAATAATTATTGAAAATTAAGAAATAACTTCATTTTCTTCTTTACATACACTTTAATTTGCTTGATAACAATATTATATAAAAGATTATATATGTCCAACTAAGCTTTTATGTTTCTATTTGATTAATTTTTAATCATCTTTTTACAAGAATAGATTACCTCAACTTGCTTTGCATTACTTTGAATTGGGAGAAGGTACCTTGTGCCATCACAATCTTCATTTGAATCTTTTGAGCCAATAAATTTTGACAATTTTGCAACCATGCTATGGTATAGAAAGTGACTCTTCCTAGTCTTTTAGTAAATTACTTAAAAGACAAACCTCTGGAAACGTATTTGGGACAACAAGATAGTTAAAATATTAGTGTCAAAACAAGCTTGTTTGTAATTCATTTTTTTCTTTGATATAAAATCATCAACATCCACACCTAGATGGGGTGACAGGAAAGTGATAATAAACATGATTGGATTCCTTCAATCGACGATGTGGTGGGACGAGGTAGCTATGTGCATGTGCTCCATTACTTTGACTCATGAAATTTTGTGGCAATGGTTTGAACTGATCATGATAGCAAGGATCAAAACTAGTTATCCCTCCAAACATTGGCCCATTGATGTTCATACAATGCCTCACAACTATAATCATTCTGTGACCAAGAGCCAATAGAATGTGTTTGTGGAGAAGGTTACTCTTTATTCTCTAGGTGAACCAGTGTGTGGTTTTGTAGGTGAATGTTTCGTATCCTAGTTTGACAGGTGGGCATTATATCTTCTAGGCTCTTATGTCCTCAAATAAATTTAGTTTGACTTCTTCAATTCCATGCTTCCTCAAGTCGTCAGACAACAAGTTCATTTCCATTGTATTTACCAAAAAGAAGAGCCTAGTTTGGAGCTTTGGTTGGAAGATCTCATTTTATGATAGGGAATAGGAGTTCGATGAAATGATGGTAGGAAATTAGTATACCTTCTCACACTAGATAGGAAAGGAGATATGGATATTAAATAGGAGGATTCCATAACTAATAGGTATAAGTAGAGGACAACTAATTAGAGAAGAAGGAAATTGGCACAAGAGGAAAGACATCCTTGAAATACAGTCACAAGGAATCCCTAAAGTGGATTCCCAACACTATATTTTCTAGAAGTTAAGATAATAAGGTTTTCAGGACGACAAACATTTATTGTTTGGTCAAATCACTCTTTGCTCAAGTAATGGAAGAAATGATAAGTACTAAAATTGTTGCAGGGTTTTCAAGCCTTCCAAAATGGTAAAATGTTGAAAGTTTAGGTTTTACCCATGACGAGATAAAGTTGAAAAGCACCACAAGGATCTAGCGCTTAAACATTAACCGAAGGAGAAAGCACGACACCATAGACCGAAGATCGATCGCTAAATAGAAACGAGTGGAACACCATTGATCTTGAATCAAATTAACGGGCTAGAGTACTAGTGCATCAAAAAGTGCTAGAGAGATAAAGAGAAGTATCGAGATCATCTAAAAAAGTGATCACCAAATCAACAACTCACATTGATAGCGCACTGAAAAAACATGTTAAATTTATTTTTGACTGAGAATGAGTTGTCCTCATTGTTGCTGAGGATACATGGTGAATTTTGATTGCAAACTCCTTGCAAAATGATTTGGAAATACTACTAAGCTCATGGGGAGTTACTTCCTATGAAAAATGCCCTGGTTTGTGCCAAAATATGCCAATTAACAGTGGATCCATGCTAGCAAAAGGTGACACAGTGGCGCACATGTTAGTGTTGAATGTACAACATCAGGACCCATTCTCCAGACTTGTGAGTAATATCAAGTACTATATATCCTCATCTGTTGAGGTGGTGATGTTGTATTGTAAAGTCTTGTGAGTAATACAAAGGATACATACTTGTGATTAATATCAAGTCATAATTCTCATAACTTAGGAATCCTATGATGTGGACCTCCAATTATAGAGGTGGACTTATGAGTATATCAAGTCAGATTCTCATGTAGACCCTAGTTATAGTGGGTACCCTTGGGGTGGGCCTCCAACTATAGAGGTGAAATGATTTGCATGTTGAAGCATAAATGTTATGTAATATATTACTAACCAGGGTCATTCAAGATGGATAAAGCTATTAAGTATCCTATAGGGACTGGCCACCTCTAGAGTGAATTAATTTAGCATATGACTATATGGTTTGAGAGTAATATAATATGATCATAGCATGCGACAATTCTTTTGATTATAATGTGATATGATAGATAAATAAAGTTAACACATATTGATCATGCATAAAGATAAAATATAAAGAGATAAGCAATGAAGAGATCATGAGAAAAAGATAATTCAAAATTCCCATGTGGATGACTAAGTGAACTCAAGTTATAAAGCTTCAGTTAAATAACAATGTATGCCTCAATCGATGATTCAGTTAAATCATCAGTTGAAATATTAATGTATGTAATTAGTTAATGTAGATTATCTGTTTAAAAGAATAGATTACATTGAAACTTGTTCCGCATTACTTTGATTTGGTAGAAGGTACCTTGTGCCATCACAATCTTCATTTGAATATTTTGAGCCAATTAATTTTGACAATTTTGCAAGCATGCTATAATATAGAAAGTGACTCTTCCTAGTCTTTTAGTCAATGAATTTAAAAGACAAACCTTTGGAAACATGCTTGGGACAACAGGATCAAGAAGATCGAAGTAAGGATAGCAAGGATCAAACCTAACTAAGTTTCACTGAAAAGGATCAAGAAGATCGAAGTGCTTCTACAAAGGATCAAGAAGATCAAAGTATCGCTGCAAAGGATAAAGTGATCGTGTGTTGCAGAAGATAAAGACTTAGTGTTGTAGAAGACAATGTTCTCGTACTAAAGACATTGAAGAGTAACTATTCGAGTTGCTAATTGTGGAAACTTGCTATGACATATAGATGTATCACCTTGATAATGTTGTAGATTATCTCTCTCTCTCTCATTACTCCTGTAGTTGATGATAATGTTGTCAATAGAATACCCTTCTCGTTAAGTGGGAGTGTTGAAATATTGTAACTTCAAAGGATATTCTAAATGTATTTTACTGATGTACCCCAATGGAGATGTATTATTCCTCTGTCGAGATGTTACTATTGTATTTGGTCATCATAGAGTCACGAAGTAAATCCTCCATTATAAGTTGGGTCAATAGTACCCTAATGAATATAATATAATATTGTTATGAGTCTTCCTAGGTGAAGTCGGCCCAGACACTTAAGTGGGGCCGACTTGTTAGGTTAAAAGTCAAGTGAAAAAAAGAGTATAAATATAAGAGTTGTGTTCCTCATTTTAAAAAACACACTCACTTTTGTATAGCGCATGGGAGAGAGAGAGATATATATCTGCTAGGAGAAGGCGCACCTGTCTGGGGTCTTGTCTTGTACTTTTGATACACCTTATAGAGAGAAAGTTTTGCTAGGTTTTCTTCCCCATGAGGGTTTCCCAGGATAAATCTTTGTGTTCTTTTGTGTGTTTATTAATGTCTATCTTTAAATGATCATTTTTCTTATGGTTATGTTGTTATCATGCTAAATGTTATTAGATCTGGTATAACCACTAAAAACTTAACACTTTTGGGATTGAAAAAGGAAGAAGCTTACCCAATTGCCTAGAAAAGATGTCATCTATGGGTACAAAGACTCTAGGGAGATAATTTTCTACTCTAGACTTGAAAGAACCTTGAATATAGTATCCACAATATGAGAGTTATCCTCATTGGTGATTTCCCTATGCGTCCTTTGATTTTTGTGAAGCCTATAATGTAGAAGAAGCATCAAGTATTTTGATAGCCATGAAAAACTTTTAAGAGTTTAGCTCAGTCCTTTACTTAGGTTAGAAATAGTTCCACATTTTGATGATGAGCCATTGGCACTTTAAATATGGGTTCATTAAGTAGTTTTCCTTGTAGTGAGACAATTCCATTTAAAATATTTATAAACATGGCATAAAGAACAAATGAAAGGGATGTTTACATAGTCTAACATCTAGGTGTATTTTCACTTTCCATATTATATAACCATTTTTTTTAATCCCTTCCATTAGATCTTCCTCAATGAAAACTCCATTCACCTTCGTTTGACTCCTGTAATCATGTATCTCATAAAAAAATATGATTTTTTTTATTTAACTCATTATAGTTGCAAGGGTCAAGACTATTCTCTTTTCGAGTCAAATAATGGAGACCACTGATTAGAGACGAGGATCAAATTTACCTAGAGACAATATCTCCACATATCTACATAGAAACCTCTACCTTTTGGAATTATGGACCAAATTCCCCTAATAACACAAAAATAGAAATAAAGAGTAACTTCAAGCCTTATAAGGAATAAGAATTCTCCTAAATAGGGAAAGCACCTTTTACAATATAACAAATTCATAAGATAAGATGTCATCTAAAATTATATGTCCTTAGTATATACAAGAGACAAAGGTTACCAACATAATTAAGTTCCTATTCAACCATCAAATAAAATTTAAGTTCCTATTTTTACCATTAAGTTCTTAGTTTTAACATGAAATTTAATATTTAATCTTTAAGTTCTTAGTTTTAACATGAAATTTAATATTAATCTTTCCTTAGTAGATTTCATATATAGTTATAATCTAGTACACATTTTGTTTGCGTGGCATAATTTTCATGTATTAGGTTTCAAATGTTATGACATTAGGTTTGCATGGCAAGATGTTCTTTTTTATTTTGGGTGTTTTTAATATTTTTAAGTTTGTATAAACTTATATAGATGATCACTATATATTGTGATTTATTACAACATTGTACAAACACCATGTTTAATTATTTATCAAATCAAAAAGTTATATAAATGAACATTGAATACTGTGATTTTATTAATGCATATGAATGAAGAACATATATATTCTATAGAATCTATGTCTAATTAAATTAAGTTAATTAGACATTGAATACTATGGTTTTATTAATGCATATGAATGAAGAACATATATATTCTATAGAATCTATGTCTAATTAAATTAAGTTAAGTTATATTATTAATATCCACCATGTCCAAGTCTAACTAAATCAAGTTAAGTTATATTTATTAATAGTTACTATGTCTATTTATAAGTCCAATGAATACTACTATTTTCTAAGTGCTTTAGAATGAAGAGTATATTTATTTAGCAATGGGAGAGAGTCTTTCCTCACTCTTACCTAGACAAGCGACCACTCTTACCTTAGTTACTTATCTCTAACTACTTTAGAAGTCAAAACCTTCTAGGGAAGAGCCCTATGAAGTCTAATTACAAGAGTGAGAGTGTTATGTTGATTGTGGTTGAGAGACTATATCAGTATATTTCTCAATGCAGTAGTATATGCGTTCACTCCTCTCCTCTACATAAGATTATGGTTTAAACACACTACTATATCAAATAAGAAGACAACTTATTAGCGTTGGTATCATAGAAAATGTGCCATGTAACAATATCAATCCTTCAGTAATGCACGCCACCAATGCAAACAAAATTACTATTATCTTTAACGTAAAAAATCAGGGTACAAGTTATTTATCAGCAAGCATCGTATTTCGCGTGGAGTTTCAGGGCCAGTTTGTAGCTATTTTACATTTGTAAATGTCACAAACCCTTAAGATTCGAGAACACCATCGTAGAGCATCATATATGTTCTTTTTATAAAATTATTACTGCGCCTTTCAAACTAGACGTTGTAAGCATTTCCCATAGACATTATTTAATGATTAGTGCGCCTTTCAAACTAGACGTTGTAAGCATTTCCCATAGACATTATTTAATGATTACTGCGCCTTTCAAACTAGACGTTGTGAGCATTTCCCATAGACATTAATAAATATCAAGACCTTCACTCAGCATGCTCCTTCGATCTCACCTATATTTCAATCAAGCAAGAAAGAAATTTTCTATGTCCCGATCCTCAAACTTGTCAATTTGTTGTGCTCGAGTGTAATACAAACCCTTATTCGCTAGAAAAATTTTACACAGAGCAAACAATGTTACGCTAAATCTAAAGGTAAACACTGCCAGGGATTTTTAGATGAACGGGTTACGGGCCCATGTGGGGGTGAAACTTGTCCGTAGGGGATTTGAAACACCCTTGCTTGATCACGAAATCGAGACCCAGTTAACAAAGCCGGGAAGACAGAGGAGCGATTAGCGAAAAGGAGCGGATATGGAGTGGCAGATAGGAGGTAAAGGTTGGGGCAGCAGTCTACGGAGGCATGGAAGTGTGTATCACGCTGGTCAGTGAAGAGGATAGGGTAGTGAGCAGGCCGTGAGAGAGTTTGGGGAGGCGAATGATAGGAAAGGAGGCTTCCGTGAGACAGGGAGAGTAGAGGGCTGCCACTGTAAGGGTATCCCTATGGAATGGTCGCGTGGGCGCTCATATGGCATATAGGAGCCCAGGGAGAAAGGATGACCAACTATGATGGAGTGCAGAAGGGCTGCGAAGCGAGGATGGTGGAAGAAAACATCGAATGGAGGAAAAGGAGCGACAACGTGATAGGTATGCGCTAGCGTGGAGGAGGGCATTTGGTTGAGGTATCCCATGGGGAGAATACGCCAGAACGGCGTAAAGGTGAGCCCGCTGACTGAGAGGAGCAGCCATAATGGAGAGTAAAAAGAGCTACAAGCCACGAAAGGGGATGGTGAGATAGGTAAAAGGAATCCTGCTCGGCTGTCATGGTATGGAAAATAATTTCGGGCTGTGAGGAGGCAACCAAGGAAAAAGGAGCTTAGGGCTCGTGGGGGTAAAAAGTGGAAACACTGCTATAGCAGCGAAGGTGGGAAGGGACTTAGGGTAGGTCGCGAAGAAGGAAGGAGGAGCAAAGAGGGCATGGAGATAGATGCTATAAGTGGTTTGGAGTCACAGCGTGCTGGGGGAGGCTCGCGTAGGTGTTTGGGACAGATTTCGAGGAGAAAGGGAGTGAATCGAGCGTTGATGAGTTTTGTGAAGGAGGAGAAACTAGCCCTAGAACTAACCTATGCTAAACCTAAAACTATTCTAACACCTAAGAATTAACCCTCTACTAACACTAACTTAAGAAATAACATAAAACTGAGTTAGCCTAACCCTAAGAGCTAACCCTAGATTAGATTTTGCAAGAGAAATAAGTGTGAAAACCTATAGAAACCCTAGCGCAAGCCCTACCTAGCTTAGGGTTTTTGAGGATGAGCACTAACCTAGCAAGGAAGGGTCCAAGTTAAGAAACTAGGCTAGGAAAACTGTGACGAAACCTTAGGGCACCCTCATAAGGAGACGTGCCTTCGTTTGCTAAGGTGACAAGAGGAAGGTAAAGGCATATCCTAGGGAAGAGTGCAGCTCTAAGGCCACCACTAAGACTCTGACATGCACATCCACCAACATTCAACAAAAAGTTAAGAAGCCTGACCTCCTTGTGCTTGTGTTCATTCAACAAATCGAAGCATCACCGAAAGCAAATATTTGCCAAAGAATTATCAAAAAAATAGCTTGCATTAACTAGAAAACTTTTTCACAAGGAGCGCATCCATCGAGAGAAACCCTAAGAAGGGTAAAACAAATACATTGTGATTTATCCCATAAGTTCTGATTTAAATGAAAGTGAGGAGATCTATTTATATGATCTCACACTCACTTATCCAAGCCTACATGCCTTAAAACAAGTAAATTTATAATTATTAAATCTCAACTTAAAATTAAAAGAAAATAACAATAAAATATAAACTAAGGTAGCCTACCTGGGGTATTTGCACCCCTAGGTGCCAAAACATGTTCAAATGCGTGAATCGCTCTGAACGAAAGGTCGTAGCGGTATGGAGGGAGGGTGTCATGCCCCATCTAACCCCTAGAATACTGTAAAATCCCTCAACGCCCTCCTCAAAGCATGCAAACAACCTGACATGGAGGATTCCTTCCTCTGAGGAATGAAGGCCAAGGAGAGCCATGACCCACTGACTAAAGGGCCAGGAGGGTGTATGAAGTGGCCGCAACTGAAGACTAGTGTCTTGTGGCTAAAGAATAGTCCACCAGAGCGTGCAAGAAGGAAATGGATCCATGAGACTGAGTAGTCAACCTTTAGGGGTCATGGACACCAACCCTAAGGTCAAAAACCTCTTTAAAAGGGAAGTCAACAATGCCATTAAGCCATATTACCCTTAAAGTAGGACCAAAGGATCTAGCCATGACCACCATCGCTCAATAACACCCCTCTTGGACGAAAAATTTGGCCCTCTCTCTATGGTACACAAGAAGGTGTGTTGGGTACAAGTGCAGCGTAACACTGGCTCCAACTACGAGATGGGTGCTTTTTCTGAGAGTGCTTGAGAATCTGTGAATTCGTTGGTACATATATACCTACACACATATAAAATGCCCAAGAGATTAAAAGCATCTAGAGGCAGACACTTCTATCCTGCCTTGTTCACAAAATGAGGGAAGCAAACTAAGAACAATAAACTAACTAGACATGAAATGAAATACACAAAAATATGCATAATGCAACTAACCCTACCTACTCTAAGTAGGGTAATCAAAACATGTTGAGTGAGATCATACCACCAATGTAACCATTTAAGTAAGCAATTCATACATGTCATCTTACATTTTTTATTTAGTGTAATCCAAGACAATACCTAATTGATGATATGTTGAATTTGTACCAGGATCTTTATCTTGATGAGTGCACGAAACCAAACCTTCTTAAGAACTTGAAAAACTTGAAACCGGTCCCGTGGAGAAGCATCACTTTAACAAGATTTGTTGATCCATTCTTCTAGTGGACTTATGTATGGGACACCTCCATCATACATATCTTCAAAAAAAAATTGTTTGAAACCTACCCATGAATCCTGATTTTGAGAGGCTATCCGTGGAGTTGGACTTGCAAACATTCACATGTGAGACACAACCTATCTCTGCATTTATTCAAGATTTTCTTTGTACATACAGGTGGATAAGTGCAAGAAGTTGAGGGACCTTTTAGATGCAATGGTGGAGTGAAGTCAATCACTCTTGATCCAAAAAAAAAATCATCCCAAGCAACACCGAACCTACCAAGCCTAGTCCCAAGGCTGGAAATAGGCATGCCAACTAGGATAGTAAGACAAATCGCGCCTCCGTTACTGTAAAATTCAAGAGATTCCAACTGGTACTTTATTCATCAACAACACATTATGCCACCTATTCTTTACTGTAAAATTCAAGATCAATCTTTAAATTTACATGATAGATTTAGTTTATATGTCAATAGTTATACAGTTTTCAGTTCTTAGATATGTCATTATATCATGTGTTTATATTTCTAATGATATTTTATTTGTATTTATGATTGCAGTGGCTACTATGGATCGTAACAATGTGGAGATACTAAGGTTCATTGGCCATTTGAGAGAGATTGGTTTGGCTTGGAGGGGTGGACATGAGCTCTGTCGCTCCCTGTCAGATTCATTGTTATCTATTGTTGATATGATTGCAAGATCGAATGATGCGTTGTATAGCATCACATCTTACAGGGAGAGAAAAAGGCAACAATATGCTGATGGGTTGAGTTACAATGAGGTAAAAAAGCTGAAAATAACAAAACAAGCCATCTATTCATTGTTTAGACTGCCTGGGATGGATAACATCCCGGAGATCAGCAGGCCACATATTTCTATTGAGTGGTGCACTTTTCCACCCATCAGAGACAACTGGATGGATAGGTGGTACATGGTTTTTGACATTCCCCCTCACAACAATAAGGAAGTACCGATGTACTTCCTCCAAAAATCGTATGCAAAGTTTGTGATGGGTAAACATGTCAACTATTTTGACATGTTGGGCTTCCAGAGAGTTGGTAGGGGAATGCCCCAACACCGACCCCATGCTAGGCATAGAGATGCCAATCCACAGATACCTGCACCCCGTGCCCAGCTACCGAGGGCAGACATCCCTTCTGCACATGACATGGTTTCCCAGACCAGAGAGCGCCCTCTTCCTCTGCTGGTGTACAACCACCAGCTTCTGGTGGTGGAGGGACATCTATTGGTGGGGATAGACCGACATCCCATGTGCCTTAGAGTGAGCCGCATGTCTGCACATCGTGTGGGGGACCCTGTTATGGTCCTAGACCAAGACATGGTACCAGTACAATGACTGGTGGTCAGGTAAGGACTTTGTTTTAAAACTCTGTTATTGAACTCAATTTTTAATTGTTCCATACTATATCTAACATATTAAAAGATTTGTAATATGTATGCAATATTTACTCTTGCAGGATATTGATGCCTCTCACGGGGGTGGTACTGCACCCGGTGTGGTTGTACCCGAGACCTAGAGAACCACAATTGAGGTAATATTTAAACACTTGTCATATTGTTATTACATGTATAATTTTGTTAATGCATGTGTTAGTGTTGATTAATTTATTAAAATGTCTAATATTTACAATTTTTGAAGTTGCAAGAACCCCACTTAGAACGTGATGCTGAAGACATTGATATCAACGACATAGTCCAAGGTGGAATTTACGACTACTTGAAGAATGTAAGTACATGGGTTATGATTGAATCTTGTTTGAATTATTTAAATTTCTTACTGTACACTCTTTTATAGATCGTTAATGTAAATATAATTTTTAAACTTTCAGATGCTAGAGGCATCTGAAGAGGGGCAAGAAATTGATGGAAGTGGTCACTCCCATGGTGGAGATATGTCCCAGGAAGGGGTAAGTATATTACAACATGTTATTTTTTCAGTACATATTATTCCATCCATTCAAATCCATGTCTAACTATGGTAACACTTTATGAATGCAGACATCATCGCAGATCCCTGCACCGCCTCTTTGGTATGGATCTCCTCGTAGTCCAAACATAGATAAGGGGGTTGTTTACACCATATGAAGTCCCTCTTCCTTGAACAAAGCGGGTGTGCATGAGGATCAACCTATTCATCCCACGATAATGTACACACTTCCAATGGCAGTTGTTGGTTAGCTATGTATTCACTTCACAAGTGGTTTTTCCTAATATTATTTTCGCATGTTTACAGCATCAGGATGTAGAGTCATCCGTGCCAGACCTTAGTGGGATTTTTGATGCCGCTGTCAATGCTGCATCTACAATAGGGATAAGTCACACTGAGGTACATCTACTTGAATATTTGTAATTGTACATTTCATTTGTAGTGTTTCTGGACATGCACGATGTCTAACTATTTAATCATTTGGTGAATGTAGCCACACCCTGGTCCATTAGTGCATGCAACTGAGGTTGATGTTCAACCTATGGCTCCTCTTACTACTGGAGCGCACCAGCCTCATCCCCTAGAAATAGTTTTTTTCAGTGAGATGTTCATTTTTTACATAATTGATTAGTGCTTTCTCATTCATGTACATGTTGATAATTCTTGAGATAATTAACATTTTTTTTATTCGCAGAGAAGCATGGCAATGAGGCTCGCTGCAAGGTCGAGTACAGCAGAGGCACCTACACCCTCGACACCACAGGAACCTATACCCCCGACGGATGCAGTGAGTCTTTGTTTTATTTACAATTGAGTCATAATTTAAATTTTCAAACTTTGTTATTGATGGACAGTACTAGTTCAGTTACCTAATCAAGAAATATTGTCATTGATTTGCAGTCGCCAGAGATGCACAGTGGTAGTAGACATAGCCAAAGAGCATCAGGGTCCGGGAAAAACAAGAGAAAGTTAGAATTTTGATGTGTTAGTTCAGGACAAATTTGTATTTTTATGTATAGTACGGAGTTAGAGTATAGGGGCGCGGTCCAGGACAGATGTACTTTTGTTTGCACATGTACATCAAATATGTTTGTGATACATGTACATTGATAGGCCATAGATCTAGGCCTTATATTTTTGTATTATAACTTTAATGGTATAAAAAATATTTCATATCAAGGCTCTTGAGATATTCATGGTTCAGTCTTTTAAGTGTGATTATACATGTGTGGCGAAGAATGTTTCTATGTGTAATGTTCCCAATTTTTTATAGATTTTACGATTGTATGGAGATATCAGTTATAATTTTGAGAACAATGCACAATTACAATAAATTACGTAATGACAAAAATGTACATTTTAATTGTTTTTTACCACGATCCAATTGCATATACAATGTTATATTAACAATGTCAAATTGTATTCAAAAAGATGGAATATAGGTCTAATACACATTTAAGCACCCAGCACAGCTAAGAAACTGATCCAACTTAGTGGAATACAAAAGCACCTTACCCACATAACAACCTAACAAATGTTTAAAGGATGCATAAAGTTGACACACTTAAATGATGCACCAGTGTGGTCTACATAAATAAAATTATTTTTTGGCATGATGTCTTTCATCTAACGAGTACATGGGATACAAATCAAACCTAAAAGTATTCGAGTATTATAAGGTTGATTCAAAATAACGGCTATGACTATATCCTGCACATTATGTATGTCCTACACATTATTTAATCATTTTGTTAATGTACATGGCATTTGATGAATAGCCTCAAGTAACAACTTTGAAAGAGATGAAAGTTATGTGTGATTAATGTACATGGCATTTTCGAAGCATTTGTAGCGTGAAGATATATATATATTGTAATAATGTCATAATAGAATGGCCACTTGTTTCTAAACATAAACATGTTCCATTACATGGTTACTGACTTAATGGCATTGTATCCTCCTGCATTTCATCGTACAAACGCTCACATCTCTTATATGAGGGGAAGATCTACAATCACCTTCAAGCTGACCTTTATGTGCAAAAATTTCACGTTCACTTACTGAGCAAAACCCTAGTTTCCAAAATTGACAAAAAAAAAATGATCCCTTGTCCATGGACCCAGAGTAGAGGGCCACTCTAGCACTATCGCGATGTACTAAATCCAACGGAGTTGAGGGTTCATCGATCCGAGCAACGGTCATCAATCTATGGAACGTTGAATTCCACCTCCCATGGGCTTTTAGGGACACCCGTTGAATCCCTAACCGAGGCATAGAGTGGAAACCGTGCATCAAAAAGGGCTTTTAGTGGGTCGTGCAAGTGTGTTTAGGTAGGTTCCATGTGGGAACGCTAGCCACATGTTCACGGTCAAGGAATTTGCAAAGCCGACCCATATGTGCAAAAATTAGACATTCGCTTACTGAGCAAAACCCTAGTTTCCAAAATTGACCAAAATAATGGTCTTTTCTCCATGAAAGCAGATTAGAGGGCCACCCTAGCACTATCTCGATGTCTGAAATCCAACGAAGCTGATGGTTTGTCGATCTGAGCAACAGTCATGATTCTATGGCACGTTAAATCCCACCTCCTCTAGACTTTCAGGGACACCTGTTGAATCCCTACCCGGGGCATAGAATGGAAACCGTGCATCAAAAAGGACTTCCAGTGCTTCGTGCAAGCTTGTTTAGGCATGTATTATGTGGAAACTCTAGCCACACCTTCATGGTTGAGTAATATGCGAATTTGACCCCTATGTGCAAAAATTTCACATTCACTTACTGAGCAAAACCCTAGTTTCCAAAATTGACCAAAATAATGGTCTTTTCTCCATGGAACCAGATTAGAGGGCCACCCTAGCACTATCCCGATGTCCTAAATCCAATGGAGCCGATGGTTCATCGATCCGAGCAATGGTCATGATTCTGTGGCATGTTGAATCCCACCTCCTACAGGCTTTCAGGGACACCTGTTGAATCCCTACCCAGGGCATAGAATGGAAACCGTGTATCAAAAAGGGATTCCAGTGGGTCACACAAGTGTGTTTAGGCATGTGTTATGTGGGAACGCTAGCCACACCTTCACGGTCGAGCAATATGCGAATTTGACCCCCATGTGCAAAAAAATCACATTCACATACTGAGCAAAACCCTAGTTTCCAAAATTGACCAAAATAATGGTCTCTTCTCCATGGAACCATATTAGAGGGCCACCCTAGCACTATCCCGATGTCTTGAATCCAAAAGAGCTGACGGTTCGTCGATCCAAGCAAGGGTCGTGATTTTGTGGCACGTTGAATCCCACCTCCTACAGGCTTTCAGGGACACCTGTTGAATCCCTACCCAAGGCATAGAATGGAAACCATGTATAAAAAAGTGCTTCCAGTGGGTCGTACAAGCATGTTGAGGCATGTGTTATGTGGGAATGCTAGCCACACCTTAACGGTCGATAAATATGCGAATTTGACCCCCATGTGCAAAATTTTCACATTCACTTACTAAGCAAAACCCTAGTTTCCAAAATTGACCAAAATAATGGTCTCTTCTCCATGGAACCATATTAGAGGGCCACCCTAGCACTATCCCGATGTCCTAAATCCAATGGAGCCGATGGTGCGTCAATATGAGCAACGGCAATGATTCTTTGGCACATTGAATCCCACCTCCTATAGGCTTTCAGGGACACCTGTCGAATCCCTACCCGGGGCATAGAATGGAAACCGTGCATAAAAAAGGGCTTCCGGTGGGTCGTGCAAGCGTGTTTAGGCATGTGTTATGT
>LPNX010244263.1:322911-364287 GCA_001517045.1 Pseudotsuga menziesii
GGTGATGATGATGATGATGATGAAGATGAAGATGATGAAGATGATGATGATGATGATGATGATGATGACGATGGTGATGATGATGTTTATGATGTTGATGTTGAGGATTATGATGATCATGATGAAGATGATGATGATGATGATGATGATGAGGAAGGTGATGATGATGATGATGATGAGGATGATGGTGATGATGACGACGATGGTGATGATGATGTTCATGATGTTGATGGTGATGATGATGATCATGTTGATGATGATGATCATGATGAAGGTGATGATGATGATGACGATGGTGATGGTGATGATGATGTTGATGATGATGATGATGATGATGATGATGAAGATGAACATGATGAAGATGATGAAGATGAAGATGATGATGATGATGATGAAGATGAAGATGATGAAGATGAATATGATGATGATGATGATGATGATGATGATGATGATGATGAACGCTATTTTTGTTTTTACACAACGCGCATGCGATTGGTTTGTATATAACACGCATGCGTTTTGTTTATATAAAATGCGCACATGTTTTATTTAACTAAATCGTGCTCACGTATTCTTTAAATTCAAAAATTTATTCCCTCGAAATGATAAGGCCGAGTCTCCACCCATGCTTTCATGGAATTCCTATGCCTATGTGTCTGCTTTGTACTTTGCTTCGGATTCAACATGCATGTGCCTTGGAGCATGATAAACCATGGCTAATTCAGCATTATATCCAAATTTTCAATATGCTCGTGTTTAGCGGTTCGTCTGATTATGCTGCACACCTCCATTTTTTATGAGATTTTAAAAACAGATATGGTTTTTCTTGCAGATTCTAAATATGTAAATTTTAACAAGAATACATAATTTTTTTCTATTTTTTTCTTATTTATCTTCTGTCATCACTCCTCAACTCAAAAAACACACTGGTAGTGTTTCGTCCATATCTCTTTCGTTTCTCAACCATTTAAAAAAAAATTGTATGGTGCACTAAAGAACACCAACCTCTACATGCTATAAAAAACCCATTTCCAAATAATTACATTAAGACATTCAAACGCTGCACCCACAATTGACGTACCGTTTTCGAGGTTTGATCTCTTAGATAATTAAAAATAAAAATAAAAATATTATTTTTATTATTGAAAAAATAGTCGTGCACTAGTCCTATATGTTCTCTATACGTATACCAGTTTTCATAAGTGTATTCCATCATTTAGACACTCAGACGCTAACCCACAAAAACATATACCTTATAATTTGTCCGAAAAATAAAAAGTGCCCATTAAAATTTATCTAAATTTAGATAGTTAACAGCATTTTCAATAGAAAAATATATATATATTTGGAAAGGTCATTCAATTTCCTACATTTCTTGTTTTTTACTGATAACAAGATTCATTGTGTAAGTGTCTCAAAATATCCATGCAAGTTGATGGATGCCTATTTTTTCAGTTTTGTATTGCATCTAACGCGCCAAAAGAGACCCTCAACTTCTTGCACACACCCAGGTACATTGCTTATCGTTTCCACAATCATGTTAGTAACCCCAATAATCCTTGAACTTTTGAAATTATCAACAATGTAATCCATACCTTCATGCTTCAAATGAAACGATAAACAATAAATATCATGAAACTGAGGGATTAAGATCATATCTGTCCACCTACCTTCCTTGGTCTTGTTGAGACGTATCATCAAGGGCTTAAAGAGGTAGGGTAGAGCGGGCTGAACAAAATCTTCTACACTTCTTGAGGGGTACAATTGAGAGTGATAACCTAGGCTCATCATATGTTGAACATCTGCAAAAGAATCCTATGTGTGACAAGCTTCCTTGCTACAGGATGAGTATGATGGTGACATCATGGAAGAATCACCAGAGATACGAGGTTTCCAATCTTTGAATTTTTCATCATAATTCCCCATCTGCATATAACAACTATCTGCAAAGTTTGGTGTTGTTCCATATTCAATTATGGTGGAAAAAGGGTTGATCCACTCTTTGTCATTAGCCTCATAAGGGGAAGGAATGATCATATCTCTTTCAACATGGTATTCATAAGTTACGTCTTCAACATCCCTACTAGAGGTGACTGAGAGTTCCTCGTCCCAAATAGTGTCAAGTTGTGGCTCTTCCTAAGTAACTCTATCAAGATGTTCTTCCTCGCTGCAACGTATGGATACAATGATACCTGGTCTCGAGGAATCATATAAAGGTGGAACCATAAATTTCCAATAACCATCATCCTCAGGATTCCCGTTATTATGTTCCCAACGATCTAGTATTTCACAAGGAGTTTATGTATGTTAGAAGGGAGGAATCATCCTATCTTTCTGTTCCTCGGCTTATTCAATTAGGAATTCCATATCATCATATATGGGGCCATCATCATATTCATATGCTTGGGAAGCTTCATCTTTCGTGCTCAAGATATCATCAGGTAGACCCTAAACAATGGTTGCTTCAGACCGATCTTTGTTTTGGGATTCCTTACTGAACAAGTACTTCGCATGCTTAACATGAGGTATCAATTCGTCACGGCACCCTGAATCCCAGTGGTTATAGAATGTGTCCACCAATTCTACAAATGATGATATCATTCCTTTATCTAATCCCACAAACCAATCAAGGGACTTGCCTCCCAAGTGAAGGAAAAATGATCGCATCTAAACATATTCTTCTTCTTTGATACCATATTATGAAGCGATAGTCATAAACCATTCCACATGATGCACGACATTATCATGGTCACCCTTAAAGGCATGCCAGAATACCTCGGGTAACTCATCAGAATATCCTGGAAAAGTTGATAGATCAAGAAGAGCAAAACCAATTTCCATTTTTGTAGCAGTCGAATTATCAGGATCTTCAAACTTGAATGGACTATCATCTTCGGTTCCTTCTCTTGCATCATATTGAGTCTGGATTTTTCCCAGGGTTTCTTCCCATATTATGTCAATCATGGCCTTTATTTCTCGTTCATCAACACCGTAACCCCAACCCATGTTGAATGCATTAATGAACTGCCTGAGTGAAGAAAACAATTTGTGAGGAAAACCCTCATACCAATTTTTGACTAACAAATTGTCCTCTAGGTGAAGAGATAACAGAATTAGCCTCATCCTGATGTTTTCATGTACGATGTTACTTGCCATGATGAATTGCACGAATGCTTGCACATTGGATGTTGCATGGTTATGATATTGTTAGAACAACAAGAAGAGTGCCTTCCACCATCTTTAATGGTGTACTTGTGTGTGAAACTTGGAACGCATGAGAAGTCCAATGTGTCCATCAAAAATTCATAATTGGTCGCCATCTCATGAGGCTTCCCTATCTTTATAGAGTACTTCTTTTATTTTTCTTCAATTGGAATTTCTAGGAAAAACCTGTGAGGTTAGTTAAGCAAATCTCTCCAAAGTACTAAATAAAACAAGGGTGTACCAAATAGATGGGACAAGCTGAGCTATTTGTGGAATCGCCAGGTAATCCTGTAGGTTAGTCCTTTAAAAACAAATGTATGCAATCATATAGAACCAAGGACTTCAATACTTACCAAAATGTCATTTCTTGCTTGGATATATCACCTCAATGAATTTGAGGTCACCAACAACTACGTCTAGATGTTACTGGTTGAAATGGCATATAGAACCACCTATAAGCATATGTGAGACAAGTGACCACTGTCACCCTAGTTACTTATCGCTATCTGCTTTGGAAGTTGAAACCTCCTAGGGGAGAGCCCTATGCAACTCTACAAAAGACACCAAAACGCAAAATATCTCCCTTCGAAGGTTGTAAATGATCATTGTGTAATGGAGTCTAGTTACAAGAGTGGTAGTGTTATGTTGATTGTGGTTGAGAGACAATATTATTATATTTCTCAATGCAGTAGTGTATGCATCCAGTCCTCTACTTAAGTGCCACAACAAAGATTATGGTTTAAACACATTACTATATCAAATAAGAATAAAACTTATTAGCATTAAGATCATAGACAACACGCCATGTAACAATATCAATCCTTCACTAATGCACACCACCAATGCAAACATCATTACCATTATTTTTAATGCAAAAAATCAGGCTACAAGTTATTTATCAGCAAGCATAGCTTTTTGTGTTAAGTTTTAGGGAAATTTTGTAGCTATTTTTAATTTGTAAATGTCACAAACCCTTAAGCTTTGAGAACACCGTCGTAGACCATCATATATGTTCTTTTTTAATAAAATGATTACTATGCCTTTCAAAATAGACGTTGTAAGCATTTCCCATAGACATTAATAAATATCAAGGCCTTCACTGAGCATGCTCCTTCGATGTCACCTATATTCCAGTCAAGCAAGAAAGAACTTTTCTACATCCCATTCCTCAAACTTGTCAATTTGGTGTGCTCAAGTGCAATACAAACCCTTATTCACTAGAGAAATTTTACATAGAGAAAACAATGTTAGGCTAAATATGAAGGTAAACACTATCGGGGATCTTTAGATGAACTGGCCCATGCGGGGGTGAAACTTGTCCGTGGGGGATTTGAAACACCCTTGCTTTATCACGAAATTGAGACCTAGTTGACAAAGCTGGGACGGAAGAGGAGTGATCAATGAAGAGGAGCAGATATGGAATGGAAAATAGGTGGTAAAGGTTGGGTTGTAGTCTACTATTGGAAATATTAATCATTCGCAGATCCGTACCTGACTCTCAGTCGACTCTGTCAGAGTCTGTATCAGTCAAGATCTTGTCGGTCAGTCTGACAAGAGGGAAGAGTCCACAATTCGAAAATGTAAATCAGTCGAATTTATTTTTGAAGCTAAGTTGTTAGGTAGATATTTATTACCGTCTTTAATGGAGAGTCAGTCGATTCATGTAGAAGCAATTTTCAGGTTGCCTATAAATAGAAGAAGAAGATTGTAAATTAAGTTAGTCGCTAGACACATTAGACAGTAGAGAGAACTCCAGGTGAGAAAGAGAGAACTCTGAGCAGAGAGTAAAGTTGAAGCTCAAGCTTCTATGTATGTGATTCAGTTGAAGAGCCAAAGCTCTGTAAAAGGATTAGTTGGTAAGCCGACAAGTCTGGACAAACAAGTTTGTAATACCTTTGTTATTTCCGCATAGTTATATATATGAAATAGTTTATGGTTGAATGCATGTTTATTTGGCCACACATTATTTCCAGATTTACTTGTGTAAATGTCTTTCACAATTACAGTTGAGTGAAAGTTCAAGAACCCATAAATTTCTCACTCCGTGAAAGTTCCAAGTTTTATGCCACATTGGTCGACTCAAGTCTTCCTACATATTTGGGCATATGTTTTAACAAGTTCTTTGGAATTGTTAATGTGTTCAGTTTTACTTCATCTTACTCATAGGTGAAAAGCATTTGTAATTTATTAAGTCTTTTAGACTAAGAAACATACTCTATATATTTCGACCAAACCAAGTGAACCGAAAAGGTCGGTTGGGTCAGCCGACTTGAGAGGTTGAAGAGGTCATCCTACTTAGAGGTCGAAGAGGTAAACCGACTTAAGAGGTTGAAGAGGTCAACCTACTTAGAGGTCGAAGAGGTAAGCCATCTTAGAGGTTGAAGAGGTGAGCCGACTTAGAGGTGACAAGTGGTCAAGGTAAAATCAATCGGTAGAACCAACAAGTAAGTCAAAGTAAATCAGTCGAGTCGAAAGTCCGACCAAAGTTTATAAACTTTTCTAGTTGGGACTTAGACAAGTTTCACCTGATAAGTAAAAAAAAGAAAAAGAGGTCGGCGTGAAAATATTTAATTTTATTATTAACTGAGTGATAAACTCAAGTTTAGTCGGCTTGGTTTTGGCTAATTGGTATCAGAGAAAGGTTTATATCAGAGCAAGGTTTAGGAAATAAATCTTGTCTTAAAAGGTGGAAAATTAATTTTCTAAGGAAAGTTAATTAAAAATTAAAAATGGCTTCCACTTCTGGTTCATTACAAACTCCAATTTTTACAGGAAATAATTATGAATATTGGTCTCTAACAATGAAGGCTTTGTTTAAAGGTCAAGATGTTTGGGAGATAGTCCAGCATGGTTATGCAGAACTGGTAGACATGAGAGCATATAAAAATATCACATAGGCTGAGAAAGAGTTCTTAAGGGAACAGAGGAAGAAAGATGGAAAAGCTTTGTTTTACATACATCAATCTATGCATGAGAGCATACTCCCAAGAGTAGCAACAAAAAGTAATGCCAAGAAGGCATGGGATACATTGGAGACCTACTATCAAGGTTTGGATAAGGTAAGGACATCCAAGCTTCATATTCTGAGAAGAGATTTTAAATCTCTATCCATGAAAGATTCAGAGACCGTAGACAAATTCTACACCAGAGTTGTTGGTTTGATAAACCAACTGAAATCTCATAGAGAATCCATATAAGAGCAAAGAGTTGTTGAAAAAATTCTCAGAATTCTTCCCCCAAGATTTGAAAACTTGGTTGTGACCTTGGAAGAACACACAAACATGTCGACATTTACCATTGACGAGCTGCAAGCTTCACTCATCAATCATGAACACAGACTCAGCAAAACACAAACATCATTGGAAGGTGCATTCGTAGCACAGTCATCCATAAGCCGTGGTAGAGGCAAGGGGAGAAACAACTTTAGAGGCAGAGGAAGAAGTTCTTCAAGAGGAGGACAAGGCAGAAGTCCTGCAAATGTCAGTGGTAGAGGAGAAAATCAAAACCCAAGTCAGCCAAGTGGCCATAGGTTTGATAAATCAAAAGTCTAATGTCATTATTATAATAAGTTTGGTCGTTATGCATATGAGTGCAGGAAGAAACAATTTGACCAAGGAAGGAAAAGACCAAATCAGTCAACCAACACCAGCACTTCGATAAGTGCAATGTTAATGGCATCGACATCTCCACTCGAATGCAATGTTGTCCAAGAAAGTCCACATGACATATGGTACTTAGATTCAAGATGCATCAACCACATGATTGGTAATTTAAATTTATTTTCCAATCTAGACAATTCAGTTCAAACTGATGTTACACTTGGAAACAATGTCCAAGTTACTGTCTTGGGAAAAGGCACTGTTGATATTCTAACCAAACAGGGGGGGAGTAAGTATATCCCTGATATCTATCATGTCAAAGGTATGAAACATAATTTGTTAAGCATTGGATAGTTGATACAAAAAGGCCATAGAGTCTACATGGAAGATGATCACTGTCTGATCAAAGACAACCGTCCAAGTGACCAGTTGATAGAAAAAGTGCCAATGACAAGCAACCACTTGTTTCCATTGAGGATAGTTCCCGACATGAAAGGGAAGAAAAATACAGGATCTGCATTCAAGGAAGAAAGTAAAGAAACAGTCGAGCTCCTTGACAAGAAAGAAAATTGTAGTGCTAATTTGCAAGTTGCATTTCAGACAGAAGTTTAGGATGAATTCTGGTTGTGGAATTTCAGATTTGGACATCTGAATTTTGGTGGGATAAATCTACTCCACACAAAGAATATAGTGAAAGGATTTCCATTGATTGACAAACCAGAAAGGGTTTGTGAAGGCTGCATTTTTGGCAAGCAGCACAGAGAGACTTTTCCAGTTGGAAAGTCCTATAGAGCATGCACACCACTTGAAATTGTGCACTCTGATATTTCTGGTCCAATGCAGACACCATCCATTGGTGGCTGCAAGTATTTTCTAACTTTTATTGATGACTACTCAAGAAAAACATGGGTATATTTTTTGAAACATAAATCTGATGCATTTAGTTATTTTCAGCAATTCAAGGCACTCGTGGAGAACCAGAGTGGACACCGCATCAAGATCTTAAGGACCGACAGAGGAGGTGAATATGTTTCAAATGAATTTCTTAATTTTTGCAAGACCCATGGCATACAAAAACAATTCATTGCACGTTATACACCTCAACAGAACGGTATTTCCGAAAGAAAGAACAGAACCATCATGGAGATGGCACACAGCATGTTGGCAGCCAAGCATTTGACAAATGAATATTCGGGTGAAGCAGTTGCAACTATTGTATACATTATGAACTGGTGTCCGACAAAGAGTGTGGAGAACAAAGTTCCCCAAGAAGCATGGACAGGTATGAATCATAGTGTTTCTCATTTAAAATTTTTTGGTTGTGTTGCATATGATCATGTTCCAGATGAGTTGAGAAGGAAGCTAGACAAGAAGGGACAGAAACGTATTTTTGTCAGCTATTCTGAAGACACAAAATCATACAAGTTGTATGATCTTACCATAAGGAAAGTGATAATCAGTCGAGATGTTCAATTTGTTGAGAATGAATCATGGGATGGAAATGTCGACATAAATGTCAAGATTGTGTCGAATGTTGACAATGATGATATGGAAGAGGAAGTGGTTCAAACACCACATGTAAGTCAACCGGTCATAGCACCATTGACTCCCATGACACCATGACATGGTCCAACACAAGGACCATCGACACAAGTAGCAGTTCAAGATACACCAACAAGTACACCAAGATGACAACAAACTCCATCAAGCATTTCATCAAGGTCAACATCGACAGAACCGGTGAAGACAAGAAGTCTGCGTGAGATATATGAAGCTGGTACACCAAATTCATTCTCTCTCTTTGCATTATTTTATCCTATATATGATCCACTAACATTTGAAGAAGTTGTTGAAGAAGAAGTATGGGCACAAGCCATGGACGAAGAAATAGAATGCATTGAGAAGAACCAGACATGGGAATTGGTTGATGTACCAAAGTACAAAGATGTAATCAGTGTCAAATGGATTTATAATACAAAGCAAGATGCTGATGGGAATGTGCAAAATCACAAAGCAGGAATGGTAGCAAGAGGGTTCACACAGCAACTTGGCATAGACTTCAATGAAACGTTTGTACCTGTTGCATGCATGGATACAGTCAGAACAGTCTTGGCCATTGTTGCACAAAACAAATGGCCTGTTTATCAAATGGATGTCAAGTCGGAATTCTTAAATGGCTATCTAGATGAGGAAGTATATGTGGAACTAACACAAGGGTATGAAGTTCCAGGTCAAGATCATAAAGTGTACAGGTTGAAAAAGGAACTCTATGGTTTGAAGCAAGCAACTAGAGCTTGGTAAAAGTGGATTGATTCCTATCTCACTGAAAATGAATTTCACAGAAGTGAAAGTGAACCGACATTGTACACCAAATTTAATGAGCAAGGTAAGATGTTAATTGTCTTCCTATATGTAGATGATTTAATATTTACTGGTGATTTTGGTATAGCAGATTTTAAAGTAGTCATGGAAAGTGAATTTGAAATGACTGATCTGGGGCTTATGAAAATTTTTTTGGGCATTGAAGTTCAGCAGTATGAAAGTGGTATTTTTATATCACAGTATAAATATGCAATTGAAGTTTTAAAAATATTTAACATGTCTAATTGCAAGACAGCCCCAACACCAGTAATAATAGGTTTAAAATTGAGCAAGGATGATGAAGGATCCACTATCGATCCTACGCTGTTCAAAAGGCTTGTTGGCAGCCTTATGTATTTGACAGCAACAAGACCAGACATTATGCATGGAGTAATTATGATCTCAAGGTTCATGGAGTCACCAAAAGACTCTCATTGGCAAGCAGGTAAAAGAATTATGAGGTATGTAAGTGGCACAAAAGACCTTGGCATTATGTATTCAACCTCAGAAAATTTTAAACTCATTGGTTACACTGACAGTGACAATGGAGGCAGCATAGATGACAGGAATAGCACATATGGGTACACATTTCATTTTGGTACAGGTGTTGTTTCATGGGATTCAAAGAAATAGCCCATATTAACTCTGTCTTCAGCAGAACCAGAGTATGTTGCAGTGACAAGTGTTGCATGTCAAGCTATCTGGATGAGGAGAGTGTTAAAAGACTTGTCTCAGAACCATCAAGAACCAACAACCATCTTCTGTGACAACAATTCAGCCATAGCATTATCAAAGAATCATGTGTTTCACAAGAGAACCAAGCACATCAACATAAGGTTTCATTTTATAAGAGAGTTGGTGAACAACAAGGAAATTTGTTTGGAATCTTGTAGGTCTGAAGATCAACTTGCAGACATCTTTACAAAACCATTGGCAAAGGAAACATTCCAGTATTTGCGTAGCTATATTGGAATGACAAGTTCTACACAGTGAACTCTATCATAAACAGATCAAGTCTGAGCTCTGAAACATTTTGTAAATTTTGTTTTAAAAAAAATCCCCATCTACTCATAATTAAGGGGGAGTGTTGGAAATATTAATCCTTCGCAGATCTGTACCTTAGTCTTAGCCGACTCTGTCAGAGTCTGTATCAGTCAAGATCTTGTCCGTCGGTATGACAAGAGGGAAGAGTCCACAATTCGGAAATGTAAATCAGTCGAATTTATTTCTGAAGCTAAGTTGTTAGGTAGATAGTTATTACAGTCTTTAATGGAGATTCAGTCGATTCATGTAGAAGCAATTTTCAGGTTGCCTATAAATAGAAGAAGAAGATTGCAAATTAAGTTAGTCACTAGACACATTAGATAGTATAGAGAAATTCAGGTAAGAAAGAGAGAACTCTAAGCAGAGAGTAAATTTGAAGCTCAAGCTTCTATGTATGTGATTCAGTTGAAGAGTTGAAGCTCTGTAAAAGGATCAGTCGATGAGCCGACAAGTTTGTAATACTTTTGTTATTTCTGCATAGTTATATATATGAAATAGTTTATGGTTGAATGCGTGTTTATTTGGCCGCACATTATTTCTAGATTTACTTGTGTAAATGTATTTCACAATTACAGTTGATTGAAAGTTCAAGAACCCATAAATTTCTCACTCCGTGAAAGTTCCAGGTTTTATGGCACATTGGTTGACTCAAGTCTTCCTACATATTTGGGCATATGTTTTTACAAGTTCTTTGGAATTGTTAATGTGTTCATTTTTACTTCATCTTACTCACAGGTGAAAAGCATTTGTAATTTCTTAAGTCTTTTAGACTAAGAAACATACTCTATAGATTTTTACCAAACCAAGTGAACCAACAATGTCGGTTGGGTCAGCCGACTTGAGAGGTCGAAGAGGTCAACCGACTTAGAGATCGAAGTGGTAAGCCAACTTAAGAGGTCGAAGAGGTCATCTGACTTAGAGGTCGAAGAGGTAAGCCGACTTAGAGGTCGAAGAGGTGAGCCAACTTAGAGGTAACAAGTGGTCGAGGTAAAATTGGTCGGTAGAACCGACATGTAATTCTAAGTAAATTAGTTGAGTCGAAAGTTCGACCAAAGTTTATAAACTTCTCTAGTCGGGACTTGGACAATTTTCACCCGACAAGTAAAAAAAAGAAAAAGAGGTCGACGTGAAAATATTTAATTTTATTATTAAATGAGCGGTAAACTCAAGTTTAGTCAGCTTGGTTTTGGCTAACATCTATGAAGGTGTGGAAGTGTGTATCATGCTGGTTAGTGAAGAGGATAGGGCAGCAAACTGGATGTGAGAGAGTTTGGGGAGGCAAATGATATGAAAGGAGGCTATCGTGAGATAGGGAGAGAAGAGGGCTGCCACTGTAAGGGCATCCCTATGCAATGGTCGCGTGGGCACTCATATAGTATAGAGGAGCCAAGGGAGAAAGGATGACCAACGATGATGGAGTACAGAAGGGCTGCGAAGAGAGGATGGTGGAAGAAAACGACGAATGGAGTAAAAGGAGTGACGACATGAGAGGTATGCGCTAGCACGGAGGAAGGCATTTGGCTGAGGTAGCCCATGGGGAGAATGCACCAGAAAGGCGTGAAGGTGAGCCTGTGGACAGAGCGGTGCAGCAAGAATGGAGAGTAAAAGGATCTACATGCCACGAAAGGGGATGGAGAGTTATGTAGAGGGAAGCCTAGTCGGCTATTGTGGTATGGAAAATAGTTCTAGGCTACGAGGAGGAAGCGAAGGAAAAAGGAGCTTAGGGCTCGCGGGGGGTAAAAAGTGGAAACACTGCTATAGCAACTAAGGAGGGAAGGGACTTAGGTTAGGCTGCGAAGAAGGAAGGAGGAGAAGTGAGGGCATGGAGAAAGCTGCTATAAGTTTTTTGGAGTCACAGCATGTTGGGGAGGATACTAGCTAGCGTAGGTGTTTGGGATAGGTTTCGAGGAGAAAGGGAGTGCATCCAGCGTTGATGGAAGAGAAACTAGCCCTAGAACTAACCTAGGCTAACCCTAAAACTACTCTAACACCTATGAATTAACCCTATACTAATACTAACTTAAGAAATAACATAAAAGTGAGCTAGAGTAACCCTAAGAGCTAAACCTAGATTAGATTTTGCAAGAGAAATAAGTGTGAAAACCTAGAGAAACCTTAGCACAAGCCTTACCTAGCCTAGGGTTTCTGAGCATGAGCGCTAACCTGGTGAGGAAGGGTCCTAGGTTAAGAAACTAGCCTAGGAAAACTGAGGCAAAATCCTAGGGAACCCTCACAAGGAGATGTGCCTTCATTTTCTAAGTTGACAAGAGGAAGGTAAAGGCCTATCCTAAGGCAAAGTCCAGCTCTAAGGCCACCACTAAGACTCAGACGTGCACATCCACCAACATCCAACAAAAAGGTAAGAATCCTAACCTCCTTGTGCTTGTGTTCATCCAACAAATCGAAGCATCACCAAAAGAAGAGATTCACTAAATAATTACCAGAAAAATAACTTGCATTAACCAGAAAACTTCTTCACAAGAAGCGCATCCATCCAGAGAAACCCTAAGAAGGGTAAAACAAGTGCATAGTGATTTATCCAATAGGTTCTAATTTAAAATGAAAGTGAGGAGATCTATTTATATGATCTCACACTCACTTATCCACGCCTACATGCCTTAAAACAAGTAAATTCATAATTAAATGTCAACTTAAAATTAAATAACAATAAAATATAACCTAAGGTAGGCTACCTAGGGTATTCGCCCCCCCAGGTGCCAAAACATGCTCAAATGCATGAATCACTCCAAAAGAAAGGCTGGAGCAGGCTTAAAGGAGGGAGTTATGCCCCTTCTAATCCCTAGAATAATGTAAAATCCCTCAACACCCTCCTCAAAGCATGGAAACAACCTAGCATGGAGGATGCCTTCCTCTGAGGAATGAAGGCTAGGGAGAGCAAGGACCCACTGACTAAAGGGTTAGGAGGGTGTATGAAGTGGTTGCGACTAAATACTAGTGTCTCATGGCTGAAGCAGAGGCCACTAGAGTGCACAAGAAGGAAATGGAGCTATGAGACCCAGTAGTCAACCTTTAGGGGTCATGGACGATAGACACCAAACCTGAGGTTAAAAACCTCCTTAAAAGGGCATTCAACATTGCCATTAAGCCATATAAGCACCCTTAAAGGAGGACCAAATGGGCCAACCATGATCACCATCGCTCAATAACACCACTCTTGGTTGAAAAATGTGGCCCTCTCTCCCTAGGGTACACCTGAAGGTGTGTTGGGTATAAGTGCAGCGTAACACTCACTAAAAAAATCTAAAAATTGTGTTATTCATACATATATGCTAAATAATTAAATTTGAAGCCATATATATATTAAATAAAAAAATTGAAGCCATGGCTTGGCTCTATGCACCCACATGATTTTCTCAATTGCTTGTTGTTTCAAAGTTCATTTCAAAACATAAACCCTAATATTGATTAGCCAATCAAAAGTGCAACTCGGATGCGGGTGCCTACTTGTCCCATCGACAACACATAACACCACGATCTGGGAGTTGGTTGCATGGCATCATGCATGTTGGAGGATTTAAGTCCCCCCGTAGTCCTCCAAAACTTCAATGCGGGTGGATGAGTACATCCCCTCTAGAGCTGGGAGATCATCGAACCAGTACCATCACCATTAATTCTGGTATGATGTCGGTTGATATGGAAAGTGGGACATTAGGATTCTACAAAAGGACTAGTTAAGGTTGCAAGATATGGATGCGGGAGGGATAATTAGGTGGCTCTTAGTTGTGATCTGTGGTATATGTCTCTGGTTTTCCTTGGCTCCGCTCAGTTGGCTATTTTTGTAGCATAGAGGACTGCATTCGCCTCTATCTCTGCAGAAGTACTACTCCCCTCAGCTACATAATCTAGCTCTGGTGCTTGATATGTCGAAGCAAAAAGGAATCCCTTGTAGAGGAAGCAATGTTTGGGGGAAAACCAATGCGAGTTTCTTTTGGTGGTGGAGGATGGATATGAGATCGGAATCTCCATGTCGGTTCATGCCTTGATCAATGAATGAGTGGGTTTAGATAGAATAAGTTTGGTTTGAGAATTATATGAATTTGATGGTTATAAATATTCATTTTTATTTTTGAAAATAAATAAAAATAATGATTAATAATTATTGTCTTTGATCATTTTATGAATTCATTTTCCTGTGCAAAATTAGGTGATTAAAGGGAAGAAGCTCTTAAATAATGAAAACAATCTGGACTATTCTAGTGAGGGAAATAGAGTTGATGCACCACAGAGTCTCACGGAACATACCACACATAATAGAGACACCAATGATGGAATCAGAAAGCCACAAATGATTCAAGTCGGTGCATTCAATTAAGGTGATGATTCGTCTCAACGGGCACATGATCATAACCATGACTCCATTGGTGACTTTGATACCATCTTTGAGGATGACTTTAGCTTGGACTTTAATAACATCTTTGAACATGATTTAGAATACTGAACATAACCTCTTACATTTGACATTGTACGGATTGTCTCTTTCCAACTAAAATGGAGATAATGAAACACATTCTTCGTTCTTGTAATTCAAATTACAAATCATTTTTGTCCTAATTTGAATGTGATGTTAAATGAATCTAAATCATATAACTTTATAATTTGTTGGGATGTTTTCTTAAACATTTATTTAACCAACATAACTCCTTTTTACTAAACATGTGAAATAGTTTTATTTTTATTAATTTTTATTTAAAATAGTATTTTTCTTAAGTCTGTATTTTTTTATCTCCAATTTGTTAAGGCGTCTAACCAAATATTTTCAAAAGACATGAAATTTCCATTAATTTAATATGATATAAATTTTTATATACAATTTAGGTCATTATTCATTGATGTATTATTATTTCTAAAACTTTCTAAATATTTTATTTTAGTTGTAAAGATGATTGAATTATTATTGTTTTAAAATTTATATATTATTATTATTATTACTCAATTATTTAATATCAAACATAGTTTTTAAAATAAGTTTTAGTTTTTTTTTAATTTTTTTTTAAATAAATATTGAAAAATAAGAAATAATTTCATTTTCCTCTATAAATACACTCTAATTTGCTTGTAAATAATATTATATAAAGGATTATATATCTCCAACTAAGTTTTTCTTTTTCTATTTGATTTATTTTTAATCATCTGTTTAAAAGAATAGATTAACTCAACTTGCTCTGCATTACTTTGAATTGGGAGAAGGTACCTTGTGCCATTATAATCTTCACTTGAATCTTTTGAGCAAATAAATTTTGACAATTTTGCAACCACGCTATGGTATAGAAAGTGACTTTTCCTAGTCTTTTACTAAATGACTTAAAAGACAAACCTTTGGAAACGTGCTTGGGACAACAGAATAGTTAAAAGATTAGTGTCAAAATAAGCTTGTTTGTAATTCATTTTTTTCTTTGATATAAAATCATCAACATCCACACCTAGATGGGGTGACATGAAAGTGATAATTGACATGATTGGAGTCCTTCAATCGACGATGTGATGGGAGGAGGTAGCTATGGGCCTGTGCTCCATTACTTTGACTCATGGAATTTTGTGGGAATGGTTTGAACTGGTCATGATAGCAAGGATAAAAACTAGTTATCCCTCCAAATATTGGCCCATTGATGTTCATACAATGCCTCACAACTATAATCATTCTATGACCAAGAGCCAATAGAATGTGTTTGTGGAGAAGGTTACTCTTTATTCTCTAGGTGAACCAGTGTGTGGTTCTGTAGGTGAATGTTTTGTATCCTAGTTCGATACGTGGACATTATATCTTCTAGGCACTTAGGTCCTAAAAGAAATTTAGTTTGACTTCTTCAATTCCATGCTTTCTCAAGTCGTCAGACAACAAGTTCATTTCCATTGTTTTTACCAAAAAGAAGAGCCTACTTTGGAGCTTTGGTTGAAATATCTCATTTTATGATAGGGAATAGGAGTATGATGAAATGATGGTAGGAAAGTAATATACCTTCTCACACTAGATATGAAAGGAGATATGGATATTAAATAGGAGGATTCCATAACTAATAGGTACAACTAGAGATCAACTAATTAGAAAAGAAGGAAATTGACACAAGAGGAAAGACATCCTTGAAATAGGTCACAAGGAATCCCTAAAGTGGATTCCCAACACTAGATTTTCTAGAAGTTAAGATAAAAAGGTTTTCAGGACGACAAACATTTATTGGTTGGTCAAATCACTCTTTGCTCAAGTGATGGAAGAAACTATTAGTACAAAAATTGTTGCGGGATTTTCAAGCCTTCCAAAATGGTAAAATGTTGAAAGTTTACGTTTTACCCATGAGGAGATAAAGTTGAAAAGCTCCACAAGGATATAGCGCTTAAACTTTAACTAAAGGACAAAGCACGAGACCATAGACCGAATATAGAGCGCTAAAGAGAAACAAGTGGAACACCATTGATCTTGAATCAAATTAACGGGCTAGAGTACTAGTGCATCAGAAAGTGCTAGAGAGATAAAGAGAAGTATCGAGATCATCTAAAAATATGATCACCCAATCAACAACTCACATTGATAGCGCACTGAAAAAACACATCAAATTTACTTTTCACCGAGGAGTTGTCCCCAATTTTCCTGAGGATACGTGGTGAATTTTGATTGAAAACTCCTTGCAAAATGATTTGGAAATACCACTAAGATCATGGGGAGTTACATCCTATGAAAACCGCCCCAGTTTGTGCCAAAATGTGCCAACTAAAAATGGATCCATGCTAGAAAAAGGTGACATAGTGGCACACATGTTAGTGTTGAATGTACAACATCGGGATCCATTATCCAAACTTGTGAGTAATATCAAGTCGAAATTATGAGAAATATCAAGTCCTATATGTCCTCATCTGTTGAGGGGGTGATGTTGTATTGTAAAGTCTTGTGAGTAATACAAAGGCTGCATACTTGTGAGTAATATCAAGTCATGATTCTCATAGTAGACACCCTATGATGTGGACCTCCAATTATAGAGGTGGACTTATGAGTATATCGAGTCAGATTCTCATGTAGAGCCCAATTATAGTGGGTACCCTTGGGGTGGGCCTCCAATTATAGAGGTGAAATGCTTTGCGTGTTGAAGCATAAATTTTATGTAATATATTACTAACCATGCTTATTCAAGATGGATAAATCTATTAAGTATCCTAGAGGGACTGACTACCTCTAGAGTGAATTACTTTAGCATATGACTATATGGTTTGAGAGTAATATAATATGCTCATACCATGCAATAATTCTTCTGACTATAATGTGATATGATAGATAAATAAGTTAACACATATTGATCATGCATAAAGATAAAATATAAAGAGATAAGCAATGAAGATATAATGAGAAAAATATAATTTTAATTTCCCATTTGGATGACTAAGTGAACTCAAGTTATAAAGCTTTAGTTAAATAACAATGTATGCCTCAATCGGTGCTTCAGTTAAATCATCAGTTGAAATATTAATGTATGTAATTAGTTAATGTAGATTATATTTTTAAAAGAATATATTACCTTAACTTGCTCCGCATTACTTTGAATTGGGAGAAGGTTCCTTGTGCCATCACAATATTCATTTGAATATTTTGAGCCAATTAATTTTGACAATTTTTCAAGCATGCTATGATATAGAAAGTGACTCTTCCTAGTCTTTTAGTCAATGAATTTAAAAAGACAAACCTTTGGAAACGTGCTTGGGACAACATGATAGTTAAAATATTAGTGTCAAAATAAGCTTGTTTATAATTCATTTTTTATTTGATATAAAATCATCAACATCCACACCTAGATGGGGTGATAGGAAAGTGATAATTGACATGATTGGGGTCCTTCAATCGATGATGTGGTGGGAGGAGGTAGCTATGGGCCTGTGCTCCATTAATTTGACTCATGGAAATCTGTGGGAATGGTTTGAACTAATCATGATAGCGAGGCTAAAACCTATATATCCCTCCAAACATTGGCCCATTGATGTTAATAAAATTCCTAACAACTATAATCATTCTATGACCAAGAGCCAATAGAATGCAAAAGATAGGGGAAGCATGGGTCTAATAGGGCCTGATATCTTAAGAGAATCAAGGTCAAATTGTGCTCAAAAGGCTGACATTAGGCTCCTTTCTCCCACTCCACTTTCTATTTTTTCTTCTTTAAATATCCTATGTGTTTGTGGAGAAGGTTACTTTATTCTATAGGTGAACCAGTGTGTGGTTCTATAGGTGGATGTTATGTATCCTAGTTTTATAGGTGTACAATATATCTTCGAGGATCTTAGGTCCTCAAATAAATTTAGTTTGACTTCTTCAATTCCATGCTTCCTCAAGTCAACGGAAAACAATTTCATTTCCATTGTATTTACCAAAAAGAATAGGATAGTTTGGAGCTTTGCTTGGAAGATCTCATTTTATGATACGGAATAAGAGTTCAATGAAATGATGGTAGGAAATTTGTATATCTTCTCACACTAGATATGAAAGGAGATATGGATATTAAATAGGAGGATTCCATAAATAATAGGTACTACTAAAGATCAATTAATTAGAGAATAAGGAACTTGGCACAAGAGGAGTGACATCCTTGAAATAGGTCACAAGGAATCCTTATAGTGGATTCCCAACACTAGATTTTATAGAAGTTAAGATAACAAGGTTTTCATAATGACAAACATTTATTGGTTGGTCAAATCACTCTTTACTCAAGTAATGGAAGAAACTATTAGTACTAAAATTGTTGCAGGGTTTTCAAGCCTTTCAAAATGGTAAAATGTTGAAAGTTTAGGTTTTTACCCATGAGGAACTAAAGTTGAAAAGCTCCAAAAGGATATAGCGCTTAAAATTTAACTAAAGGAGAAAGCATGAGACCATAAGCCAAAGACCGAGCACTAAAGATAAATGAGTGGAACACCATTGATCTTGAATCAAATCAACATTCAAGAGTAATAGTGCATCGAAAAGTGCTAGAGAGATAAAGAGAAGTATCGAGGTAAGCTAAAAAAGTGATCACCAAATCAACAACTCACATTGATAACACAATGGAAATATGTGTCAAAGTTATTTTTCACCGAGGAGTAGTTGTTCCCTATGTCGTCAAGGACATGTGGTGAATTTTGATTGCAAATTCCTCGCAAAATGATTTGGCAATACCACTAAGCTCATGGGCAGTTACTACCTATGAAAACTAATTTGGTTCGCACTAGAAAACTAATTTGTATCCATGCTAGCCAAAGGTGACACAATGGAACACATGTTGGTGTTGAATTTACAATATTAGGATCCATTCTTCAGACTTGTGAATAATATCAAATTAGACTTGTGAGTAATATCAAGTCCTATATATCCTCATATGTTGAGGTGGTGATGTTGTATTGTAAAGTATTGTGAATAATACCAAGGCTGCAGTCTTGTGAGTGATATGAATTCATGATTCTCATAGTAGGTACCCTATGAGGAAAGTGGACCTCCAATTATATAGGTGGACTTATGAGTGTATCAAGTCAAATTCTCATGCATACCCCAGTTATAGTGGGTACCCTTGGAGTGGGCCTCCAATTATAGAGGTGAAATGCTATGCATGTTGAAGTATAAATGTTATGTAATATATTACTAACCATGGTCATTCAAGATGGATAAAGAATGTAAGTCTCCTATAGAGACTGGCCATGTCTAGAATGAATTACTTTAGAATATGGCTATATGGTTTGAGAGTAATATAATATGATCATAGTATGAGACAATTAGTATGAGTATAATGCGATATGGTAGATAAATAAAGTTAACACATATTGATCATGCATAAAGATAAAATATAAAGAGATAAGCAATGAAGAGATAATGAGAAAAAATAATTTGAATTTCCCATGTAGATGACTAAGTGAACTCAATTTATAAATCTTTAGTTAAATAACAATGTATGCCTCAATCAGTGCTTCAGTTAAATCATCAGTTGAAATATTAATGTATGTAATTAGTTAAGTAAAGAAGACCTCATCACTCTAGTGTAAATCAATCATCATGATTCAATTAATAATAGTTTAATAAGTGTTAATAAATCGGAACACCAACATTCCTAGTGAAAGGAAAAGCACAACAAGCCCCTTGCAAGGGGGTCTCCTGGTTGGTGTCTGTAGGGGTGTTAGCCATAGTTTCTGACTTACAAGAATTTCAAGTGTGAGGTCAACTGGAAACCAACAGCACAGAGAGCACGCCACTAGAAAAAATCCTAACTATCAAGACCAGGAACACAAGGATACCTTCCAAAGGAGATTCTGGTCTGATGAGGGCTCATAACTAACCAGTGAAGGGAGGAGGAAAGTTACTTAGGTCCCGATACAATCACTTTGGGGAAAGTGTTTGAAAATACCAAACAGTTTTCCAAATATCTACACGGGTTTTCCTCCCACGTCTGCCCTGGGTACAGTGGAAATATCCTTCCACTGTCACCCGTGTAGAGGCTTAGAGGTCAAGATGCTAAGGCTACCAAAATCACAAAGAAATTCCGGTGAAACAGTCACCATTCCATTCGATGCACATGAGTAGGGTAACTAAGCCCGAAACTCAAACAGTACTAGGCACCACACGGGGCCGGAATGAGGTACTGAGTAAGTCCCAAAACATGTTATAGTATTGATGTATGCTCTATTGAGTATCGGAGGGGTATCTCCATAGCTCAGTATCGCATGACCTCGTGCTTGACTCCTGTGTTAGAGGATATTTCCGGTATATTTCTTTGCAAAATTGGATTTCCTGAAGAAAGGCCACTATGTTTGAGTTTAAAGTTTTGGGTAGTTAAAAATGTCCCTAACCCAAAACACTAGCCTAGACTAGTGTGTATTGTCCCTAGAAATAAATTGTTACTAATATATTTTAGATATTAAATGTTCTTTTTAAGGGTTGTTGATTACTCAAAAGGTGGCGGATGTGAAACCAATGGTGTTTGACTTGAAAGTAGAAATAAGATGACTAAACAAAAGAGAAATTGAAATGCAAAAGCAAAATCTTACTCCTCTTTTATTTTCAAAAATGAAAATTGACAGCCACAAAATAAAAAATTATGTTTATATTTTCAAGAAACACATACATGCAATGCATTTAAGACTAAACCCTAATCTACATGCATATAAAGAAACAACTTGTTCTTTTTACAATTTATTTATGAAAGAGAAAGAAAAAATATCCTACAAACTAATGCATGCAAGTAATACAAACAAAGTAAATAAACTTCTGCTACATACCCCACAAACACCCCCTAGGCTTCCTTAAATATGGATAAAAACTCACTCTGAAGGGAGACTTGCAGAGGCAAACAAGCCAACCACTTTAGCATGGAGAGGCTAAACAACAAGACTAAAAAAATAGAGGTCAAGAATCTCCTAGGTTCATTCTAAACTTGCTAACAAAGGTTGCTCAGCACCTTGTCCAACAAGGTCAAGCCAAAGAAGGAGGTGTGGGGGAAGCAGTAAAACAATCCTAAAGACTTGAAAAGGACTTACAAAATAGATAAAGAGCACCCTAAAGAGTAGGAACTACTTCCTAGGGGTCAAGCATAGACATAATACCCATAAAGACCCTTCAGACAGCCTTAAAACACCCCAAAATGACCCAAAAATTATGAAAAAACATCAATACAGGGAACTCATGAGTTTCCTTAGGAAGGGTCATGATTAACTCATAGGTTCCCTTAAGGGAAGTCATGAGTGCATCCAGAAATCGCACATGTGTAGTTAAACAACTGTGAGTGGGTGGCAAAAGGCTAAAAAATGGTCAAAATAACCCTAAATAGGTAGGAGAGTTGTACAAACATTGTTGAGAGTTACTCCTAAGTTACAAGAAGGACCTGAAGCCTTAAATACACTGGAAAACACAGGCAAGGATACCCCAAAACAAAAAAGGCTCCCCAGCAGAGTTTCCAGTTCTATTGTTAGGGAAATTGTTCCTATGGTTGGGGGTTAAGAGACCACCAACATGCTAGGGGTATAAAGACATCTATAAAGTTCTACAAGCAAACATAAACAAGATTACAGAGGTAATAACAGTTCATACCTTATTCACTAAAGGCTGATCCAATATTTTCGTCAATCCTCCTCCTGCTGCTATTGCTCTAAGAGACCTTCCTCACACCAAATTGACTAAATGAAAGGATATTATATTTAATAAAACATGAAACCATAATCTGATAAGCATCATCATATAGTCATAAACAGAGATTCAACATCAATCAGACAATGATTTTAAAAGGGAAGATCATCAAATCTTTATTGATAATGGAAGAAGTATAAATTTTTCCTTCTCCTCATGCAAGGCACCTCGTGAAACCTTTGATCTTGTTCTCCTGCTTCTCTTCTCCAAGAATATCAGCCTACAATATCTACAACATAGGAATATGGAATCTAGGGAAAAGGTAGGGGGATGAGAGTCCCAATTTCTTGAGCATAACAATGCAAAGTCCAAGTCCCCTTGATGGACCCCTCTCCCTCTCTTATATACTTTTCTGAAGAGTAAGGGTTAAATAGGGATCAATTACAACTGCAAGATCAGTTCTAAAACCACCCAAACCACCCCTAATTCGAGAATTTTCATAATTTTATATTGTTTTGTCCAATTCAAGGGAAACTCGTGGGTTTTGTGAAGCAGTTCCGCGAGTGTCAAGGGAAACTTGCGGGTTTTCTTAAGAAAACTCATGAGTGGGTAAAAAATCTCTTTTTTAGGGTACTTTCATGCATTTTCATGGATTGGTGTCTTCTAGAAATTTTTTCCTTATTCAGATACCTTTCTTATGGTATAGAGAAGGGGTTAAACATAGTTATGAAAGTCTTGATATGGCTCCTACAATCAAGGTGTTTTTTTCAGTGATTGGCAGTGGCTTTTCATGAAGTGTCGACATGCGACGAAAACATGTGAAAGTAGTCACGGGAAAAGATGTGTCATTTGAGTCATTTTAGGGGATTAGTATGTCTATCTAGGCTTGTTTGTCCCAAAAGGGTTATTAAGACAGACAAGGCTTGTTTGGTCCCTAGGGAGATACATCTATCTAACTAGGCTTATTGGCCCAAAAGGGTTAGTAAGTCACGAAAATGCCCAGGTGGATCTACTAGAGAACCCATGTCTATGATGTTGCTCTAGATGGCCAAAGGGTTAGAGGTGGTTTCAGTATTCCTATATTGATGAGGAAAGTTCAATATTTTCATACTGATGTTGATGAGGCAAGTTCAATATTTTCATACTAATGTTGATGAGGAAAATTCATTATTTTCATATCGATGTTGATGAGGCAAGTTCAGTATTTTCATATTAATGTTGATGAGGAAGATTCATAATTCTTATAATAAGGTTGATGAGGTAGTTTCAGTATTTTCATACCGATGATTGATGTGGTAGATTCAATATTCTCATACTGATGACGATGAGGTAGTTTCAATATTTTCATACTGATGTTGATGCGGTAGGCTCAATACTTTCATACTTATGATATATGAAATGGATTTAGTATTTATTTATTGATTTTACAAATAATGATCTAACATTTTTTTTTTATGATGTGTTTTTAGAACTAACATGCTAATTATGATGTTGTTGTTACATTTGTATTTATATAATGATGTTGCAGGTATATGCTTCAATATTCACATACTAATATGGTAGAAAATGATTCAGTATCCACATATTGATGTTGGAGAAGAAGATTCAATAATCCACATACCGATGCTGCAGAAGAAGATTAAGTATCCATATACTGATGTTACAGAAGAAGATTCAGTGTCCACATACTGATATTGCAAAAGGAGATTCAATATCCACTTACTAATATTGCAAAAGAAGATTCAGTATTCACACATTGATGTTATAGAAGAATGATTCAGTACTCACAGAAGATGATTCAGTATCCACATACTAAAGTTGCAAAAGATGATCTAGTATCATCATACTGAGATTGATGATGAAGATGCATGATGATGTTCCAAAACTTCCTATAACATATATATACTCACCAATCAAATGTACAGTGGTGGTAGTGGTTACTGCTGGTATAGAATTCCTTCCTAATTAAGGGGGAGTGGTCACTGTTGATGTCAACGATGAAAATGATGACGATGACGATGATGATGAGAATATTAGTATGAAAATATTGAACTAGAATATCTTCCGAAAATATTAGTATGAAAATATTGAACTAGAATATCTTCCGAAAGAGGTGGTTTTAGTATTTCTATACTGATAGTTTCAGTATTCCCATACTGATGATGATGATGATGAGATAGTTTCAATATTCTCGTACTGATGATGATGAGGTAGTTTCAGTATTCCCATACTAATAATGCTGAGGTAGTTTCAATATTCCCATACTGATGATGATGAGGTAGTTTCAGTATTCCCATACTAAGGATGATGAGGCAGTTTCAGTATTTCTATATTGATGAGGTTTGCTTCAATATTTCTTTACTGATTTTACAAATAATGATCTATCATTTATTTGTTGATACTGAGGTTTTAGCACTAACATGCTAATGATGTTGTTGTTGTCACTTTAGTATTCATATACTGATGTTGTGGGTAGATGCTTCAATATTCACATCCTGATATGGTAGAAGATGATTCAGTATTTAGATACTGATGTTACAAAATATGATTCAATATCCAAAATTGATGTTACAAAAGATGATTTAGTATCCACATACTGATGTTGTAGAATATGATTCAGTATCCACATACTAATGTCACAGAACATGATTCAGTATTCACATATTGATGTTGCAAAAGATGATTTGGTATTCACATACTCATGTTGTAGAATATTATTCAGTATTCACATACCGATGTTGTAGATGATGATCCAATATTCACATACGAATGTTGCAGGAGATGATCCAGTATTTACATACTGATGTTGTAGAATATTATTCAGTATTCACATACCGATGTTGTAGATGATGATCCAATATTCACATATGGATGTTGTAGGAGATGATTCAATATGCACATACTGATGGTGCAAGAGATGATCCAGTATTCACATATTGATGTTGTAGAAGATGATTCAGTATTCACATACTGATGTTGTAGATGATGATCTAGTACTCACATACTTATGTTTCAAAAGATGATTCAGTATTCACATATTGATGTGGAAAAAGATGATCCAGTATTAACACATTGATGTTGCAAAACATGGTCCAGTATTCACATACTTATGTTGCAGATGAGGATGCGTCAGTATTCACATATTGATGATGATGCAGTTCTAAATTGATGATGAAGGTGAATGATGTTTCAAAACTTCCTATGACATATAGAGACTCACCAGTTGGATGTACAATTGTGGTAGTGGTTGTTGTTGATGAAGAATACCTTCCTAGTTAAGAGGTTGTGTTAAAGAAATGTAACTTCGGAATATATTATATTGTACTTTTATTGTATTCCTCCTTTGGAGATTTTATTCCTCTATTTACAGATTTCCTTAATGTAATTGTTCATGTGGAATTCGTGAGGTAAAACCTCCATTGTAAGTTGGGGAAATAGTACCCACAAAAGTATTTTATAAATTTTATTTTGACTCTTCCTAGGTAGGTTGGTTCTAATTAGAGAACCCGGTTGACCTAGTTAGTTAATTGAGTCACTCACCTGATGAATATAAATAGGTGAGGCACCTCTCTCATTCTCACACAATTTCACTCAATCATTGCGCAAGAGAGAGAGAGATAGACTATACTATGGAAGAGGATATATTATTATTGTTGTTCTTGGAGTTTTACATTGTACTTGGTCGAATTCTATATAGAGGAATTTTTGTTGGGTTTCTTCCCCATGAGGGTTTCCCAAGATAAATATCTGTGTTCTTTTTTGTGCCTGTGCTTGTATTTATTCCATTGATCCTTTTCTTATGGTTATGATGCTATGATGCTAAATGTTTTTAGATCTTGTATAACCTTCCTAGTTAAGAGGGAGTGTTAAAATATTGTAACTTCAGAAGATATTCTAGTTGTACTAATTGTAGTCCTCCTTCAAGAGATGTCATTGATGTAATTGGTCATGTAAGAGTCATTGAAAGAATCAATGTAAACCTTTAGATGTAAGTGGGGCCAATAGTACCCTTGATTCATTATAATAAATATTATTTTGGTGTCTTAATAGTCAAGTTGGTTCTGTCAGTTAGACAAGTCGACCCAGTTAGGGTTTAGGTCAAGTCAAGGGTCAAATATAAATAAGGAGGCACCTCCTTCATCTGTACTCACTGAACACTCATTCAAGTTTTGAAAGAGGGAGATGAAGAAGTGCGCCAAAAAGAGAGATGAGAATTTGTCTTGGGGTTTTACACTGTTTTAGTTGAGTTATATAATGAGGAAGTTTTGCTGGGTTTTCTCCCCCATGATGGTTTCCTAGGATAAATCTTTGTGTTCACTTGTGTGATTGTACTTGTTTTTCTTTCAGTGATCCTGCCATTGTAAATTGTTTTAGAATATCATCTAACAAATTAAGAAAACTTAACATGGTATCAAAGTTTCCCTGAAAGGAGACATTTGAGTTGACAATGTCTAGAATCCATTTTGCTTTATTATTATGGCTTGTATAAGGGGTCTTGGTATTCTTTCCTTGTGCACATCCTTTGCACACTCCTTCATGGTTTACTTTAATCTCTGGAAAACCTACCACCACCTTTCTCACAATTGGTAATTCTTTGTANGGGTTCTTGGTATTCTTTCCTTGTGCACATCCTTTGCACACTCCTTCATGGTTTACTTTAATCTCTGGAAAACCTACCACCACCTTTCTCACAATTGGTAATTCTTTGTAATGTACATGAGCAAGTCTTATGTGCCATAACTCACATTTTCTTATGGTGCCAGTCATAAAGGTTGAGTCTACATGTCCCTTTAATCTATAGAGTCCTCCTGGATTACTAACCCTTTTGTGGCAAACAAGATTGGCTAGATGATGCTTGTTTGGTCCTCAAGGAGATCCATCTGTTTGACTAGGCTTGTTGGCCCGAAAGGGTTAGTAAGTCAAACAAATGCCCGAGTGGATATACTAGAGAACTCACCATGATGCTACTCCATATGGCTAAAGGGAAAGAGGTGGTTTCAATATTTCTATATTAATAGTTTTAGTATTCCAATACTAATGATGATGAGGTAGTTTTAGTATTCCCATACTAATGATGATGAGGTAATTTCAGTATTCCCATACTGATGATGATGAGTTAGTTTCAGTATTCTCATACTTATGATGATGAGGTAGTTTCAGTATTTCTATTTTGATGTCGATAAGGTTTGATTCAATATTTCTTTACTAATTTTACAAATAATGATCTAACATTTATTTGTTGATAATGAGGTTTTAGCACTAACATGATAATGATGTTGTTGTTGTCACTTTAGTATTCATATATTGATGTTGCAGGTAGATGCTTCAATATTCACATACGGGTATGGTAGAATATGATTTAGTATTCACATATTGATGTTACATAAGACTATTAAATATCCACATACTGATGTTGCAGAAGATGATTCAGTATCCACATACTGATGTCACAAAATATTATTCAGTATCCACATACTGATGTTGCAGAAGATGATTCAATATTCACATATTGATGTTGCATAAGATGATTCAGTATTCACGTACTGATGTTGCAGAAGATGATTCAGTATTCAGATACTGATGATGTAGATGATGATCCAATATTCACATATTGATGTTGTAGGAGATGATCCAATATTCACATAATGATGGTGCAAGGGATGATCCAGTATTCACATACTGATGTTGCAGAAGATGATTCAGTATTCACGTACTTATGTTGTAGTTGATGATCCAATATTCACATACTGATGTTGTAGAAGATGATCGAGTATTCACATAATGATGTTGCAGAAGATGATCCAATATTCACACACTGAAGTTGCAGAATATGGCTCAGTATTCACATAATGATGTTGCAGATGAGGATGCCTCGGTATTCACATACTTATGATGTTGTAGTTCCAAATTGATAATGAAGGTGAATGATGTCATTCCAAAAATTCTTATAACATATAGAGACTCACCAATCAAATGTACAATTGTGGTAGTGGTTGTTGTTGATGAAGAATACCTTCCTAGTTAAGAGGGAGTGTTAAAGAAATGTAAATTTGGAATATATTATATTGTACTTTTATTGTACTCCTCCTTTGGAGATGTTATTCCTCTGTTCGGAGATGTCCTTGGTGCAATTGGCCATGTAAAAGTATTGAGGTAAAACCTTTGGTGTAAGTCGGGGAAATAGTAGCCACAAAAGTATTTATAAATGTTATTTTGAGTCTTCCTAGGTAGTTCAACCCTAATTAGTGAACATGGTCGACCTAGTTAGTTATTTGAGTCAGTCACCTGATGAATATAAATAGGTGAGTCACCTCTCTCATTATCACACACTTTCACTCAATAATTTTGCAAGAGAGAGAGAGAGTATACTACGAAACAGGAGTTATAGACTCGACCTTGATGACTAGCACCATAATCCCATGTGATTTATGACACAGAATACTTTCTCATGTACATTACAAAGAATTACCAATTCTGAGCAAGGTGGTGGCAGGTTTTCCATAGATTCAAGTAAACCGTGAAGGAGTGTGCAAAGGATGCGCATAAGGAACTAATACCAAGATCCCTTATCCAAGTAGTAACATTAAAGTAAAATGGATTCTATACATTATCCACTTAGATGTATGTGGACCAATGCAAATTACTTTGTTAAGCGGGTATGTTTACTATGCTTCCTTCATTGATGACTACTCCCTTAAAACTAGGATTTATTTATTAAAGAAGAAAGATGAAGTATTTGAGATGTTCAATGAATTTGAGGATCTTATAAAAAACCTCTCTGAAAAGATGATCAAGACCTTAAGATCAAATAATGGAGTAGAATTCACATCACATGAATTCAATGAGTACTGCAAAGAAGTTGGGATTAATAGGGAGCTCACCATTCCCTATAATCCACAAAAAAATGGTGTGGCAAAAAGGAATAATAGATCTATCATGGAAGTTGTAAAATTCATGATCCATGATCAATATCTACCTATGTACCTGTGGGTAGAAGCATATAGAACAACAATGTATGTGTAGAATATAATCTCCCATAGTTCCCTTGGGAATAAGAATTCAAAAGAGGTGTTTACAGGAAGTCAGACACCTAAAAATATTTGGTTGTCTGGTATACATACACATTCCCAAGGATTAAAGATCAAAGTTGGATCCTTCAGGAAATAAGGGATTGTTTGTAGGATATAGTGAGCAATCAAAAGCTTATCGAATATATATCCCAGGATACCATCAAATTGATCTTAGAAAATATGTTGCGTTTGACGAAGATATAGCTTTCATAAAATCAAGGAAGTCGAAGAGGAGCAAAAAACTCCTAGAGCAGGAGAAGTTTTTAAACCAGTTAGAAATGAGGAAGAAGAACATATACCTGAGGACCATGACATGATAGAACCTCAAAGACCTGAAGGGTTTCCTAATGAGATTATATCACACAAAAGAAGGCCTTCTTGGGCATGAGAAGTAATTGAAGAATTAGAAAGACATGGTGTCCCAAAAGGAACCATCTGAGAAAGAAATAAACGAAATCCATACCCCAGTTATATGGCTTTTATGTGCAATCTCATTGACAAGAAACCTACATGATTTGAAGAAGCAATAAAGCAGAAGGAATGGGTAGATGCCATGGTCTAGGAATACCAATCCATTATAAATAATTATGTATGGGAAGTAGTACCAAGACCGAAGAACAAGTCAGTAGTATTCTGGAACTGATTTCACAACTCTCCCTTTTTTAAATGATATTCAATATTTTCTCATCCACTAATTCAAATGCAGCTACATTTTTCACACACCTTCTCTCAATACTTTCTCTTTTTATATTTTATCATACCCTTCGTGAAGGGACTTGTTCATTCAAAAAGACACAACACCCATTAATTAAATAATTGGTTCCTCTTTTCTATTTCAATTTTCTTAATACCATGGGATTCCAAACCCATGGATTTGAAACCACCATTTAATGTTTTACTTTTTCATGTATTCCCCTTTATTTTTAACCTCTAGGAGGGAAGGAGGATAAAAATATTAAAGTGTGAATTTGGGTTAAAATGTATCTATATTATTTAAACCTATATATATATATATATATAAAACTTATGTTGTTCATTAAAAAAAAAAAAATCATCCTGAGAAACATTGTTTTATTTCATCTTATAGAATATGCCATTTAACATTCTAAAAAGTTTTTAATTGAAGAAATTTTAATATTTTTTTCAAACAAATAAAATAAAACAACTATACATATATGTGAATCTCCATTAGCATTAGCACACTAGTCCCCTTTCCTTCCCTCATTAATTCTCTCCCTTAACCCACAAACTCATCCAAATTTGTATGAGCCTACTATTGATATCTATCTAGACATTATCTCTATTTATCCCTCAACTACAACAACTAATCCTAGCATTCTCTTCCATTCTCTCTACAAATACATCACCCATCAAACTACCAACACCATCTTTACAATGACCAAGAATATATATGATGGTATCTTCCACCCCATCATCTCCTCCATTAGCCCTACAAACCATTCCAGCATCAACTCCCTTAGTAACAACGCCATAATCATTGGATCCTCCATCAACTATTATGTTCGTCCCTCCAATGATTGTTCCATCACTCACACCATCGATTGTTCTGCCATTTCTCCCAACCATCACTCTATTAGTACCTCCATCAACCATTCCATTTACCTCTCCACTGAGCACTTCTACAGTCCCAATTACCTCATTGGTGCTCCATCTAGCAGTACCCCTGACTAATGGAGCTTGTCAACCACCAAAAGGAAAGAAGCTAACCAAAGATAAGAAGAAGAAGAAGAAGAATAAACAAAAGCCATCTTCTGGATTGTACAAATCCAACAGATTACTGGGATTGGAGAAAATACTATCATTTTTCCCCAAATAAGGCATCATATGAAGAGCTAGAAGATATTTTCAAGATAATTAATAAAGAACACAATAGATGTGTGGAAATATGCGACCAAGAAATTAAGAACTTTGAAGAATGATGAAGAAGATGCTTGGAGAAATTGCAAAGGTGATGCAAAAAAATTGATAGGGCCTATAGTAATCCCACATCTAGACAATAATATTTGTCACTTATAGATCATTTTCAACATATTACTTACCCATTTCAAGTTAATCACTGACCAGTAGCAGCAACAGTAGCAGGACTACGAAACCACTATCTTGATGATCGACCAATACCAACTTTTTTTAGAAAGAGATAAGAAGTTGCAGGTGTATGAACAAATTCAAGTATGGTTTTGAATAATTGGTATGCATACTATGGAAAATTATATTTCAATATGCATAAATCTCAAGACACAACTATTGACCTAAACGTGAAAAATACTATGAATGACCCTGAAAATGCCAAAACATTAGGTGAAAACATGGAATATCATTGCATCAATGAGATATAGATATAGGAAATCTAGTGGTTACATGAGTCCAAGTTAGCACCAGGGGATTCTATATGGTTGGATAAGTGCATGTATCATCATTTACACACTATAGCAATCTTACATCGAACCATCACTATTTACTTACAATGACTAAGGAACATACACATGGCCAAAAATATTACCCAATTATTAGAGTCATCAGAATCACCCAAAGTGATGTCTATAACTAACCGTTATACTAGGGTTAGTTATACACATAACCATCCCATTTTCTTTTGTCTCTCTAAGACTTGGAATTTTAGTTGGGAGATGTCACCCTTAATTATTCAATAATAAATTTGTATGGATTTTATAGTATTTTTCTTGTATCTCTTTATTGTATAAAATTAAATTGAATGGGAATCACCATAGGTAAATATTCCTACTTAAAGGATTCTGCAACTATGTCTTGAATCTAGAAACTAAGTTGCTTTCTCCAAGTGATACTCCTTCAAGGTATGATTGTAACACCCCAGTTTTGACCCCATTTGCATTAAAATGTATATAATGTATATATTGTAATTAATCATGGTGTGGATCTAAAGGAAAAAACCCCACCATCGATTTAATTTTTTTATGTTCCGGTGATTAAAATCATTGTCGATCGTGCTATCTGGCACATATTAATTTTGGCATCATGTAAACATGCATTTTAATTAAAAATACCCACCACCAACTATGTCAATGCAACCATAATGAAAAGGGCATGATTTTCCTAAGGATAAGGAGGGGGAAATTGCTAACCCTTGGGAGCCATTGGGGAAAAGCGAAGTGTCAATTGATGAACCGATTTAGCTCTCACCCACATTTTGTCTCACTCTCCTTTCCTTGTCTCATTCAACTACCAAATTAAATCCTCTGATGTTAGTTGGGGCAGTTATTGCATGGACAGTGGTCTGTGGTGGGACTGTCAATCCTTTCCCATACGCACACTCCACCAGGGAGCTCATTCACCCTCATGTGGGTAGGAAGAAGGGATGACCCCCATTCTTCATTTTGCACTCATGCAGAGACTGGGAGGGTGGCCTTACCCTCACGATTTTTCTATGTGGATCTCTCATTCACGATTTTCCTGGATGTCTTCTCCTCACGCACAGGTTTTGGTTTTTCCTCACGTGGTCACTCAGTCCTCACACATGCATACCACGACTGGTTTAGTATTCCTCTCCTAATTTTGATGAGTGCAACTTCCTTCACATTGCAGGTATGAGAATGTGAATTCACCTTCATGCAGGTCGCATTCCTTTCCTCACGCAGATGAGAAATCATTGTTGGTTTCCCCATGAATTTTAGGTTGTTGTCGGGTTTTTTTTAGTCATTTTGGCCACTATAGGGCCAAGAACAACTCTGGAGTCGAATTGGTCAGTCTGAGCTATTTATTACCCAAATTTCCATTCCAGTTTTGCTCGGTGGAGTGGTGTTCCTCCTCCAAATCCTAGGTTGTTGTTTTGCTGTGTGTGCATAGTGGATTGGTATTTGGATTATGTAGGAGTAGAAAGGAGTCTGCTTGACAAACCTAGTGTTTACAGGAGCCTCATAGATAGAGCTAGAAGGTTGGCTCTCTTCTCTACACCCCCTGAATAGCACTAGAAGGGAATTCATGTCCTCAGGGACTGTGTAGCAAAGAAGGGAATGATTCCTTGTGTTAGGTGTGTGTGGATGTCTTAGGAGTCAAGCTAATTCTAGTGAAGGCATCCTCAGATCTTTAGTGAGCCCACCAACTTAGAAGACAGTGCTTCCATCTCCTGATAACCTGATAAAACCAACTTGTTGGCTTGGTTATGTATTTTTGTGTCTCCTTGGCAGTCTGATAACCCAAACCTAGCTTTAGCTTGACTGAGTTTTGACATGTCTTCGGCTATGTGTGAGCCTGCTTAGTTTCCTTATTCCTTGTGGGAATCATGCCCAGCTCAGGGGTGGCAATGTTGCTGAGATATAAAGGAGTACATTGGCCTATGGTTGGGTAGAACATTGCAGCGACATAGCTAGTTGCGGGGCATTCTTCTTCATAAGATAAGTATTCTTGTGTTTAAATCCCTGCAATTACATTTGATAATGAATTACAATGAACATGCTGAATGCTTGAATGTATAGTTTTGCTTCCGTTGTATGGTGATAATGTATGCATGTTTTAGTTCAAAGCATTTCAATTTTTATTATTATGTTCATGGGGCTAGTTTTCTGGGTATATAGCATCATTGGTAGCATCCTCCTCACTGGTCGGAGGGTTGAGGACGTTACAGTGTGGTATCAGAGCTCATGTTACATCATGGGCCTCAATGGGCCATGAAGAAGCAGTGACAGAGGCAGGTTACCCTCTTCCTAGCCGAGGAAAAATGTGAAATATAGGAAAATTTCAAAAAAAAATTCTAAGTATGGAAAATATCGGATGACTTAGGTTGAAGTCCATCCGATACATCGGATGACTTAGGTGGAAGTCCATTTGATACGTCGGATGACTTAGGCGGAAGTCCATCTGATACATCGTATGAATTAAGCTGAGTCCATCTGACAAGGAAACCAAGCAGAGAGAAAATTTACAAAAATTGTCTAAGTTTGAGATTTTTCCGAAGGTCTCAGCTGGGAGGAGCTGAAGGAGCCGAAGTTATCACCTAGGAGGAGCCGAAGGTCTCTGCTGGGTGGACCCGAAGGTCTCAACTGGGTTGAGCCGATACATCAGCTAACAACCCAAGGCCCAACTGACAAGGCAATCAGAGAGAAAAATTTCAAAAAAAATTCTAAGTGTCAAAATCGTCGGAAGACGTTTACTGAAGCTAGCCGATATGTCAGCTCAGTTAGCCGAAGGGCTTCCAATGACGCCAAACGATAAAATATGAAGGGAGTCGACACGGCGATAGAAAGAAGAAGAAGAGGAGAAGAAAACTTCAAATTTTTTTTCTAAGTATAGGAAATCTCGCAAAAAGTTTTCTGATGTCGCTCGGGAGAAGCTCTTCGAGGCATTTTAGAAGACAAAGGAAGATCGACCCGATGTGCATCGGAAGACAAAGGAAGATCGACTCGATGTACATCGGAAAACAAAGGAAGATCGACCCGATGTGCATCAAAAGACAGAGGAATATTGACCCGATATGGTGTCGGATGGTAGAGGAAGATCGACCCGATATGGTGTCGGATGACAGAGGAAGATCGACCTGATATAGCATCGGAAGATAGAGGAAGATTGATCCGATAAGCATCGAAATACAAATGAAGATCGATCCACCAACATGTTGGAAGAGTTTTCAACAAGTGACTCAATACATTGGATGACTTGTTGCGAAGGGATCCGATCGAATGGAAAAATCTAAGTTTTTTTCAGTGGGATTTTTCAGTGGGAAAAGCATATTTTCAGCATATTTTAGTAGTTTTTCGGTGGATTTACAAGGCTGAAAAGGAGAAAAATGGCAACGATCATATGTGCCAGATTGCACGAAAATAAAAAAATTTACAAAAAAAAAAGAGCCCAGCACCCTCGACCCGTTCGAAGCCACAAGGGGGCAATCCCCCTTGACCCCCGTCGCCCCCCTGAGATATTCGTTCTTTGAGGAAGAAAATTATGTGTTTTGGGAAAAGTTGTCATTGTATGATTTTTCCAAGACAAGGTAAGTAATTCTGATTTGTATAAATGATACGCAGCTAACAGTTGTGTTACTAACACATTTTCCAGAATCATAGTTTCCTTCAAGGGCTGTCACGTCCCCGGTTTTGACCCCGTATGCATGATGTATATATTGTAATTAATTGTGGTGAGGAGCTCAAGGCAAAAGCCCCACCATCGATTTTGTTGTGTATGTTTCGGCAATGGGGATAATTGCCGGTGGTAGGCTGTGCTATAAGGCACATTATAATTCGGCATCATGTAAACCCGCACATCAAATAAAAATAAACCACAACCAGCTACGGCAATGCAACATTGAATGAAAAGGGCATGGTTCCAAAGGATAAGGGGTGGGGATGTCAAACCTTGGTTTATGGGGAAAAACCCATGTTTTATTACCTTGTGGTTTTCTACCTTTGTTATTTTGTCACCTTTTTGTCTCACCCAACCTTGTCAACCTCTTTAATGCTCAGCTGGTGGTTGAGGAGTTATGGCTGAGGACATTTATTGCTGAAGTGGTGGTGGTTGTGGGAGGCTGTCAGCCTTACCCAATTTCCCACTCCACCCATGTTTGCCCATTCTTCACCCTCACGCACAGGTCTCTCCCACGACTGGTCTGTTCATCCTCACGCAGAGGTTGATGGTCTGTTCATCCTCCCGATGGCTTGTGGAGTTGCATGCATAGAGGAGGCCGTTTTCCCCTCACGCGCAGGCTGGTAATTGCACGTAGAGGTCGGGTATGTTTTCCTTGTGTTTTTGCTGTTCAGTGCAAGATTGCACTCACGCACAGACTGGTTGGGGTGTTCTATCCATGTGAGAGTCGTGCTAGCTGTTTTGTTTGGGGCTGTTGTTTCTCCACGTTTTGCTGGCTGTGGTTTTAACCCATGTATTGGGTTGCTGTTGATTTCACCCACGTTTTGTGGGATGGGGTGCTCAAATTCGTTTTGGGTCACCGTTGATTTCCAATTCGTGGCTGAGTTTCTGTGTTTTGGGACTGTGCATAGTTGCCATTGTTTTTACTTTGAAATTGGGTTGTTGCTGTTGTTTCCCTGGTTTGGGATGTTGTGGTTGAGCTGTTTTGGCCACGTTAGGGCCAAAACCAACTCTGGGTAGTCCCTTGGACTTGAGCTGTGCTCCTCCATTGTTTGGGGCTGTCCCCTGTTGTTTATGACTTCTTCACAGAGCTGTGAAGGGATTGTTTGGCTGCTGGTATGCAGTGGTTGACCTTTTGACTGTGCTGGCTTGGCTTGTCTGTGGAAAGCCTGTGAAACCCAGCAGTGTTGGTTTGGCTGTTATGTGTCCCCTTGGCTATGTATAAGCCTGCAATTGTCCCCTTACTCCGGAGGAATCATGCCCAGCTCGGGGGTGGCAGCGTTGCTGAGAGATTGATGAGCAAGCTGGCCTATGGTTGGGTGGAACGTTGCAGCGACGTAGCTGGTTGTGGGCAAGTTCTTCATCAAAAGATAAGTGCTGCTGGTTATTCCATCTCTGCAAATTTTATATTGACGTTAAATGAATTATAATGAACATGGAGATTGCGGGAATGTGTGTGTTTGCTTCCGCTGTATGATTGAATATAAATGCATCTGTGTATGCTTAATTCCATCATTTGTTTTCTGTTTATGTTCATTGGGCATCTTGCCCAGCTGTGTTGTTGTGTTCGTCGCGTCCTCTTCGCCGGTTGAGGGACGGGGACGTGACAATATGGTATCAGAGTGCCATGGTTGCAACAATGGGCCTCTATGGGCCAAGAAGGCGCAGTGACAGAAGGTAGAATTACCTTCTCTGTTCAGCAGTGAGCAGCTGGATTCAGAAAAATCGTCTAAGTGTGAGCAGTCGGACCACAGGAGGAAGTGGAATTCCACTGTTGCGGGTGAGCTGGAGAAGTTTCTATTCTCCGTTGCGGGCGAATGGCTGAAGTCTCCCATCCGACCGTTGCGAAAGGATTCATGGAGTTAACCTCCATCGTTGCGGGTGGAGCAACGATCTTCCCCTCCGACCGTTGCGGGTGGCGGAGTGATCTCACGTCCGATTCAAGATCCATCCGATCGCCGACGCCGCGGAGAGTTTGAAGATCCATCCGATCGCCAACGCGCGAAAAGAAAGCTCGGAATTTTGGCTAAGTATGGAACGGTCGGGCCATTGAAGGAAGTGAACTTCCGCCGTTGCGGAAGGATTGGAAAAGTCTTCCATCCGCCGTTGCAGACGGCTAAGCAATCCTGCGTCCGATTCAAGATTCAGCCGACGCCCGATGTGAAGAATTCGTCCAAGAAAAGAGCGGACGGTTTGGAACTCCTGGAGAGCCGATACGGCGGAAGGGAGATTGGTTGGAGAGCCGATACGTCGTAAGGATTGAAGCTTCCAAGGGGCCGCCGTTGCGGATGGGAAGAACTTCCGAAGAGCCGACGTTGCGGATGGAAAGCAGTTCAGCATCCGATGTGAAGTTAGCCGCAGTTGCAGAAGGGATGGAACACCCGGAGAGCCGCCGTTGCGGAAGGCTGAGAGTTTCCGGGGAGCCGATTCAGTGGAAGACAGAACGGTCAAGGAGCCGGTTCGGCAAAGGAAGGAATGGGAAAGGAGCTGACGTTGCGGCTGGGAGATTGATTTGGGAGCCGATACAGCGGCTGCGAGATTGGTTAGAGAGCCGATTCTACGGAAGGAGCAATGGTTCCAGGAGCCGATTTCAACTGTTTCTCAGTGAAATTTTGAGCTGTTTTCAGAGAATTTTCAGGGGCTGAAAATGAGAAAAGAGGGAGCGATCTGATGCGCCAAAAGCCCCCTTGACCCCCATCATCCCTTGAGACAGTCGTTCTTGTGAGAAGGAAAATCCTGTGTTTTGGGAAAGAGTTCGAATCAGAGGGATTCTCACGAAGGAAAATAAGGATGCCAAAAATGCAGCTGCCAAAATGGCTCTGAGATCATTAGAAGAATGTGAAAATTCTACTTTGCAGTAGTGTAATGAAAGTGCCGAGGTTAGTGAAAGTCTTCATTCTTGGAAGTGGTGTGGTTTTTACATCCGAGGTCGGAATAACGCGTGTAAATAGGCGTTGGAAAGCTTATCCAGTAGGGAACGAGGATAAGTGACCGAAATCTGAGCATGAAGCAGCAAAATGCTAATGATGGCCGCTGTTAGAAAAAGGGACAAATCTGGACTGTTGCATGCCCAGGGGCAGCAAGGACTACAAAGTCAACCAGGTGCTGTGTGGAAAAGGAATTCCATGAGAAGATGAGGGGTTTGAAAGGGAAGTTCTCATTAGACCCTATCTTGCTGATTATAACTACATTCCCTAAGTTTATGCTTTAATTGCATGAGGATATGAATTGCATGCATAGGATATTGCATTTTGGTAAGAATATTGGGAATTATATATTTATAATGTACCACTGATGATAATCATTGTTTTGATGTTGGCATTAGTGGACAAACCAACAATGACATGGACCCAGATGAATATGTTGCTGATGCTGATGAATGAGACCAGCAACCCTATGGAGAAGGGATAAGGCAACAAGTCCATGACAATAGTTGGTGAGCAAATTCTGCAATTTCCTGCAAGGACCAACCAAAGTGGTCATGCCAAGGGTGTAAGTATGACCCATGTAGGTAAGAGTTTGCTTATGACAAATTCCATGAATTGGTCCAGGTAAGAGACCTCATACCATGTGAATGATGGAATGTAGACAGGTGTCATGTCTATACATGTTGATGATATTGATTATAGTAATGCATCCTATATGAGGTAGTCATGGTTAGGCCATGGTATGGTTGAATGCATAAGTATTCCTGAATCAATGCAAGGTAGCGTTGAATGGACATGCATTAAGAAGATTTTATGAATCTTGTTGTTATGCATTGAATGTATGCATATGAAGGGTGTAAATGACTGATTGCATAAGTGTAGGTGCAATGTTGTGATGCATGGCATGAATGCATTAAGATGAATGCATGTGATATTGTGAAGAACTAATGGCTGAAATGGTGAATTAATGATAATTCTGGAACTATTTCAGAGGTTGCTATGAACGCAGGATAGTCATGAACAAGTGGCTGCCAGAAATGCTCTATTGAAGAGCAAGGTGGTGTGAATAATATGCTTGTGAAGTAAGGAGTATCTAACCACTTCATTTAATTGCATGAATGATATGACTATACCTTGCGATGTTAGTATGATAATGATTGCATGAAGTAAATGAGCTTTGAGAACACTGATGTGACTGACCTTGAAGTATTTGAATTTAATAAATTCTGAAAATGCTTCAGTGGTGGTTGTAGCAATGAGATAGTATATGCATCCATACTTACCAAGTGTTTGGTTGATGGAAGCTCATGTTTCAGGTAGATTATTTTGAGAATGGCATTGAGAGGTAAGACCTTGACCAATGCTGGAATCTACCATTTATGAGAGCTTGTTAAATTTGAATTGTGAATTTCAAATATTGCTGACAACTATTAGTCACTACTGGCTTGCATAAGCTTGTGTTTGGATGTTTGAAGCTCGTGTTTCAGGTAGATTATGTTAAGCATGGCATTGAGAGGTAAGTTCATGACCAATTCCTGAATCTACCATATGATATGCATAATAGGTTGTTAGGATTCGAATTGTGAATTTCGGATTTGAGAAATTGCTGACAACCACTAGCCATTGTTGGCTCGCATAAGCTTGTGTTTGGTTGTTTGAAGCTTATATTTCAGGTAGATTATTCCGAGAACGGCATTGAGAGGTAAGACCCTGACCAATGCTGGAATCGACCGTGTAAAAGAGCTTGTTAGATTTGCGTTATGAATTTCAAATTTAAGAAAATGCTGACCACTTATAGTCACCATTGGCTTGCACAAGATTGTGTTTGGTTGGTTGAAATTCATGTTTCAGGTAGATTCTTTCAAACATGACAGTGAGAGGTAAGTCCCTGACCACTGCCAGAATCTACCCTTTATGAGAAAAGTCTCATGGTTGTAAAAATTAGTTGGTACGGGTTGTTAAATTCGAATTGTGGATTTCGAATTTAAGAGGTACTAACGGCTACTAATCATTGTTGGCTTGTGTGAGATTGTGTCAGGAGGGACACATGGTAAGTGGGTATTCATGTTATGATAGTAAGCATAAAATTATAATGGGCATAGTAATGTTGCTTATGAGAAACCCACAATTGAGCAAGTCAATTTATGTAGTAGATAGAATCTCAAATTCTTATTGAATTCGATTGCTAATGTCATTGCTTGGTTACGGAACGATCAATTTGGATTGTAGTATCAGGTAATGACTGACTGTTTGGCTATTTGATGAATGTGTCAGGAGTACACATTGCAGGAAGATCATGTGTGATGACCTGCAAGAGCCAAGCTTCATAGGAAGGTTTTCCCTTATCTTGGAAATGGGTTTCGGGTGAAACTCCATTGGACATTTTGAAAATGTCTCATCTGCACTGCATGTTTGGTGATAACATGAGTGAGATGGTATGTGTTATGTCGGTGGGACATGTGTGGATATGAAACGTAAACAGGAAACAAGGATGGGGCCTTGGTTTGCTTAAACCTGGTGATTGGAAACCACACAGACAGAGCTAGAGGGTTGGCTTTCTTCTCCACAACCCCGGGATAGCACTAGAAGGGGATGCAGGGCCTGAGGGACTGTGTAGCAGAGAAGGGACTGATTCCATTGTGTTGGGTGTGTGTGTGGATGTTATAGAAGTCAGGCTAGTTCTGGTGTAGGTGTTCCTAGCTCTGCAGCGAGCTCACCGACTTAGCATTCAGTTTTTCCCAACTCCTTGACGGTGCCTAACAGATACAAAGGCATACTGCGACGACAAATGGATAAGTGTTCTGTAACCCTTGCTATGAATATGCATGTTTAATTATTAAATTTCCATGTGCAGGACATGTTTTGATTTATTTCCATGATGACCGATTGCTTGAGTATGAATAGGGCCTGCATGGCACACACCGGAAGAGAGTGCACACTTTTCCGATGTCGAGTCATGAAAGGATTTTCAATATTGATTACACTCTGGGGAGTGGACGCACTCCTGGTGTCTCAATATT
>LPNX010244263.1:365050-470711 GCA_001517045.1 Pseudotsuga menziesii
CTGATTTTAATATCTATATTATGCTTGGTCTGATAGAATTTCAATGGTGCATTTCACAGGTGAAAAAAGTGAAACCAGGTGGTGCACGTTGATTATGGCAGCAGATCAAAAGTTGTTGTACTTGGCTGGAAGTCTCCTTCAAGTGATTGCCAAGACCCAAGAGAACCTTGGGGAGATGCTCAAGATACAGAGAAGGCAGAGTGAAATGAACCACCAGATTTTGCAAGACTCTATTGGTTTGCAAAGGGAGGTGAAAAGCCTTCTAGGAGCTATCGGCAAAGGAAAGGAAGGTAGATCAGCAATGGGACATTCGTCCAAGCGACCCGATAAGAAACGGTCCAGGCATGAAGACTCAAAGGAAATTGAGCAGGTGATGATGAAGCAGCCAGTGAGATGCTGGAGATGCGGAGGACATCATTTACGCCGGGACTGCCCAATGAGGGAACAGGATGAAGGCAATAGCCGCAAAGTTCCTAGACTTCGGGATCAGCAAGAAGCTGAGAACCAGCAGGAAAAGTCCATGGAAGCCGAGAGGCTTGGTCGTGAACGTTCAAAGTAGATGATTGAACGTGGTACAGATCTGCAAAATTTTGAATTTTTGATGTGCAATTGTCTATGTATTGTATATATGTAATGGAACACCGAGGACGGTGTTATTCCAAGGGGGAGGGGAATGTCACGTCCCTGGTTTTGACCCCGTATGCATGATGTATATATTGTAATTAATCGTGGTGAGGAGCTCAAGGCAAAAGCCCCACCATCGATTTTCTTGTGTATGTTTCGGCAATGGGGATAATTGCCGGTGGTAGGCTGTGCTATAAGGCACATTATAATTCGGCATCATGTAAACCCGCACATCAAATAAAAATAAACCACAACCAGCTACGGCAGTGCAACGTTGAATGAAAAGGGCATGGTTCCAAAGGATAAGGGGTGGGGATGTCAAACCTTGGTTTATGGGGAAAAACCCATGTTTTATTACCTTGTGGTTTTCTACCTTTGTTATTTTGTCACCTTTTTGTCTCACCCAACCTTGTCAACCTCTTTAATGCTCAGCTGGTGGTTGAGGAGTTATGGCTGAGGGCATTTATTGCTGAAGTGGTGGTGGTTGTGGGAGGCTGTCAGCCTTACCCAATTTCCCACTCCACCCATGTTTGCCCATTCTTCACCCTCACGCACAGGTCTCTCCCACGGCTGGTCTGTTCATCCTCACGTAGAGGTTGATGGTATGTTCATCCTCCCGATGGCTTGTGGAGTCGCGTGCATAGAGGAGGCCGTTTTCCCCTCACGCGCAGGCTGGTAATTGCACGCAGAGGTCGGGTATGTTTTCCTTGTGTTTTTGCTGTTCAGTGCAAGATTGCACTCATGCACAGACTGGTTGGGGTGTTCTATCCATGTGAGAGCCGTGCTGGCTATTTTGTTTGGGGCTGTTGTTTCTCCACGTTTTGCTGGCTGTGGTTTTAACCCACGTATTGGGTTGCTGTTGATTTCACCCACGTTTTGTGGGATGGGGTGCTCAAATTCGTTTTGGGTCACCGTTGATTTCCAATTCGTGGCTGAGTTTCTGTGTTTTGGGACTGTACATAGTTGCCATTGTTTTTACTTTGAAATTGGGCTGTTGATGTTGTTTCCCTGGTTTGGGATGTTGTGGTTGAGCTGTTTTGGCCACGTTAGGGCCAAAACCAACTCTGGGTAGTCCCTTGGACTTGAGCTATTTTGGCCACATTAGGGCCAAAACCAACTCTGGGTAGTCCCTTGGACTTGAGCTGTGCTCCTCCATTGTTTGGGGTTGTCCCCTGTTGTTTATGACTTCTTCACAGAGCTGTGAAGGAATCGTTTGGCTGCTGGTATGCAGTGGTTGACCTTTTGACTGTGCTGGCTTGGCTTGTCTGTGGAAAGCCTGTGAAACCCAGCAGTGTTGGTTTGGCTGTTATGTGTCCCCTTGGCTATGTATAAGCCTACAATTGTCCCCTTACTCCGGAGGAATCATGCCCAGCTCGGGGGTGGCAGCGTTGCTGAGAGATTGATGAGCAAGCTGGCCTATGGTTGGGTGGAACGTTGCAGCGACGTAGCTGGTTGCGGGCAAGTTCTTCATCAAAAGATAAGTGCTGCTGGTTATTCCATCTCTGCAAATTTTATATTCACGTTAAATGAATTATAATGAACATGGAGATTGCTGGAATGTGTGTGTTTGCTTCCGCTATATGATTGAATATAAATGCATCTGTGTATGCTTAATTCCAGCATTTGTTTTCTGTTTATGTTCATTGGGCATCTTGCCCGGCTGTGTTGTTGTGTTCGTCGCGTCCTCTTCGCCGGTTGAGGGACGGGGACGTGACAAGGGCAGTATTCCAAGTAGTGCGGTTCGGTAAGGTAGGTTGTGGTTCGGCCATGAGAACCCATGACAGATATGATGCTTGGGACTCCTACAAGTGTGCGCAAGATGCCATGGGGGAAAATGCCTGAGTTGGAAATGATGACATAGAGTCTAATGGAAGGATATTCCAAGAGACACTAGCAGATATTGAAGCCACCATGAGAAGCTTGATTAAAGCCCAAGAAGAGCAGCATCAGTTGAATGATGCTATGTTGCAAAGTTTGACAGGCTTGCAAAGAAAGATAGACTCTAGAAAAGGTACAGTAAAACCAGAAGGCAGTATGAGCAGTACCAGAAGAAGAAGAAGGACTACTAGTAGAGCATCTGACTCAGAAGAATCTAGTGGGGACTCAAGCTATTCTTCTCGCAAGGGCAAGAGAAAGAGGCACCATAGGGATCGCTCTTGGGATGAATTTAAGAAGGCTAAACCTCCTACATTTCACGGTGAGGTTAAGACTAGACCAAAGGCTGAAGCTTGGCTTGTTGGGATAAATAAGTACTTCCAAGTTCAGGATTATCAGAAAACATGAAAGCAAGGGTTTCCATATTCAATCTGAATGGAAGGGCATCCATTTGGTGGGAGCACTTCAAGCAAGTAAAGCAGATTAGTGAACGGAGACTTAAATGGAAACATTTCAAGCAGAAATACCTCTCTAACAGGTATTATGATGACAAAATTAAGGATTTCCATGAGCTGAGATTGGGACAGAAGACCATGGAAGAGTATGCAAATAAGTTCTTGGAATTGTTAACGTATGTCAGGTATATCAAAGATGAAAAAGTGAATATCCAACGTTTCCTGAGTGGATTGCCTTAGTCTTACAAAGACAGAATTGAGTTTTATGAAACTAGAACTCTTGAAGAAGCAAAAAGGAGATCTAAGTATTGCTATGAGCAAAGCAAAGGGAAACCTGATTACCATAAGACATAGAAGGACAAGAAGAATGAGAAGTTTGACCTAAGGAAGAGAGGTTTCAAACCTTCTAACTTCAGAAATTAGCAAAAGCAACCGCCACAAGCTGAGAAGCAGCCATCCAAAGTGATGGGAGAAAGGCCTAAAGAGACACAGCAAAACAGGGTACCACTCCAATGTTGGAAATGTGGAGGACCCCACATGCGCAAGAATTGTCCACTCGAGAATGAGAGTACAAGGCCAGCTTATAACATTCAAGAAGTAGGAACAGTGGGTCAAGTAGCAAGGGTCATCCCTAGGATTTATGCAACACTAGAGGACCACCAGGAAGATCACCAATCAACTGTGGTTGAAGTTGCAGGAAAGATTGTTGAGCAATCTATTTCTATTTTGATTGACCCTAGTTCTACTCACAGTTACATTACTCCTAGAGTAGTGGAGAACTATGCTTTTAAGAAAGTAAAGCATAGAAAACCTTGGTTAGTTCAGCTAGCCACTGGAACTAAAAGAAAGGTTAGTGAAGTGGTAGAGAAATGTCCATTGGTTATGAATGGATTGGTCACTTGTGTGGATCTGAATGTTCTACCACTTGGTTCCTATGATGTTCTCATTGGAATGGATTGGTTAGAATCTCACAGGGTAAAGCTTGACTGTTACAATAAGACTTTTGAATGCATGGATGAAGAAGGGAACCCAGTAGTGGTAAGAGATATTCCAAAGGTGATTTCGGTGAGGCAGATTTCAGCCATGCGGTTGAAGAAGTTCTGTAGGAAAGGTTGCCAGTTGTATGCAGCTCATATTTTTGAGGTAATAGAGAATGAAAATCCTAGGTTGGAGGACTTTCATGGGTAGCAGGAATTTAGGGATGTGTTTTCTGATGATATTCCAGACTTCCTCCAAATAGGGACATTGATTTCACAATTGAACTTGTGCTAGGAGTAGCACCAGTGTCCAAGACACCCTACAGAATGAGTACACCTGAGATGCTAGAGTTGAAGATGCAACTGCAAGAATTGTTGGAGAAGAAGTATATCAGGCCGAGTCTGTCTCCTTCAGGAGCACCAATTCTATTTGTAAAGAAGAAAGATGGTGCACTCAGGTTGTGTATTGATTACAGACAGCTGAACAAAGTCACTGTGAAGAAAAAATATCCTTTGCCTAGGATTGATGACCTCTTTGATCAAATGAGAGGAGCAAAGTTATTTTCCAAGATTGACTTGAGGTCTGGTTACCATGACATAAGAATCAAGGATGAATACATTCATAACACATCCTTTAGAACAAGGTATGGACATTATGAGTTTGTAGTGATACCATTTGGTCTCACAAATGCACCAGCTACATTTATGTGCCTTATGAATAGTGTCTTTAGCAGGTATTTAGACAAATTTGTTATTGTTTTCCTTGATGACATTCTTATTTATTCTAAGAATGAGGAAGAGCATGAAGAACATTTGAGATTGACATTGAAATTTCTCAGGGAGCATCAGCTGTATGCAAAGATTAGCAAGTGCGACTTCTATAGAGATAGAATTCAGTATTTGGATCAAATTATCTCAGAAGAGGGTATATCTATGGACCCTGAAAAGATTGAAGCCATTATGAATTGGCCTACTCCAAGAAATGTTATAGATGTAAGATCTTTCATGGGAATTGCAGGATACTACAGGAGATTCATTGAAGGATTATCCAAAGTTGCACATGCCATCACTTCTTTGCAAAAGAAAGGGATAAAGTTAAAATGGACATCGAGGTGTGCAGAAAGCTTCCAGTAGTTGAAGAATCTTCTCACCAGTGCACCAGTATTGAAAGTTGTAGACCCAGAGAAAGATTTTGTGGTGTGTACCGATGCATGTGGACAAGGGCTTGCAGGAGTCCTTATGCAAGACAACCACATGATATGTTATGAATCAAGAAAGTTGAAGGAACATGAGAATAACTATGCCACTCATGACCTAGAACTTGCATCCATAGTACATGCTCTCAAGATGTGGAGGCATTACTTGATGGAAAGAATATTTGAGTTAAGGACAGACCATTGTGGTATGAAGTATTTGTTTGATCAGCTTACTCTCAATGCTAGGCAAGCAAGATGGTTGGAGTTTTTATGTGAGTTTGATTTTGAAATCAAGCACATAAAGGGAAAAGAGAATAAGGTAGCTGATGCGCTCAGTAGGAAGGTGCAGGAAATGCATGTGGCATCCCTTAGTATTTTCCAATCAGATTTAAGGCAGTAGATTGTTAATCATACTGCTGGAGATGAATTGTATGAGCAGGTAAAAGACAAATTGCGGAAGCAAAGTCTTGAGAAGAAGTATGAGGGATATAAATTGGAAGAAGATGGACTTCTTACTTATAAAGGTAGAATTTATATTCCAAATGTAGCATATTTGAGGAGAGTTGTTATGGATGAAATCCATCAAGCTCCATATTCTGGTCACCCATGATATCAGAAGACAATTGCTCCAGCTAGGAAGCAGTACTTCTGGCCAGGAATGAAAAAGGACATGGCTGAATATATTTCAAGGTGCATGAAATGTTAGCAGGTAAAGGTTGAGCATCAACACCCAGTAGGTTTGTTACAGCCTTTGCCAATTCCAAAATGGAAATGGGAAGTTATTTCCATGGATTTTATTACATGATTGCCAATGACCTGGAGACAACATGATTCCATCATGGTTGTGGTGGACAAGTTGACAAAAGAAACACATTTTATACCGGTGAAGTCTATGCATAAGACTGATGACATTGCAAAGATATTCATGAAGGATATTTTCAAATTGCATGGATTGCCTAAGGCAATAGTCTCTGACTGAGATGTCAAATTCACTTCCAATTTTTGGAAGGGGTTGTTCTTAGATTTGGGTACAAAGTTGAACTTCAGCACTGCCTACCATCCTCAGACTGATGGGTAGACAGAGAGAGTTAATCAAGTGCTTGAAGACATGCTTTGGATCTATGTGATGGATAAACCAACTAAGTGGGAATATTATCTACACTTGGTAGAGTTTGCTTATAAAAATGGATAGCAGGCATCCTTGGGGATGAGTTTGTATGAAGCTTTGTATGGAAAAAGGTGTAGGACACCAGTGAACAGGGTTGTGCTTGGTCCAAAATTTCTCAAGGAGATGGAGCAAGAGGTTGTAAGGATTAGGAAGAATATGAAAGCAGCCCGGGACAGACAGAAAAGCTACGCAGATAAGCATAGGGTGAACAGAGAATTTAGTGTTGGGGATCATGTTTACCTCAGAGTGAGGGAAAAGAAGAGTTCCTTGAAGCTTGGAAGTTGTGCCAAGCTGTCACCAAGATATTGTGGGTCGTTTGAAGTGCTTGAAAGAATAGGGTCATTTGCATATAGGCTTGCATTGCCTGCTAGCACTAGAGCTCATAATGTTTTTCATGTTTCTTTGCTTAAGAAATGTGTACATGATCCTAACCATGTGATAAATTGGGATGTGATTCAGGTGGAACTCGAGTGAGAGTTCCAAATCGAGCCAATGCGCATCCTCGACAGGAAGGTCACAATGCTCCGGAACCGAGCCATAGGGCAAGTAAGGGTTCAATGGGAGCACTACGGTCCCGAAGAGGTATGTGGGAGCTGGAGGATGCCATGCAATTGGCACATCCATTTTTGTTCAATTCTGTGGAACACTGAAGCAATACCAGTGTAGCATTTTGTTCAATTTTGTAAAGCACTGAGGACAATGCTACTGAAGGGGGAGGGGAATGTAACACCCCGGTTTTAACCCCATTTGCATTAAAATGTATATGATGTATATATTGTAATTAATTGTGGTGTGGAGCTAAAGGCAAAATCCCCACCATCGATTTAATTGTTTTATGCCACTAGCGATTAAAATCGTTGCCGATGGTATATCGTGTTATCCTACACATATTAATTTTGGCATCATGTAAACATGCATTTTAATTAAAAATACCCACCACCAGCTATGTCAATGCAACCATAATGAAAAGGGCATGATTTTCCTAAGGATAAGGAGGGGGAAATGGCTAACCCCTAGGATCCATTGGGGAAAATCCAAGTGTCAATTGATGAACCCATTTAGTTGTCACCCACCTTTTGTCTCACTCACCTTTACTTGTCTCATTCAACTAAAAAATTAAATCCTATGATGTTAGTTGGGGCAGTTATTGCATGGACAGTGGTGTGTGGCAGGACTATCAGTCCTTTCCCACACACACACTCCACCAGGGAGCTCATTCACCCTCACATGGGTAGGAAGAGGGGACGACCCCGATTCTTCATTTTTCACTCACGCAGAGAACTAGGAGGGCGGCCTTACCCTCATGATTTTGTTGTGTGGAGCTCTCATTCACGATTTGGACTCCTAGATGCTTTCTCCTCACATGCAGGTTTGGGGTTTTTCCTCACGTGGTCACTCAGTCCTCACGCATGCATACCATGGCTGGTTCAGTATTCCTCTCCCGATTTGGATGAGTGCAACTTCCTTCACATTGTGGGTCTGGGAATGTGAATTCACCTTCACACAGGTCACATTCCTTTCCTCACATAGATGAGAAATCATTGTTGGTTTCCCCATGATGTTTGGGTTGATGTGGGTTGTTTTTGAGTCATTTTGGCCACAATAGGGCCAAGAACGACTCTGGAGTCGAATTACTCAGTCTGAGCTGTGTATTACCCAAATTTCCATTCCATTTTTGCTCTGTGGAGTGGTGTTCCTCCTCCAAATCCCAATTTGTTATTTTGTTGTGTGTGCACTATGGATTGGTCTTTGGACTATGTAGGAGTGGAAAGGAGTCTGCTTGACAAACCTAGTGTTAATAGGAGCCTCATAGACAGAGTTATAGGGTTGGATCTCTTCTCTACACCCCCAGAATAGCACTGGAAGGGAATTCATGTTCTCAGGGACTGTGTAGCAGAGAAGGGAATGATTCCTTATGTTGGGTGTGTGTGGATGTCTTAGGAGTCAAGCTAGTTCTAGTGAAGGCATCCTTGGCTCTTTAGTGATCCCACTAGCTCAACAGACAGTGCTTCCATATCTTGATAACCTGATAAACCCAACTTGTTAGATTGGTTGTTTATTGTTGTATCTCCTTGGCGGTCTGATAACCCAAACCTAGCTTTGGCTTGACTGAGTTTTGGCATGTCTTTGGCTATGTGTGAGCCTGCTTAGTTTCCTTATTCCTTGTGGGAATCATGCCCAGCTCGAGGGTGGCAGTGTTGCTGAGATATAAAGGAGCACACTAACCTATGGTTGGGTGGAACGTTGCAGCGACATAGCTAATTGCGGGGCCTTCTTATTCATAAGATAAGTATTCTTGTGTTTAAATCCCTGCAATTACATTTGATAATGAATTACAATGAATATGTTGAATGCTTGAATGTATGGTTTTGCTTTCGTTGTATGGTAATAATGTATGCATATTTTAGTTCAAAGCATCTCAATTTTCATGTGTATGTTCATGGGACTAGTTTCCCAGGTAGATAGTATGTCAGTAGCGTCCTCTTCATCGGTCGGAGGGTCGGGGACATTACAATGATCCTCAAGTGATGTTTTAAACTCATCCCTCTCCTCATTAAGCAACATTGATTTATTCCCAAACAACACACAATGGGAACAAAGTATCCTCCTCATTTGAAAATACATCAAACATGATGATTTTGGATGAATAAAAACTACTTTTATCCATCTTGGTGGTGAAATTAACATTCTTTCTCATTTATCCCTAGGTTCAAAATAAATTTCTTATGTTCCTTAATGAGTTCTATTAATTTTGTTTAGGATTCCAAGATCGATAGGATGCTCTTTGATTTCTTTCTCATTATACTTATTCATTAATAGTATTTCAACATTCTTGATTTCTATGTGATATATTCCTTGGTAGGAGGAGCTGTAATATTTTGGGTGCATTTGTGGGCATTCTAGAGTGAAGGATTTTTATCATATGATTTGTAGATGATTTATTGTTAATAAAAATGGATGGTTTTTATTTTCTTGAGTTACAAGAAGTGTTGGAATTTTTTTCCAACGCTCCCATTAAGATTCATGACATGGGTTAAACCCCTCTTATGGATATTAACTTTGGCAATTGTAGTGGAAACTAATACCTCTAAGTTTTGGTCTAATGAAAATTGTGTTCCAACAATTGGCATCATAGTCGATTTCCTTTGGGATAGTCTAACCACTGGAAGGAAGATATTTGCAACACACATTGATAGATATGAAATTTTATTCTATCCCAATGGAGCTCCACTATTTCATGGTTCAAACAATGAGTTCTAGAACATAAGAATGAGAGTATATTTAGATACACAAGACTGTGGCATCTAGGAATATGTTTTGGATGGTTACACTACTCCAAAGATACCACCAAAATATGCAACCAAAAAGGATTTGAAGAATATGGCAATGGATGGCGTCCTGGATGGATTATATGATTCTATGAAAGACAAAATAGGAAAATGTGCATCAACCAAATATCTCGGGCATAAGTTACAAAATCTCTACATAGTTGAGAAGGTCATTGAAACAAATTAAGAACCATATGTAAAAGGTAAAAGAAGTTCATCTAATAACAACAACATAGAAGATTCCCTACTCATGCATAAGGATGAATAATATTATAAAGAAGATTATGAAACTAAAAGAGAAGTGGATCTTGAAGGAGAACTTATTAGTGCTCTAAGTGAACTAAAGAAAACTAAAAGGGAGAACCAGGGACTAAAGGAGAAACTACAAAAGAATCAAGAGGAAGAGGAAAGGAAATATGAAGAATGTTTTATGATCCAACTATAAGAGAAGGAACAAATATGCAAGAAGCAAGATGGAGAAAGTATATCCCTAAGAAAGAAACTAGAAGAACTACACAAGAATCATGAAGAAGCTAAAAGGTCAATTGTTGGTCTAAGAAGCCAAATTGTAGAGGCAAAGAAAATTGAAGAAGATCTAACAAGTCAAATTCAAGATAAGAAAGAGATTTTTCAAAGCTAAGAGATTGAGATCCTTTCACTAAAAGAAGGTTCAGATAAGATAGTTTCCCAGTTTGAGACAAATTTGAAATTTGAGAAGAAAACCAAGATCTTATATAAAATCCTTAGTTGTCAAATATCTCCACATGAAGGTTGGTTTTGGGTTTGAAAACAATCAGAACACTCTTGAAGAAAGCTCCAAGTTAAGTGAGAATAAGCTAAAAATACTTGCAAATGTTCCTAGTAGCTTCAATATCAGTAAAGATAATTGTAAGGAGAGAAATTAGAACCATAAAAAGACTGAGAAGGATGAGGTTAGAAAAAATGTAGCTTCAAGGAGACATCCTACACTCAGGTACAAATATTATTATTTTGGTTACTATTTCTCTTGTAATAATTTTGGGCACAAAGCGGTGGGTTGTGAAGAACATGTCAAAAATGGAAATGTTGAATGTTGGAAGTGCAACAATTATGGGCATATTGCAAATTTCTATAGCAATGTAGTTTGTTACAAATGTGATATATTTGACCATAAATATCGGGGTTGTAAGAGATCAAAGAAACCCAATAAAGTTTGGAAGGGAAATAAGAAAAGAATATTGAAGAATAATGTCACCTAGATCTATATGCTCTAAATAGAAAAAGAAGTATCCTTGTAAATCAAGAGAAAAAAAATGCAGAAAGCTTGGAAAAAGTAATCAGCAGATAAAAAAGAGGAAATACGTGTATTGGTTCTATCAGTAGAAAGTGAAAGGACAACAGAAAAGCATACTAATCCTCTTGTATTGAATTTGGGTAGTATGTTGGTTGAAGGAAAGGACATCATTGTTTTGCATACTAAGAACTAGGATATGAATCTCTCAGCACTCCTTTTTTATACTCTTATCTACAAGATACATAGGCTAGGCTAAGGTAGAAGAAGAAAAACTTTAAGGAATTTTCCCTGGCAATATTGAATGCATTTAACCTTGGAATAAGAGGTCAACATGAGTATACTATAAAGAATTTACAAAATTTTGAACAACGATATTGGTGAAGGGTTATTATATCATCAAAGGATTATCTTAGGGCTCTGTCATGAAACAAATCTCTTGAATATATGGCCAAAGAAGAACATACATCTATGCTACCATAGATTGCACAAGGCAATGAAGATAAATTCAGTGTTGATGATGGACTTTCAAGCTATACGGTAGAAAAGAAATCAAGGATTCTTACATTAAAGAAGGATGATGATGATTTTAATTGATGTGCCAAAACAACATAAAAAGGCACAATCATCCTAGAAAATGAAAAGGCTATAGTAGAACATGCCTTTTTTGTCAAGGATTTAAGAGACAATCCTCTACATCTTTAGAATTTTTATTTTTAGTTTTTCTACATGAAGAAGACTTGAATTTGATTGTAAACATGATTTGAATATGTATCAAAGACAAAATTGAAGAAAATATGGTTGAATCATTTGATATAGAGTTTGAAGAAAATATGGTTGAATCATTTGAAGAATGTTTGTTATAGGCTTGAGAGGAATAGTGAACTATGTCGAAATGTTGATTTGTGAATACTTGTGAACGTTGTTGCAAAGATATATCTTTGGGATAGCTCATGGAATATGGAGACGCTCAAAGCTTTATTAAAAAGAATGCAACATACATAATTTAGTTTTTGACTTGAGATAGAATAAAATTTGATTCTAAAAGGATCATACTCTTCAAGGACCACTTGAACTGTGTTGAAAAACATATTAGAACTTGTTTAAAGACAAATATTGTGAGAGTCAAGGACAGTCTTGACAATGTCAATAAATAAGATTATGCTTTGAGAATCCTATTTTAGATTGTATAACTAAAAATGGGAAGTGATACTCTATGTTGAAATGCAAGCAAAGAGTCATGCATTAGCTTAAGATATGCGGAATTATGAACTCATAATTGATATCCTCCTGGAATATATTGTATATTTGGATCAGCAAAAGTATAAAAGCATGAGAAAACTGTCTGGTCTCCAAGTCTTAAATCTATAAGAGCTAAATCATAACCCTCACGGGGAGAGTTATTGACAAAGGAAATTTGGACTCTGATAAGTAACAACAAAGTTAGTCAAGAAAATATTGGAACTGTGAATTTTTTAATCTAACCTAAGGTTAAGGGAGCGGGATACATCATCCTTAATGCAGATGTGTAACACCCCGGTTTTGACCCCATGGTATTTAAATTGTACATGATGTATATATTATATTTAAATCATGGCGAGGAGCTCAAGTCCAAGGCCTTGCCATTGATATGGTGTTTTTTGTATAGGCGATCGGGATCGATGCCTATGGTTTCTCATGTTGGTCAAGCACAACACATTTTGGAATATCATGTAAATCTACAATTTAATAAAATACCACAACTAGCTATGCACTGCAACGTGAAAGAGATGGGAGCATGATTTCACAAGCATAGGGAGAGGGATTTATCCAAGCAGATGCCAAGTGAGAGATTGTGGGTCCAATTCTCACAAAACCTAGTCTGATCAGCAAGAAAACCTTCGTCGATCTGTCGTCCAACTCACCCAAAACGACTCAAGCTCAGAACAAATCATTTTGGATAAAAATTTTGCGCTCGCTCGCTGATGTTAAACAAATTGCTAGTTGAATCAACAGAATTTTTGTGGACCGTCATATCTGTGTCCCTACCAGATGAATGGTGGACTTCAAATTTGGTGAAGCAGATTTCATAATAATTTCGTGTACATCAAGGGTTTCCTAAACCGCGCATCTTCACCCAGCGGAATTGTTGTGCGTCATTTATCTATTTTGATGATCGATCTCAACCGTGGATCTGTCAAAGTTACCCATTCTTTAAGCTCGTATACCATGTTTGTCCCCAGCACTCAATCATTCAATTCTTCCAGAAGATTGGTTGAGGCAGTTAATGCCTTGGGAAGTACGAGGTATGGAAGTCAATTTCGTGACTGAACAAGCTTGCAGTCTGCAGAACCTGTTTTCTTGCTTCTGAAGCAAGTAACCACGTGAATGTGTTCTCATCCCGTAATCCATGTTTTCTCCTGAATGTTTTGTCATTCGAGCATGTTGATTGTTCACTATATGGATTCACAGAGCATTTTGGTTTAGCAGAGTGTTGCTACGTGTTTATGCAAGTATTTTCCTTTGCCAAACCTTGGTTGTTATGTTACAGTGTTATCCTGAACTATAGAGTGGTATGAGACCCTGTTTCTCAGTGTTACAGAGTGAAGTTGTGTGTTTCTATGTATCCCTATGGTTTGTTGTTATGTGCACTCTGGTCTAGGTCTGAATTGTATGCAGTACTTAAGAGTGGAAGAGACAAGGAATGGGCTTGATAAACCTAGTGGAGAGAGGAACCCCATGAAAAGATAAGACTTGCTAGCGAATATTCTATGCACACCCTGAAGAGCGCTGGCAGGGAAGGAATATCCTAAGGGAATATGGAGTAGAGAAGGGGATGCTTCGTTGTGTTGGGTGTGTAGGTATTGTGGATGCCAAGCCAGATAGATCTTATGGAGGTGTCCCTAGCTCTTGAATGAGCCACTAGCTTAGTCATTATACCTTTCCACTGCATTAGCATCCTGATAAACCCGAAGGAGCCTTGGATTAGCTGACAACCTGATAAACCCAGTTGCATATTCATTTGGCTGGGCAGCCTGATAAACCAATTGGATATTTGCTTGGCTAAGTATCCTAATAAACCCAACTGGTAATTGGCTTGGTTGTGTCTTGTTGTGTATCTTGGCCATTTGTTTAATCCTTGGATGGAAATCCTGATAAACCCAAATGTGAATGTTGGCTTGACTGAGTATCCTGATAAACCTAGCAGTGAGATGGATTGGCTAAGTAGCCTAATAAACCCATCTGTTTAATTGCCTAGCCCTTGTTGTGAATGTTGGTTTAATTGTGAGTAGTCTGATAAACCCAACTGTTAGTTGGCTTGGATGTGTATCCTAATAAACCCATCAGTGTTTATCTTGTTTTCCTACAGCGTGATAAACCCAACTTTGTGTTGGCTTGGCTGGAAAGTCTGATAAACCCAACTAAAGGTTGGCTTGACTGTGTGTGATATGATATGGTTATGTGTGAGTCTAGTTTTCCCTAGTTCCTTGTGGAAATCATGCCCAACTCGAGGGTGGCAGTTGTGTTGAGAGATTGATGAACATAACTAGTATATGGTTGGGTGGAACATTGTAGCGACATAGCTAGTTGCGGGACAACTTCATCTTCAAAGATAAGTATTCAATTGTATTATTTATGAAATGTATTTTTTTATGAATATGTTGAATATGATGAATGCTTGTTAATGATTTGAGTAGATTTTTTTGTTGGTTAAATGTTCCTGCATTTGCATATATATATGCCTTGTATGTTTCAATGCATTTTGCTTATGATCATGGAGGCTAGAAGCTTGGTTACAAAGTCAAAATGCATCTGAATTAAAGAGAAAGAGAAGTTGAAAACAAGGCAGAATGTTTTTTTTCCACCCCCGGTAACCACCTGCGGAAGGCAAAAGTCGAAAAGCTTAAAAAGAGCAAAAATTCCTAAGGAAAATTTGGATTTCTGAAGTCCACTGTGGAGGGTGGAAGTTGAAAGGTGGAATTCGGTAAATAGAAAAAGGCCAAGGAAGAAAGTTGGATTTCTGATTCCCGAATTCCGCTGCGGAGGGAGAAATTTAGCAAAACAAAAAAAGGATAAGGCAAAAAGTTGGATTTCCGCATTCCGAGGTCGAAAAGCGGAAGTTGGAAAGTTGAAATCCAGAAGTCAGGAAACTGAAAGATAAAGCTGTCATTTCGTGGATTTCTGCATTTTGAAGTTAGAAGGCGAAAGTCGAAAAGTTAGAAGTCGAAAAGTGGGAAACCAAAGAATCAAGTAGTTGTTTCATGTATTTTCTCATTCCGAGGTCAGAAAGAGGAAGTCGGAAAGGCGGAAGGCGAAAGTCAGAAAATTCAGTTTCAGTGTGGAAACGACTTTTCTAGTTGTAGTGTGGATATGTAAGCTGCGGAACAACTGTTACAGTGGTTTCTAATCCTGTGAATGAATGTAAAAGGATGGACATGACCCACGACTATGTTCTAAGAATATAGAAAGAGAAGAACAAAGGTTCGTTAAGAAAGTTTAAATTATTCTGCATATCAGTCAGGTGTATGGGCATCTGGTACATGGTCATTGTGGTATATCTGAACAATGTAGATTAGCGGGGACACTACATTGTGGTATCAGAGGGGCATTAGCAGTCGCGTTATCATCCAAGGATGGAGGGGACATGACAAGATGACAATGTCATGGACAATCAGTTAAAAGTATATGAGAATTAAAAATGGATTTGTTCACATTCCCTTCACACAATCTGACCAATGGAAGGGAACATTAACTAACTACAGGTGTCTAGATTTTCCCCATAGACTTATTACAAATTCCATAACATATAACTTATATGTGAAAATGCATAAATAAAAATACACAGTAGAAATAAACTCTATCCACGCACATCTAATGGGCATATCTATACTCAATCATCATAGGCATCAGATAGAAACTCTGCACATTGAAATAGAAAATAATACTTATCTTTATCCAACATAGATCTAAGCAACTGGTTATCTAAGAGCTATTTTCCACCCAACCATAGGAACTTTTTTTGGAATATACTCTTTATGATAAGAGGCCACCCCTAAGTTAGGCTATAATTCCACCAAGGTGAAACAAACACCTACAAGATTCTCTCTCTTAGCCCGTGACCTGATCTTCTCGCTATACTTATCCAAATTATCATACAAATCTCTAGAGGGGTATCACTTATCCATCACATCCTTGGCCCCAATAATACCTGCACCACATAACAACCTTATGGGCTCATGCATCCCATTCATCGAACCACAGTTCTCTTAGGTGATCCATTTTACCAAATGCTTCTAGTATGTGCATATAATGAGTCCAGTTTGATATGTGTTATTGGAGAGCCACTTGGAAACCTTAATTCATGATTTCTCAAGCACCTGTAAGCAACATAACTCAATGGATAATGGTTCCAAGATTTACTAACCTATGTGATCACCTACAACCATCTATTTTCCCTTCCAAATCTACAATGTTATCTCTAATTTATAATTTATAGGTGACACAATCTAGTAATGGTCATGAAAATCAATGGGGAGCTTTGCATAGTGTAGATATACATGAGAGAATGGTAGAATGCATGTTTACTCCAAGGGATATGAGATAATGGTGAAAAGTAAAATGGCATAGCTTCTAACCATAGAATAAAGGACTCTTGTCAACTATAGGCTGACTTCTGGTAGTTGAAAGAACTATCACAAAAGTGCAGCCAACCCCATGCTTCAATAACTACATGAAGTGACTTTTCCCACCAACCTCACATGTGCATTCAATGATTGAAAATAGTCAAAAGAAGGTGATTGTCTCATTTAATTTACATGGAAAAACTAGGATGAGTTCTAAGGTTGAAACTTGGTAGCAAAGGATTTAGCCTCTCATATTCCCCCTCTTTCCTCTTCTCCTCTGGTGGATTCATAGCCCCTTTAGTGCTCTATACACAACCATCTTGAACCAGTTCATTATTTATGCAACATATATCCTGTATATTTTTAGTTAGCATGACAATCCAAACATATGGTCCAAATTAAAATTTTTACATGATACATGCCTAGCCATTCACTAATTAGGCCTTGGCCTTGAGCTCTACAATAGGAACCTTTACTAGAATATTTACATTCCAATTCCAATTAAAAAACTAGGGGTATTACAATACCCTCCCCATTGGAATAATATAGTCCTTTGGTTTTTTCTCAAAATTAGAATAAAAAATGATTTGCCTCACTCATGGAATCATACAACTCCCACCTAGCCTCATCAGGACCAAAGTGCTTCCACTACCAGAGCAATGTCACGAGTAGATGTGAAAATTTTTCTTACAACAAATCGTCGCTATAGCAACATTTTTTTGTCGCTATAGTAACAAACATGAGCCCATAATTTCATGGAAAAAATACTGTTGTTGTAGCCACACTTCGAACATATGGTTATGGTGACAATAAAGAGATGACATGTGGCGTGAGTGGACACTGCTTAAAAAACCTTTATTCATCAATGTAGTTGTCTTTATAGTAACATTTCTTTGTCGCAATAGAAATGTTACCTTGTCTCTATTGAAACATTAGTTTGTCGTTATAGAAACGTTAGTTTTTCACTATAGAGACGGTCCTTCGTCGCTATAGCAATGTACTGGCGTCACTACAACAACAACCAATCATCCTTAGAGAAACGCACACTTGTGCACAAGCGACAAATTTTTTATACAAACGACAAAGTATCGTTGTTATAACGATGAAATCTTGTTGCCCAGAAAGAAATGACCAAGTCTTTTGTGTCGCTATAGCGATGCTTTCTATGTATTTAAAAACAAAAAATCTTTTATTGCCAACTTTCAAAAATATCATAACAATCTAGGACTCTCCAAAACCTCCAAACCCTATCTAGGTCATCCATCATCAATAACAATCCCTAACTAGCAATACAAAGGCCTAGAAAGGCATCTCACCAAGCTATCTATCCAACCAAATACTCCACAACATGTTAGCATCGACACCAACAAGTCCACCCTTGATCCTTCACCAAGTTTTTCCACACATGTACCTCTTATCTTACTTAGGTTAAATGCAAACCCTAGATAAAATGAATCACACAATTACATGGATTAAAATGCAAATTTAGTGTAGCCTTCAATCCTACATGGCGATGCTAGAGTTAAATACCTCAAATTATTAAACTATCGCATTAACACATGCATACAAAAACCCCTATGGAGCATCAAGAGGGTAATTGGAAAGCCCTCATCTAAGTAATTAGGTATCGCACCAAGAGTGCACCAAGATCAAGACTCATCAAGCTAGGCTCTACATTATCTTTCCTTAACCTCCATGCATTAAACAAAAACAAGGTTGTAATATCATCCATGGAATTATAACTTTTCTTGATGTCTTCTTCAGGGTTGGAACACTAACACCACTTCATCTTGCTTCATATCATGATCCGTGGATTCTACAACACAAACCATCAACTGCTCACGAGTTACTTTCTCCTCTATTTTTTTTTGTGCAACACAAACCCTAGCATAATCTTGCATCTCACAAGAGAAAAATATTCAATAACATCCAAGCACTCTTTTTTTTGTGTCTTCTCCAAGGGTTCACATCTCAAACCCCAAGTCATGCTCCATACAAGACTTCCCCAACACAATTACAAATAGAGAATAAAGAGTACAACAATGGTATTTTATAATAAATGATTTATCTTCGCTTTATATAGAATATGTGGGGGAGGCCAGTATAAAACATGGACCTAGGTCTATATAAATAACCGACAAGAAAAATCTACATGGAGTGCAATACAATACAATGCTAATAAGTGTCATAATGGGGCTTTACAAAACCCCAATGTGGTGTGCCCTCCAAGGATGATCCTCCTTCATATCAAAACCCCGCCTTGAAGATGATGTGCTCTCCAACATGTTGTTATCCCAACACTCCCTCTTCCATGGTTGTTCATTGTCCAAGTATCCTCATGCAAGACATTCCTTCGATAGATGTGCACTACATGTCCTCTTGTATCCATTCTCCTTAACATGTATTCTAATGAGATGTGACTTAGATTTTATTCTTTTCTTAACATGTATATGGGTTCACAACCAATAATCATGAATCATTATTCTCAACCCAAGCATTCTCAGGTCAAGTGTCCAACCTCCAAGGTGTATGTCACATGGTCCCATTTTCTGAGGGATAATTTCTCTCCTTCAAGTGCCTAATTCTATTCCTAGGTAGGTGTCTTTCCTAATTAAGAAACCTAATCCCCCATTATTTGCATATAATGGGTTAGTATTCATGCCAATTAAAGGATGGGTTAGTCTTTTATATAAATCATTCTAACACTAAATATTTAGGATCAAGAATTGAAGGAAATAAATCAGAAGCATAGGAAATAAGTCTTAGGGTTGGATAGGATTTGGAAAATATGGGAATTGTTTCGATATTGAAATGGATATGGAATGGATTGATTGTCATCTTGAGAGAGTCCATTAACTTCAGTGTTCCACACTTGTGCCTCTTATAGAAAGGGATCACATTATGATGTATATCATTTGCAGAGAAGAGTGATTCCCTGGAGTTGAGCTTGGTAGTACTGTAAATGATGTTCAACTGCTTAGAATCCTTTTCAAGCACTGTGATAACATGTACTTTAATGAAGTATCTATTCCAAAGTATTTGGGGAATTATTACCTGCTTCTTTCATTGTTTTATCTTAGTATTAACCTTGCTTAACTAGTTTTCTGAGTTTCACCCTCTCTTAGTATAGCCAATGTATAAAATATTTTTATTTTAGGTTTTAGGTGACACAACAACCTTCATTGTGTTGTTTTCTTCAACAATGTATGTACCTTCTATATCATTCAAGATACCTAGATGATCTGCACCTTTCCATCATGTTTCCCACCAACTTTTAACTTAGGCTCAAATATTATCACATATTAAATGTAATTATTATCCCTATTTGACCCCATAGTCAGCATTGATATGATTTTGGTCTATATTTGAGGTCAACCATACAGTGTCAAAATACAATTTCCAGAAATCTAAGTGCTTATGTGCACTAGATCAGTACCAAGAATTATTTAGTATTGAATCCTCGGCACTTTTCTACCATTAATCAGCATTAAATAGAAAATTTCATGTGACCTACTATTGGACATAATGGTCACACTGAGAGGGGGGGCGAATCAGTGTGAGAGAAATTTAAACCTTTTAATCTTCTAACAACCAAGCAGAATTTATAAGTTATCAGTTGGATCAACAAATAATCATATCAGTCATCTAAAATATTAAATCAAGAGACACAACAATATATGTAATGTAAACTTTATTTATGGTAATGGAAGACTTCAATCTTCACGATTACAATCAACACCAACTGATGAAAAGAGAATCAACTCTTATAACAAGAACCAACTTGGTTTTCTTAGCTCCGAGTAAGAAAGGCTGAGGAGTTCAATCCTCAAGTGCAAGACTCATATTGCAAGTTTGATGCTAATTTTTTATTGTCATCAATCTGCTGCACAATTATATCTATGATCATCCATCTACTCAAGAAGCCTCATCAATCAGCATGTCAAGTATGCTACTGCCATTGCTACTTGTCATCAACTTGTCATATATTTTGTTGTAGACTTCATTGTCAATTAGTTGTGCATACATCACTCCCCATTCCTAGTAAATCATATCACTTGGTCATCTCTCATCAACTTATTCATAGTCAAGTCATGTCACTGAATGCTAATTGGTTCACTATGTAAACCAATGAATGCCATCTTAGGGTTGTCAACTTCCTGTCAAGCAACACATCACTCTCATTGACACTTGGTATGAGTATATAATGAGGTGGAACCCATGAGAGAAATTATGTTATTATCTACACAACTCAAGAAATACAGAGAGAGTGGCATGATCTTTTTGTTTACTGTAGCCTTCCTCCTGCAGTTTCTTCGATATTCTAACATAGCACCCAATACAAAGATCGCAATATTCAGAACAGGCAAGCAAATGCATTAAGTGCCCATATTGTTGCTTTGGATACCATTTGATTATTGGTACTTATATTCAAAACCTATCTGTGAGGTCTCACTCACATAGTCTCTATGAAACAAAAAATGCATCTACAAACAATTGAGCCATATCTTCCCATCGTTGAGTCAAAGGTGAATTCTTTGGCATGTACTGAGAGTATTACTTGGATCACAACTTCAATAAACATGTCTATAAATCAATATCTTGGATTGAAACTTCAATAACCTTAACAGAATCATATGTTCAAAGTGATGAGGCAAACCAAAACAGTAGCCAGATCAATAATCAAAGCAGGATGGGATGGTAACGATCCACTACAACACTCTAGCTCTTCAACAATGGTACTAGACTTTTCACATATCATTGGTGTACACACTAGGGAATGATAGAACTAGCGGCTCAACAACCTATTATCTCCTCAGTTTTGACACTGCATGCTCATGGGAAACATCTTCAACGCGTCTTCCATTTCTGAGTATTGATTCAAAATGTTGTAACTTGACTGCGGTGTTCAGACTTTAATGTAGTCACCTGAATTCAGAGAGAGAAGAACACTTAAAAAATTCACTGAAGTTTCCCAATCCAATGAATTTCCTCAGAGATATATACCCAAATTCTGAGAGCATATATTACTCCACACACCACCGAATATTTACCCCATTATCTTACTGCGGCTGCGTCAATGATTTACCACAACCCGAAAATAAGAGATTAATCCCACCAACTCCAGTGTTATTTGATTTGGAGTTTTACCAAATTACAAAGCTAATAAAATCAAGACTTCAAAGCATATAAACATTCATCTTTGAATATCACAGCCTCATAGCATTTCCAACAAATTTCAAAGAAGAAAAAATACTTAATGAAGGTTGTGACTACCTCAAGACTTTGTCCTACTGTAGCCAAATAAATCAACCTAATATCAACTTGACTGTTGTTTCCTTAGTAATCACAAGTTCAGATTATTCTACTTCACACTTCCACTTCGTTAAGTTTCAATGTTAGTGGAAATTACTTGTGTTTAAATACTCTTCCAACCGTTGATCACATCCTCAAATTAGGGGTCAACTTCAAGGGTGAAGTGTTTAGGTTCATTATTTTATCTTTGTTATTTCCGCACACATCTCCTTGAAGGAGTCAACCTTACCATTTAAAATTTTTGTCAACAACATTGAATTAGGGTTTTTTTAAGGACAACAAAATGTTTTTATCATTTTGTATTTTTATGTTTTTATTCGGTTTTTGTCACACATCCTTCGAATTGATCTTCAATGGTCATCATGTCTTAGGGTTTGTTGTAATTAACCCAAGACTTCTTAAGAATTCAACCATAGGGTTTGATCATGCTCCAAAAAGTTATCAAGATTACCACATATACCTTCAAGTTCACCACAATCCTCAAGGGATTCATCAAGATGTCAGGTGTCATGCCACCAAAAATAAAAGGTGCAAACCATCTTCAAGGGTTTCAATACCCCATCAACACACACATCATATTCACCACTCCTTCAAGGGTACAAGGACCATCAAACCACCATTTGTGGGGGTGCCAAGTATTTCTCATGCCCTAGGATTATATCCAAGGGTTCTAATACCCCATCAACCCACAAATGATCATGCAAACCACAAATGACCATAGAATGGGTCATTTGGCCCATTTGGTGTTCCAAAGGCTTCTTCACCATGCAAGAAGCTTCATGGGATTCTTCAACCACCTCAACCACACAAGAGGACCTACACGGGTAAAAATCATCATGCCACATATTGTGGGGGTGTCAACCCTCCTTATGTATCATGACCATCTCCAGGGGTACCATGACCCCATAAAAAAACATAAATGACCACAAAATGGGTCATTAATTTTTATTCAACCTATCAAGGGCTTCAACATCATCACCAAAGTATTCATCATCATCAACAAGGTTGTGGATCCAAGATCCAATCGTGTGGGTTCAAGGATCTTGTCAAATGAATTCAAGGCTCCACAAGGTGCTTCAAATATCACCTCATCTATGTATGGGCTTCGCAGTACAAGAGGGACTTGGTGGCATCAATGACTACCTATGGGGCCACTGCAATTCCCATGTTGGCATCAATTACAATTCAATCAACAATGTCCCCCTTTGTCATTGATGACAACAACTCATGCTCCCCCTGCGAGCATGCTCCCCTTTTGTCTTCATCTCTCCCTCTTTGGAATCAATGGAAAAGTGTGTCCACAAATCTGCATCTGAAATCACTGATCACTACTCCCACTGTCGACATGCACGATCCTAGGACTTGTTTGTATGCTTGGAGTATCCGTCCTTTTTCCTTTGAGTTCATCCACCAACCTTATGAACTCATGGTCTATTAAAGTATTTGAGAGACCTTAAGCTTGGATTTCCATTTGGAAGCCATTCTTCCTACATTGATCAGCCTATCTTATATGTAACGACTTGGTCTTCTTTATCCATACTTTCTTCTTGGCATTTGTCTTTTCAATATTTGTTCCTTCATCTTTAGTGGATTTCCTTGATGAGTTGTATGAGAAACTTCACCTAGAATGTTTCCATGTACTCCAATAGTATTGAGATTTGTGCCCAAAGCCACTGCAACCATAGAATCTCATCGTATGACAATATCCAGCAATGTGACCAACATGGGTGCATGTCGAGCACCTAACTAAGTTGTTGGAACTTCCAACACATCTTTGATCAACTTCATTCCTCCATACCTGAGAGTGTCCTTGACTATGATACTTTGTCTTTTGCCCTTCAAATCCTTCTATATTGGGATTCTTCCAAGGTTCACTGGTTCTTCTCGCTGATGTGTATGAAGGACTCTTGCTCGGTTGATTTCTTTGACTTGCACATTCTTGGGATTTGTGACCAAACCCACTACAGGTGTAGAATCTCAATGTGTGATAGGTGGCAGCAATATGTCCAGCTTGGTAACATGTCCAACATCTAAATTTTTCATTGAGAATTCTACCACTTCTTCTACAACCCATATCCTTATGACCAAAGTTATAACAATAAAAACAATAACCATTAAATGCATTTTCATACCTGGGACTTTGGTTCCATCTTGGAGTTGTTTCCTTTCTGAGCTTGCTTTGACAAACAAGCCTAACTTCTTGATGCATTCTTGAACTTCCAAATTTTTGGTTGTCATGTGCAGGTGTATGGGGATCAGCTTTGGACAATGATGGACATACTTCAGGAGTCTTGGGAGACCAAATTCCATCTTCATATTTTTCTCCTTCCTTCTTGTAACCAAGGCCAAACTTGTCAAATGGAGATATTTGGCAATCCAATATCTTATCTAGGACAACTGAATTGTCCTTGAACTTGACAAAGGCATCATTCCTTTCACCTTTCTTCCTAATACCAACTACCTCCATCTCCAACTTTTGGATTGCCTGCTCGTTTTCTTCCAACTGATTCTTCAAGATTTCTTCTATCCTCTTGGCTTCCTCCAGCTGATTCTTCAAATCAAGATTGGCCTTTCTAGTTTCTTTAAGCTATTTTGAGTCTTTACCAAGCTCTTCTTGTTCTTCCTTTTGACTGATCAATTCTGCCTTTAGTTGTTCAACTTCAACATTCTTGTATTTTGGTTGATCCTGTAACTCTTCATCCTTGTGTTTGAGATTTACAAGCAACACTCTCATTGTGATGGCCTTCTGCCGATATTCATTCAAAGAATCCAAGATTCTCCTTTCAAACCTTGTAATTCACTATTGTTCAGATTTACTGTGTTCAAGACCCAATTGGCTCTGAGATCAATATTCCACAAAGGTAGATGTATCTCGTGTGTGGATTTTGATAGGTCTTCATCATATTCTGCAAGAGCCTTCTTAATTTTATCACACATGCTATCATTATAATAAAAAAAATCCATACATTTACTGGATTCCACTTCTTTCTTTCCTTCTTCTTGATTAACCTCTTCTGGGGGCTTGAATTCCGATTCATGGTCTGTCCTTTTCAGTGTCTAGTCTTCCCTTTTGATACTCTCTTTCCAACTTGAACCAAAAGTATTTAGCTGAAGTGTACTCCCCTACACTTTATTTTATTGAGATCGGAAGTCCATCCATGAGGAAATTCAAGGCTATAGCATTGTCCTTCTTTGCTTCTTTCTATGTAGCTACCTTGCCATTCTTATTAGATGGAGTGGTTGGATTGATCACAATCTTCCAAACACCAAACTCCTTTAGATATGCCTTCATCTTGCTCCTCCAACTGAAATAATATTTAACATCAAGTACAAGCACATCATTGCTTGATGACTCTCATTTTTCCTCCATTGTGTGTCCATGGGTCTCCTTCAAGCTTGCAAGTCTTGTGATGAAGGTCGGCTATGATACCAATTGTTGGACACAATGGTCACACTGAGAGGGGGGGTGAATCCGTGTGAGAGAAATTTAAACCTTTTTATCTTCTATTAACCAAGCAGAGTTTATAAGTTATCGTTTACATCAATAAATAAGCATATAAATCATCTAGAATACTGAATCAAGAGAAAGGGAAATATATTTAATGTAAACTTTATATATGGTAATGGAAGACTTTAATCTTCGCAGTTACAATCAACACTAACTGATGAAAAGAGCACAAAATCTTATAACAGGACCCTGCCTGGTTTTCTTAGCTCCAACTAAGAAAGGTTGAGGATTCCAATCCTCAAGTGCAAGACTCAACTTGCAAGCTTGATGCCAATCTTTGATTGTCACCAAATTGCTGCACAATTATATCTCTGATCATCCATCTGCTCAAGAAGTGTAATATCCTGATTTTGACCCCATTTGCATTAAAATTGTATATGATGTAAATACCATTATTAAATCATGCTGAGGAGCTAAATTCCAAGGCCCTACCATGTATTTATTGTTTTATGTATCGTCAATTAAAATCGATGCATATGGTTATCGTGCTAGCCAGGCACATTAAAAATTGGGACATCGTATAAATATGAAATTTAATAAAAACACCCACAACTGGCTATGTCAATGCAACAAGAGATGGGGGGGCATGATTTCACAAGGAATAGGGAGGGAAATTATTCAAACCCTTGATCCAATAGGGAAAATCCAAGTTTCAATGGGAGAACCCATAAAGCTGTCAACTACCTTTTTTATCTTTTGTGCCCAATCATTTTTTTCTTCCAAAAGTTGGTTGAGGTAGTTAATGCTTGGGAATAGCAGAGTGTGGCAGTCAAATTCGTATTGGGAAATCCATCATTTTGGGAAAATTGAATTTTTCCTTATGAGATCATTTATACCCAAAAATTGTTGCCCCTTCCATTATTCACCCATGTGTTTCTCTTCCTCACTTAGCTGGAGATAGCTGGGTGTTTTCCTTCATGATTTTCTGCAATTTTCCTCATTTATCCATGGCTGGAAACCCGATTTTGTATTTCTCAGTGGTTGAAAAGAGAGATTCCTGATTTGGGTGTTTATGGAAGTTGATTTTCCCCTGTGAGGCCCATGAAATTTTTCTGAAATCGAATTTGTTCTCCCAGGGTTGCTTCCCCTTTTACCAATTTATTTTTGGTTCACAGGACGTATTTATTCATACCCAGCATTTGTATTTTGTTGTTATGTGTATCCCTATTTTGGTCTGAAAGAATTAGGAGTGGGAGAGGCCCAGAATTGGATTGATAAACCTAGTGAAGAGAGGAACCTCACAGAAAGATCTAGAGGGGAGGGCTAATCTTCTATCCACACCCTAAAGAGCCCTGGAAGGGAAGGTATGGCCTGAGGGGCTATGTAGTAGTGAAGGGAATACTTACTTGTGTTGGGTGTGTAGGTATTGTGGATTCCAATCTAGATAGATCTTGTATAGGTGTCCATAGCTCTATGGTTGAGCTCACTAGCTTAACAATTCTACATTTACACTACCTTAGCATCCTGATAAACCCAATTGTAAATTGGCTTGGCTGAACCTTGGTTGTATTTAGCTATGTGGGAGCATGTTGTTCCGCTTTTCCTTATGTAAATCATGCCTAGCTTGGGGGTGGTAGTGGTGCTGAGAGATTAATGAGCACACTGGCCTATGGTTGGGTGGAACATTGCAGCGACATAGCTAGTTGCGGGACAACTTATTTTCAAGATAAGTATTCTCTGTATATTTAATTTCTACAACTGTATTTGTTTAAGAATTATTATGAACATTATGAATGTGTTGAATGAGATTTTCTTCCACTGCATATTCATGTATTATGCATCTGTACATGTTTGTATATTCAATGTATTTTTGTTTATGTTCATGGGGCTAGATCCCCGGTTTACTAGACAACAATAGTTGAGTCGTGTCCTCTCCATCGACGAGATGAGGGGAGGGGACATGACAATGTGGTATCAGAGCACTAGTTGCAGCATTGGGCCTAAATGGGCCAAGATGAATACTTGATAGAGGTAAGATCACCCTCTTTAGTAAGCAAAAAAAGAAGAAGCAAGAAAAAAAAATTAAAAATTTCTCAAAATGTTTAAAAATTTTCCATGTCAGCAAGACTTGGTGAGTTTTTCCTATATATCAGCTGAGTTGGCTGAGTTTCACTGATACATCTCGGCAATATTTTGCGAAATCGTCGTGAAATAGAAAATTTTCTATGTGTTTTTGAAAAAAATTATTCGTCGGCTAAGTTGGCTGAGTTTCGTCGATGTGTGTCGAGCGAAATAGGCGAGTTTAGCTAATATATCTCGGCAAGATTTGTCTAGATCATCGTGAAAGAGAAAAAAATTCTAAGTGTTTTAATGACGGAAAAACTTAGCGAGTTTTTGTTATGCATGTCAAAAAAACTCGACAAGTTTTGTCGATGTGTTGGAACCAAAAGAGGATTTTTGCCGACTCCTGTCAGAATAAACTGGTGAGTTTCGCCGATGACAGTGAAAAGGAAGAAAAAAATTCAAAATTTTTCTAAGTGTTTGAAAATTTTCCATGTCAGCAAGACTCGGCCGAGTTTCGTCGATACATCTCGTCAAGATTGTCGAGATTGCCCCAATACATAAAAATTTTGAAGTGTTTTGAAAAATTTCTTTGTTGCCTGAGCTAGTTGAGTTTCGTCAATGCGTGTCAGCATGAAAGGATGAGTTTCATCGATGCATGTCGGGAGAAATAGATGAGTTTCACCGATATATCTAGGCAAGATTTTTTGAGATCACTGTGAAAGAGAAAAAAATTCTAAGTGTTTACATGTCGGAAAAACTCGAGGAGTTTTGCCGATGTGTCGAAAGAAAAAGCGAAGTTTTTTTGACACATGTTAGAAGAAAAGGCTGAGTTTTGCCGACGACAGAGAAAAGAAAGAAAAACAAATTTCAAAATTTTTCTAAGTATTTGCATTTCGGCAAAACTTAGCGAGTTTTTCTGATACGTAGACAACTTAAGATGAGTTTGTTGACACATGTCGGAGGAAATGGACAAGTTTTGCCGATAACAATGAAAGGGAAGAAAAAAATTTCAAAATTTTTCTTATTGTTGAAATTTTCCATGTTGGGAGAAAAAGCTGATTTTTGCCGATACGATCGAAAAACTCAAAGAGTTTTGCCGATACGTCGGAAAAACTCAGCGAGTTTTGTTGACATGTCAGAAGAAAAAGCAAAGTTTTGTCGATACCTCCAAAAAACTCAACGAGTTTTGCCAACACATCGGAAGAGAAAGATGAGTTATGTCGACACATCGGAAGGAAAAGTTCAATTTTGCCAATCGATGCAAGAAGGCAAGTTTTGTTGATCGACGCAAGAAGATGAATTTTTTCGATACGTGTCGGAAAAACTCGACGATTTTTTCCGACACGTCGAAAGGAAAAATGTGAGTTGCGCCAACATGTCAGAGAAAAAAGCTGAGTTCGTCGAAACAAAGAAGTTTAGCATTTTTTTAATGGGATTTGTAGGTGCCAAAAAATTGAAAAGTGGGGTTGAACTTATTCCCCAGATTGCGTGAAATCAAAATATTTACAAAAAAAAATGAGGAGGCTTCCCTCAAGGGAGCAATCCCCCTTGACTCACGTTGTCCCTCTGAGATAGTCGTTGTTTGTGAAAGAAAAATCTATATTTGGACAAGTTTTCAATGTAGGATTTTCCAAATGTAGGAAAGTAATTTATAAATTTATGAGAATGTCATGCAACTAACAATTGTGTTTATGAACACATTTTGCAGAATCATAGTCACATCAAAAAGTAGCATTCCACATAGTGTAGTTTGGAAAAATTGGTCTTGGTTTGGCCAAGAAGATCAACATCATGAATGTTGTACACAATCCCTATGAGCCCGAGACAGATGCCATGGGAGAAAACATACACATTGAGAATGTTGAAACATAATCCAATGGGAGGAGAAATCAAGAGACTCCCCCAGATATTCCAGCCACCATGAGGAGCCTAAGGGTGGAGTTGCTAAGTTACGAAGAAGATAATCAAAAGATGATTGAAGCTCAGGAAGAGAAAAATCAGTTGAATGCAGCCATGCTACAGAGTTTGATAGACATCCAAAGGCAGATAAAATCTGGGCATCGGACATCAAATCTAGAAGGGAGTAGGAGTAGCTCAAGGATAAATTCCCGCAAGAGTTCCAATAGCTAGAGAAGAGTTTCTATAGATAGAAAATACATTTCCAGAAATATCTTCTAGTAAATCATCTGACTCTGAAGATTCCATTGGGGGTTCAAGATTTTCATCTCACAGGAGTAACAGGAAGAGGCATTACAAGAACAAATCATGTGGGGAATTCAAGAAGGCAAAGCCTCCTACATTTGATGGCGAGATAAAATATGGTTAAGAAGATGAAGCTTGGATTCTTGTCATGAGAAAGTATTTCCAGGTCCAAGACTACTCTGGAAATATGAAGGCAAGGGTAGCCATCTTCAACTTAAATGGAAGAGCATCTATATGGTGGGAGCACCTCAGGCAAGTGAATAAGATCAATGAAAGAAGAATTGTGTGGAAGCAATTCCAGAAATACTTCAAGCAAAAGTACCTCTCTGATAGGTACCATGATGATAAGATTAAAGAGTTCCATGAGCTGAAATTGTGACAATTGACCATGGAAGAATATGAAAACAAATTCTTGGAACTATTGAGGTATGTCAAGTATATTCGAGATGATCAGGTGAAAATTCATCATTTTCTAAGCGAGCTATCTCAAGAATATAAAGATAGGATTGAATTTGATGAACCTCGAACTCTACAAGAGGCAATAAGGAAGGCCAAGTATTGCTATGATCAAAACAAAATCAAACCCGGTTTCCATAAGGCATGGAAGGACAAGAGGAATGAGAAGTTTGACCAAAGGAATAAAGGTTTCAAACCCTCTCACTTTCGAAATCAGCAAAGGCAGCCATCGCAAGTTGTGACTAAGCCAACCAGAATGATGGGAGAGAATCCAAGAGATCCAAAAGAGCCAAGAGAACCACTTCAATGTTTGGGATGTGGAGGATACCACATGCTTAGGAATTGTCTGCATCACAATGGGAATGTAAGTCAAGTTCACAACATCCAAGGAGATGAAACTGTGGGTCAAGTGGCGAGGACCATCCCTAGAATCTATGCAGCACTAAAGGACTTCCAGCAATATCATCAATCAACTTTGGTTTATGTTGAAGGTAAGATTGCTGAGCAATATGTTTCTATTTTGATTGACCCGGGATCTACTCACATTTATATCACTCCTAAAATTGTTGAGATTTGTGCTTTGAAGATATTAATGCATAGAAAATCATGGTTAGTTCAACTAGCCACTGGAATGAAGAGAAAAGTTTGTGAATTTTTAGAGAATTGTCCATTAGATATCGATAGGCTATTCACTTGTGCAAATCTGAATATTTTACCACTTGGTTCCTATGATGTTCTCATTGGAATGGGCTGGTTAAAAGCACACAAGGTTAAATTTAACTACTACAACAAGACATCTGAATGCATGGATGAAGAAGGAAACCCAAGGATTGTAAGAGGTGTTCCAAAGGTGATTTATGTTAGGTAGGTTTCAGCAATGCAGTTGAAGAAGTTTTGCAGGAAAGGTTGTCGATTGTATACAGCCCTTGTTTTGGAGGCAATGGAAAATGAAACTCCTAGGTTGGAGGACTATCATGTATTGCAAGAATTTAGGGATGTTTTTCTTGATGATATTCCAAGACTTCCTCCAAAGAGAGACATTGATTTTACAATTGACCTTATGTCGGGATCCGCACCAGTGTGCAAGACACCCTACAGGATGAACACGCAAGAATTGCTAGAGCTGAAAATGCAGTTACAAGAGTTGTTTGAAAAGAAATATATCAGGTCGAGTGTGTCCCTGTGGGGAGCACCAGTTCTATTTGTGAAAAATAAAGATGGGACACTTAGGTTAGGTATTGACTATAGGAAGTTGAACAAATTTACTGTGAAGAATAAATACCCATTGCTTCGAATTGATGATCTGTTTTATCAAATGAGAGGAGAAAAGGTATTTTCAAAATTTGACTTGAGGTGTGGTTACCATCAGGTAAGAATCAAAGAGGAATATATTCATAAGACAACCTTTAGAACAAGGTATGGGCACTATGAGTTTGTGGTGGTACCATTTGGTCTCACAAATGCACCAGCTACATTCATGTGTCTCATGAATAGTGTTTTTAGCAAGTATCTGGACAAGTTTGTTCTTGTCTTCCTATATGACATTCTTATTAATTCTAAGAATGAAAGAGCATGAAGAATATTTGAGAATAGCATTGCAATTGCTAAGGGAGCATAAGCTATATGCAAAGTTGAGAAAATGTGACTTTTATAAAGATAAAATTCATTATTTGGGTCACATTATCTCAGACGAAGGAATATTTGTGGACCCTGAGAAGATTGAGGCCATTATGAATTGGCCAACTCCAAGAAATGTGACAAATGTGAGATCCTTTATGGGACTTGTCAGGTACTACAGGAGGTTCATTGAAGGATTCTCCAAGGTCGCACATTCAATCACTTATTTGCAAAAGAAGGGGATAAAGTTTGAATGGACACCAAGATGTGAGGAAAGTTTTCAACGGTTGAATAATATTCTTACAAGTGCACCAATTTTGAAAATTGCAGACCCAGAAAAAGACTTTGTGGTGTGTACCAATGCATGCAATCAAGGACTTGGAGGAGTTTTTATGCAAGACAACCACGTGGTATGCTATGAGTCAAGAAAGTTGAAAGAACATGAGAAGAACTATGATACTCATAATTTAGAACTTGCAGCCATAGTTCATGCTCTAAATATATGGAGGCATTACTTAATGGGAAGGAAAATTGAGCTAAGGACATACCATTGTGGTCTGAAATATTTATTTGATCAACCTACTTTAAATGCTAGACAAGCTAGATGGTTGGAATTTTTGTGTGAATTTGATATTGAAATCAAACACATAAAAGGAAAAAAAAACAAGGTGGTTGATGCACTTAGCATGAAGGTACATGAAATGCATGTGGCATCTCTTAGTACTTTCCAACTAGGTTTGAGGCAACAGATTATTGACCATATTGTCGAATATGAAGTGTACGTGCAGATAAAGGACAAGTTGCAGCAGCAAAACCTTGAAAGGAAGTACGAAGGATATCAATTGGAAGGAGACAAACTTCTTACTTATAAGAATAGAATTTATATTCCAAATGTAGCAGACTTTAGGAGAATTGTTATGGATGAAATCCATCAAGCTCCATATTCTGGTCACCTAAGATATCAAAAAACAATTGCTACAACCAGAAAGCAATATTTTTGGCTGGGAATGAAAAAGCACATTGCTGAGTATATTTCTAAGTGCATGAAATGTCAGCAAGTGAAGGTTGAACATCAACACCCAACAGGTTTATTGCAACCTTTTCCAATCCCAAAATGGAAATGGGAAGTCATTTCCATGGATTTTATTACATGATTGTCAATGACTATGAGACAACATCATTCCATCATGGTTGTGGTGGACAACTTAACAAAGGCATCACATTTTATATTGGTCAAGTCCACATATAAATTCGATGCCATTGCAAATATTTTCATGAAGGAAATTTTCATATTGCATGGATTTCCTAAGGCAATAATTTCTTACAAGGATACCAAGTTTACTTCCAATTTTTGGAAGGGTCTTTTTGCAGATTTAGGTACAAAGCTGAAATTTAGCACCGCCTACCATCCTCAAACCAATGGAAAAATAGAGAGAGTAAATTAGGTACTTGAAGACATGCTTCACATGTATGTAATAGACAAACCATCTAAGTGGGAGGATTATCTACACTTGGTAGAGTTTGCATATAATAACGGACAACAAGCATCATTGGCAATGAGTCCATATGAGGCTTTATATGGAAGGAGGTGTAGGACACCAGTGAATTGGGATAATCCAGTGAATATAATTATGCTTGGTCAAGAATTGCTTAAGGAAATAAAACAAGAGGTTGCAAAGATCATGCAGAACTTGAAAGAATCCTAAGATAGACAAAAGAGCTATGCAAACAAGCATAGAGTGCATAAGGAGTTCAGTGTTAGGGATCATGTTTATCTTTGAGTGAGGCCAAGGAAGAGTTCCTTGAAGGTTGGGAGTTGTGCCAAGCTATCACCTAGATATCGTGGGCCATTTGAAGTGCTTGAAAGAATAGGGCTATTTGCATATAGACTTGCATTTCCTGCTAGCACTAGAGCTCATAATTTTTTTCATGTTTGTTTGCATAAGAAATATGTACATGATCCTAACCATGTGATTAATTGGGATTTGTTCTAGGTAGAACCCGAGGGAGAGTTCCAAACCGATCCATTGTGCATCCTAGACAAGAAGGTAACAGTGCTCCAAAACAAATCCGTTGGACAGGTCAAGGTGCAATGGAAGTACTACGGTCCTGATGAGGCTACGTGGGAGCTAGAGGATGCCATGAGAGTGGCATATCCATTTTTGTTCAATTTTGAAGAGCACTAAGGATGACGCTAATATAAGGGGGAGGGGAATGTAATATCCCAATTTTGACCCCATTTGAACCAAAATTGTATATGATGTAAATACCATTATTAAATCATTGTGAGGAACTAAAGGCCAAGGACCTACCATGGATTTAGCATTTTATGTATCGACAATTAAAATCGATGCATATGGTTATCATGCTAGCTAGACACATTGAAAATTGGGACATCATGTAAATACGGAATTTAATAAAAATACCCACAATTAGCTATGTCAATGCAACAAGAGATGGGGGGAATGATTTCACAAGGAATAGGGAGGGAAAAATTATTCAAACCCTTGATCCAATAGGGTAAATCCAAATGTCAATGGGAGAACCCATAAAGTTGTCAACTACTTTTTTTGTCTTTTGTGCCCAATCATTTATTTCTTCCAGAAGTTGGTTGAGGTAGTTAATGCCTTGGGAATGGAAGAATATGGAAGTCAAATTTGTATTGGGAAAGCCATCATTTTGGGAAAAAACGATTTTTTGCTTATGGGGCAAGTTATCACCCAGAAATTGTTGCCCATTTCATTATTCACCCCTGTGTTTCTCTTCCTCATGCAGCTGGAGATAGTTGGGCATTTTCCTTCACGTTTTTCTGCAATTTTCCTCATCTATCCATGCCTAGAAACTTGATTTTTTATTGCTCAGTGGTTGGGAAGAGATAGTCCCGATTTGGGTGTTTATGGAAGTCGTTTTTGCCCCTGTGAGGCCCATGAATGTTTCTTGAAAGTGTATTTGTTCTCCCAAGGTTGTTTTCCTTTTTACCAATTGTTTTTCTGTTCCCATGACATTTTTCTTCATACCCAACATTTGTATTTTGTTGTTATGTGCATCCTTGTTTTGGTCTGAAAGACTTAGGAGTGGAAGAGGCCTAGAATTGGCTTGATAAACCTAGTGAAGAGAGGAACCTCACATAAAGATCAAGAGGGGTTGGCTAATCTTCTATGCACACCCTGAAGAGCACTGGAAGGGAAGGTATAGCCTGAAGGACTGTGTAGCAGTGAAGGGAATACTTCCTTGTGTTGGGTGTGTAGGTATCATGGATGCCAAGCTAGATAGATCTTGTGCAAGTGTCCATTGCTCTGTGGCTGAGCTCACTAGCTTAGAAATTCTACCTTTCCACTACCTTAGCAGCCTAATAAACCCAATTGTAGATTGGCTTGGCTGAACCTTGGTTGTATTTGGCTATGTGTGAGCATGTTGTTCCCCTTTTCCTTGTGGAAATCATGCCCATATTGGGGGTGGCAGCGGTGCTGAGAGATTGATGAGGACACTAGCCTATGGTTGGGTGGAACATTGCAGCGACGTAGCTAGTTGTGGGACAACTTATTTTCAAGATAAGTATTCTCTATGTATTTGATTTCTGCAACTGTATTTGTTTAATAATTATTATGAACATTATAAATGTGTTGAATGAGATTTGCTTCCGTTGTATATTCATGTATTATGCATCTGTACATGTTTTTATATTCAATGCATTTATGTTTACGTTCATGGGGCTATATCCTTGGTTTGATAGACAACAGCAGTTGAGTCGCGTCCTCTCCATCGGCAAGATGAGGGGAGGGGATGAGCCAAGAAGCCTAATCAATCAACATGTCAAGTATGTTGCTGCCATTTCCACTTTTCATCAGCTTGTCATATCTTCTGTTGTAGATGTCACTGTCAATTAGTTTTGCATACATCACTCTCAACCATTCCCAATCAAATATATCACTTGGTCACCTCTCATTAACTTGTTCATAGTCAAGTCATGTCACTGAATGCTAATTGGTTCACTGTGTAAACCAAGGACTGTCATCTTAGGGATGTCATACAACTTGAGGTTGTCAACTTCTTGTCAAGCAACACATCACTCTCATTGACACTTGGTTTGAGTATATGCTGAGGTGGAACCCATGAGAGAAATGATTCTTTTATATGCACAGCTCAAGAAATACAAAGAGAGGGGGCTGATCCTTTTGGTTATTGTAGCCTTCCTCCTGCGGTTTCCTCAGTCTTCTAACATAACACCCAATACATACATCACAATCTTCAGAACATGCAAGAAGATGCATTAAGTGCCCGTATTGTTACTTTGGATACCATTTGATGATTGTTACTTATATTCAGAACCTGTCTGAGAGGTCTCACTCACATAGTCTTTATGAAACAAGAAATGCATAAACAAATGATTGAACACTAACTTCCCATCGTTGAGTCAAAGGTGAATTCGTTGGCATGTAGTGAGAGTATTCCTTGGATCCCAACTTCAATAACCATGTCTCTAAATCAATATCTTGGATTGAAACTTCAATAACCTTAGCATAATCATATCTTCAAAGTGATGAGGTAAACCAAAATAGTATCCAGAGAAATAATCAAAGCACGTTGGGATGGTCACGATCCATTGCAACACTCTATCTCTTCAATAATGGTACCAAAATTTTTGTAGATCATTGGCGTCCACACTAGGGAACAATAGCACTAGCGGCTCCACAACCTCTGACCTCTTCAGTATTCATGTTGCATGCTCATGGGAAATATCTTCAACGCATCTTCCATTTCTGAGAATTTATTGAAAATGGTGCAACTTGATTGTGGCTATGTTTAGACTTTAATGTAGTCACCTGGATTCAGAGAAAGAAGAACACTTCAAAACTTCACCGAAATTCCCCAATCCAATGATTTTCCTCAAAGATATATACCTGAATTCGCAGTGCATATATTAATCCACACACCACCGAATATTTACCCCTTTTTCTTATTGTGGTTGCCTCAGTACTTTACCAAAACCCAAAAAATCAAAGATTAATCCTACCACCTCTGTTGCAATTTTCCTTGGAGTTTTAGCGAATTATAAAGCTAATAAAATCAAGACTTCAAAGCATATGAAACTTCATCTTTTACTATCGCAACCTCAGATCATTTCCAATGAATCTCAGAGAAGAAAAAAAAAAATACTTCATGAAGGTTACGTCTACCTCAAGAACTGAAATCAACCCAATATCAACTTAAATGTTGTCTCCTCGGTAAGCATAAGTTCAGAGTATTATGCATCACACTTCCACTTCGTTAAGTTTTGTTGTGAGTGGAGACGACTTGTGTTTAAATACTCTTCCAACCATTGATCGCATTCTCAAATTAGGGGTCGACTTCAAGGGTGGAGTATTTAGGTTCATTAGTGTCTCTTTGTTATTGTCGCACAGATCTCCTTAAAGGATTCAACCTTACCATTTAAAAATTTGTCCACAACCTTCAATTAGCGTTGTTTTTAAGGTCAACAAAATGTTTTTATTATTTTATATTTTATATTTTTATTTGGTTTTTGTCAAACATCCTTCAAAGTCATCTTCAATGGTCATCATGTCTTAGGGTTTGTTGTAATTAACCCAAGACTTCTTCAAAAGTAAACCTTAGGGTTTGATCATACTCCAACAAGTTATCAAGGTTACCACATATACCTTCAAGTTCACCACAATCCTCAAGGGCTTCATCAAGGTGTCAAGTGTCATGCCACCAAAAATAAAAGGTACAAACCATCTTCAAGGGTTTCAATACCCCATCAACACACACATCATCTTCACCACTCCTTCAAGGGTACAAGGACCATTAAACCACCATTTCTAGGGGTGTCAAGTCTTTCTCATGCCCTGTGACCATCTCCAAGGGTGGTAATACCCATCAACCCATAAATGACCATGCAAGCCACAAATGACCACATAATGGGTCATTTGGCCCATTTGGTATTCCAAAGGCTTCTTCACCATGCAAGAGACTTCATGGGATTCTTCAACCACCTCAACCACACAAGAGAACCTACAACGGTCAAAATACACCATGCCACCTCCTGTGGGGGTGCTAAACCTTCTTATGTCTCATGACCATCTCGAGGGGTACCATGACCCCATAAAAAAACATAAATTACCATAGAATGGGTCATTAATGTTTCTTCAACCTATCAAGGGATTATCCATCATCCAAAATGGATTTAGCATCATCAGCAAGGTCATCATCATCGTCATCAACAGGGTCTTCAGCATCATCAATAAGGTGGTGGCTCCAAGACCCAATCTTGTGGGTTCAAGGACCTTGTCAACTGAAGTAAAGGCTCCACAAGGTGCTTCAAATCTCACCTCAACTATGTATGGGCTCCGTACTACAATAAGGACTTGATGGCATAAATGACTACTTGTGGGGCCACTGCAAGTCCCATGTTGGCATCGATGACAATTCAATCAACACCTACTACTATGGTCAATTATTGGAAAATATTAAAAAGCAAAACCAAATTAATTACAAACTAAAATTGATTAAAAACACTTGTAATCCACCACAAGGAAGGATAGAAAAAATATAACCTTGTGATCCAACCTCCAATCTTCATGATGCCTCCAACATATTGTTGGCCCTAGTGTATCCCTCAAAAGAGTCATCGCGTCTTGCCATGGACATCATGCCTTATGTACACCTACTGGGAATCTCTCACAATGCCACAAGATAGATTTTGAATAGCAGCCTATGTCTTTGTACATCTGAATATTTTGAATAGAAGCCTCATCAATTGTGTCTACAAGATAGATGACCTGTAAATAAAAACATTATGGCACATTTTTCAAATTGTATGTATTACTACAATATAATAAAATTATGTCATTTTTGTGGAAAAGAAAAACCATACCTTAATATCCTCCATGTCTAGCATGTCCTAGAAGACCTCAACATAGGATCAATATATATCATATATGAACCAATTATAAACTCAACATAGGATTTTAGGGAAGACCTCCCTTATCCTCAGGAAAAAATGATTCTAAAAGGACTTCAACCTCTTAGCATTAGGTTACCTGCATGAGACTCAACTAGACCAACATACCTGTGAAAGGAGACAACACAGAACTGGAAAAGACCCTAAAATAGATCATCCAACCCTCACGAATAAAAAAAACAGTAGCAACACAGTAGTATGGTAAACTCACATTAAAAAATGACAACAAAGTACTCCAAAACATACATATAAGGTAACACTATGGTGGATGGCACCTAAGGAGGGATCTTAAGGTCAACGAAACGGTGGACATCCCACCTAAGGGGTCACGCTAATCATCAAAAAGTTGGATGTCAACATTTAAGGGTTGTATAGCTCAATGTTACCATGCAAGGGTCAATTACAAGTCACCACAAGGCTAAACATCACATACAAGTAAACATGCAAGTCAACGTAGCATAACAAGGAAACATGACATCATACTAGGCTCATGCACATCAAGTCAATGTGAGGGTAGGTTACTTGACCTTCTCAACTGTATGTGGCCATACATCTCATGTGTCTCATGCAAAGAGTGGAAGCTTATAATCATCATCATTGAATAAGGAAGCTCATGTGGTCATCTCATCTTCCTCTATTTAACTCAGCAATGGATGGGCATCCCCTTGAGAATAACCATAGTCCTTGGAAGATGCCACACATATTCAAAAATAAGTTATGCAACAAAGTGAATAAACATTTCAGATATAAATTGTAAAAAGCACAAATATAGGTATATTAATTGTTTGAATCAGCACAATACTATCAAACAGAGAGCTGCAATAATCATTAAAGCACTGAAAACAAAAACATTAATAACAGTAGCAATATATATCATATCTAAGTTGTTAATGAAAGAAAACAATGTTGAAATAATAATAATATGAATATATTATATCTAAATCCAATTATAAACGATATGGGCATCTCATCTTCCTCGGGTTAACTCAAGAAGGGGTGTCCAGCCCCTTGAGGATAACCATAGTCCTCGAAAGTTGTCACACATATTCAGAAATATGAACTGAACAATAACATTCACAATATAAACCTCAATTCTAAAATATGATCATGCACCAACTAAATCAAGAAACTTGTAACAAAACTATAAATATTTCATTTCTTTACTCAGTCAAATACAATATTAAATGTATACAACTACATTTTTTTTCATAAATTCCAAGATGGAAACATCTAATTCGTTGTCATTTACCGTTGTATTTGTTGTTCCCTCTCTTTCTATTGATTGTGTGGGCATGCTCTCATGTACCATAGTTCTTGTACATCGAATAGTAGGGCGTGGAGGTCACTAGAGAGGGGCATCATCTACAAAAACGAAGACAGTTATATAGATATAAATGCGTAGTTATTATTGAGATACATATTTCATTATATCCAATATCGTTACAATGATATTTACATGTTGACTGACTAGCTAAGACAACTGGAGTGTTCATTGGTTCTACCATTTGTTCCTCTTCTAGTTGAGCATGACCAAGTACATGCTCTACCATTCACACAAGAAAAATTATCAGTACACATCATAAATATATATTTAAATCATATTAAATACTTATATTTTATAGCATACATACCTGAATGGCTAGGTTTCTATCCACCACCATGAGACAACTCCCTGACATCATGTGGTACATATTCGGTACCGCTACCCTGGCTGCTTTTGTTGCTCTCACCCTGAAAACAAAAAAAAATATATTTTTCGATGTAATCATTCGGGAATAGATTACACAAGTACATTATAATCATGGACTAATTGGTTTTATTTACCTCTGTGTGCGTCAATGGAGAAATTGGGGTTTGCCCCAATCTTTTTCGATGTTCTGGCACATGTTGAAAACCTTACTTGAAGTCGAGCCTCGGTCTTCTTCAGTGGCTGCCTCTTGAAAAGAATTTCCCTGCAAGGCATAATGCCATGAAAATTCCTTGTTTTAAATCAATCATTTATTCGCTACATTTAGAAAAAATTTGGAAACAAATAATGATCGTTTGATTCTTACAATGTGTTCTCTTAGTTTCTTATATCCACCCTAGCCTAGTTTATGCTGCCCATGTTTTTCTACTCTTTCCTTTGTCACTTTAGAGGTGTCGGGGAGCCTAAAAAAGGTTTCAAACATGTTAGATATCACAACTTAAATATATTTAAAAGTAAAAAAAAATGAACATTTTTCATTAAAAATATGATGTGTCATACCTTCTTGAACTGAGTGGTCGAGTATTTCCTTGTTTTCTCAATGCCTTCTCCTCTGCATCATCCATGAGCACGTTCCAATCCTTATTTAGAACCATCGAACAACTCTCATACATAGTGTTAATTTGCAAATTGTCCCTATAATTTGCCCTGACATATTTCAAATTTAAGCCAGTTGCTGGGGTGACACCTTTTCAGTTGAAGGTATCACCAAACAACTTGACCATGTGGTTCATTAGATAATCTTTCAATTTTTCATTTTGGGCATTCCGTCATGCACTAATGGTGGGCCCAAAAATATCCAACACCTTCTCATGTAGGTTCTTATAAAAAAACATTATTTCCTGCAAAAACAATACGATCATTATTTAAAAGTAATTTGAGGTATGTGGCTTTGAATTACATGAAAAAAAACACTTAATTAATTAAATAATACTTGCAATCTTCGGTATCTTGATTGGAACACAGTTCTTGTCCACCAAGAAGGTGATAGGAAATGATCCCCTGCTAACTACTTGTACTGCTCCAGAATAGTAAATTTCACATTCGATGCTACTGTCATGTCTAACATCTTGTGAAGTAGCAGTGGGTGAAGGGCCCTTCTAATCTCCAACATCTAGTGAGTTCGTAGAATCTAAATGGAATTGTTGGTTAGGAGAGTCAAATAGCCTCATTGGTATGCCAAATTGATTATATGTTAAACCATCACTACTACCAACATCGACCTCTACAACCTGTACTCGATGCACGAGTGTTATATCCAAAAATTCCTACAAAAAGAAAACTTTAATTGATTAGATCATATAAAAAATAGAGAACTAAACTAACATAAATGAATATATGCCATAGTTCATAAAATATTTCAAAGATGCCACTTAGGTCGTATTGTTCTATTTTTTGCCTCGAGTCATCAATTCTTGCTTTGATTTCTTCAGTCCTGGGTCTGATTACAATCAATCTAATAAGTTCTTGATTGGAATTTTTCAAAGCCTTCTTCATAATTTCCATTGGGTGAGTTGAATAAAATATATATTCCTCAACAACCACCTCATCATCTTAATGTGGTGTGCTCTACAAACATCGATCAATAAAAGTAGTTAATTTATTTTTATCATTACAAAATTTCACGTAAAAAATAACATGCATATAATAATAAATAATTTAATCATGTTTAGGTACCATTATGCTATCATTTACCTAATGCGAGACCATTGGTGACTTCCCATGGTCAGACTTCCACAATACAAGAAGCAAGACATATTCATATTGAAAAGTAAAAATTGAACCATGTCTAATAAAAGTGATTAATGAAGAAAAACTTTAGTGTTAATATGACAGTCATGTTTAACTTACCATAATTTGCATGTGTGTTATAAGTACCCCCTTGTCGCAATACAATAAGCATGATATCATCTTGAAATATTGAGCTCATAAGCATAAAAAAGGTCAAATGTTAATAGTTGTAATATAATCATGAATTGTGGTTCCAGTTGTTACATTTATGCTATTAGGTATTATTATGCTAATGTTTACCTGATGCGACACCATTGGTGGCTTCCCATGTTCATCCTTCCACAATACAAGAAGCAAGACATATTCATATTGAAAAAATAAAAATTGAACCATGTCTAAGAAATGTGATTAATGAAGAAAAACTTTAGTGTTAAAATGACAGTTACATTTACCTAACCAGAAGTTGCAGGTATGTTCTGAGTTCACCCCTGCCACAATATAATAAGCATGATATCATCTTGAAATATTGTGCTCATAAGCATAGAAAAGGTCAAATGTTAACAGTTGTAATATAATCAGGAATTGTGGTTACTATTACATTGATGTTTACCTCATCGGATCTACTTGATTGTGGCATCTGGCCACAATCACTCTGCCACAATACAAGAAACAAGACATATTAAAAATGAAAAGTACATATAATTAAAATTATTGCAAGAGAAAAATAATAAGTCATTGATCAAAGGTTGAGTTAATTTTTGTATAAGATAACTACCCCCATAATAGGAACCCCTGCATCTATTTGGTTCAAAATGTAATCATCAACCTCTTCACTTGCAACTGTTGATTTTATTGCACATAAAAATACATGATTTCCTTCACGCCCCTCAAATATGCAAATGGGTAGCTTATGTGTTGTCCCTAGTTGTGTAGCATTTATAAACCCTGCGATATTTCCAAAAGATTTTGGCCTTCCATCAATATACATAGTAGCTCCTTTGTTCAAATTGTTGTCCAGTATTTGTATATAATTTGTTGCAGCTCTGTATCTCTACATACTTTGTGTATATCAGACCAACAACAACCAGTCATTGTATTTGTATCCTGGTCCGACATACTCCGTCAATTCAGTTTTAGTGCCATATTTGACCATTATTCCATCCATGGAAAACAAACCCAATCCATGTAAAGACGATGGAGAAATACGATAAATCCTCCCATTGAGGAAGAAATCCATGTCCACTTGGGGTATCTCCTTGGGTAGCCATTATTTGACAAGATTTTTATACCTCAAGGGAAACTCAATGTCACTTATTCTCTCATTATCATAATCACATGATCTTCCTTCAGAAAGAAAAAATTCAATGCGTCTACAAAATTTTCTCCTTTTCAGCTCTAGTTGATCTTGACCTGTTAGATCTTGTAATAGATGTATCACTTTCAACCTCTTCTAGTCTATATTCCTCACTCGAGGAAGATATATCCGACAAGTACCTATTTGGTGGTACCTACAAAGTATTAGAGTCGGTTCTATTATTATTTGTAAGTACACGAACTATTTTGTAATTCTCATATAAATGTACATATATGTATTATGTGGATATTGTGAATACGGATGAGACTTTGTACAGACAAGCTTTTGATTATTGAAAAATTGAAAAATGGATGCACACTTTTTTAAACAAAAGTGCCCATTGGTGCTATAATTAGAAGATTTCTTTCTTTCCATGGGATAGAACAAGATTTGGAGGGAACCCCACATGGTCTTTTTATTATCAGATACTTTATTGTACAAATTAAATACACCATCTATGCTTTATTATAGGACATTGTTGAAGTCTTTGTAGAAATTGATTCTGAATTTTTCCCTCCTCTCTATGTAATCCTATGCTAGTTTCCCTTTTCCATTTTTGTTTCCAAATGGATGATAGAGCTATGTATATTGCATTTTCTAGATAATTAATGTCTTGTGAATTAAGGGTATTAATCAGAGGATTAAGTAATTTACCTTGACTGAAACATCCAACCTAGGGGTATCCTCCCGATCTAGCTCTAACTCTGTCACCAATGCTCCATGCCAACTAATTTCCTAATGGTGGGAATTTTTTGACTATGATATTCCAAATATTAGAGGGTCATACTAGGATTTAGTTTAACTAGATGTCCAAGGTTCGGTATGTATTTTAACTAGGATGTATTTTAACTAAATGTCCAAGATTCAAGATGTAGTTGAACTTCACCTAACAACAGAGACACTCTAGATTGATATATTGCGCCCATGTATTATTGTATTTGTGCTTGGCCATTAAAGTGCTATGTAGTGTGATTTTGTGAAGAGCATATCATAAAACCTAACCTGCATTTATACTCACCACCACTGATAGTCATCATGGTTATTTTAAATGGTATATCTCACTTGGGTATTCACTTAACAAAGTAAGAATTGCTAGATGTGAATTGGTCTCTCTTAATAACATTATTGCTCTAGTTATTCCTATTTCCTCTTATTTTGATAGTTGATATGTTAAATTCAATAGCTCAAGCTATCATAATGTACTATTTAAAGTTTTCCATGTTGTGTATAATGAATTTGACCATCTAGGGGATACATTATCAATCATGTGGCAACATTTATACCTTTACTAATGTAGTGAAAGCTTGATTTTGTTGGAATTTAGGTAAGGTTAGGGTTTTCCAACAAAATCACAACTTTGCACATTAATTCAATCAATTACTTAAACATCAATAGTAAAACAAAATGCATAATAGTATAGCAATGACAAATGAGTAAAATTTACAACATTATGCTAGATACGAAGCAGAAAGATAATTTAAACATAATTTTCATCTCTTTCAACTTTATCACTCTTCGATGATCCTTTTGTTAAAGTTGGTCCTTGATATGCACAGTAACAATAGTACAAAAGCAAATTCAGGAACAGTAAAATAATCAAAACTTAGTATCAAAAGATATTGGTTTAGACCTTCCTGATACTCTGACACATTTTCGATCAAACCTTGTCTTTCAATAAACAAGTCACCAATGAACGAGATCATACCTTGAGAGAGACAGGGTTTAAGGTAATCACATATCTCGAAATGCTAGAACAAAACTGTCCAAGAAGAGGGTTGCAGACAACAAGTGAAGGATAAATTAATTCAACTCAACTCACTTAATCCACTTCCAGTAATATTAAAATTACCCCACATATCTCGACCAAATCAAAGAAGGGAAACACAATCCTTGGTATAGGAAAGGCACAACGGAGAGGGGTACACAAATTAGCTCACAGTCATTTCCTAATAAATAGTCCAACTCACAGTGAAGTTACAACCAAGATGGGAAATTTATCATCGCAGTTCAAGACTTAGACCAATAACGGTCTTTCAAACAACCCTCACACTCAAATATAGAACATAATTCATCCCGCAAACAATCAAGGTTCATTTCACACTTCAGTCAGCTTCAATCCCACAAGTATGCAGGGTTTGGTCATTGTTCAAGGATCATCGGTCAACCTAAACCATTCACGCTTCAATCCTCACTCTCCAAAAAATATGGACACACAGTCCACTTTACATTCACGCCCACAAAGCAGTTCATGGTTCCATCCCAGGCTCAAAAAATATGGAAACATAGTCCATGACCCACAAAGCAGTTCATGGTTCCATCCCACAATTCAATCACATCCTAGCCACGGTTGATCCCACGGTTCAAGATAGACTGACGGTCCAAGTTTAATCAATAGTCCAGCCCATTGCTAAGCCTCCCGACTCAAATTTAGGGCACATGGATCAACATTAGGGTTCACTTCATGATTTAAGAAAGAACCCAGCCTTCATAAAGATCTAAAGAATTATAGTGTAATGAAACCCTAGCACTAAATAATCCCTAGCATAGCCGCTAAACATAAAGAGATCATAGCTGGAAATATCTTAAAGGATAATTGAATAAGTAGGAATACAGGAACAAAGGTAATCAACAATGTGTTCTCTCTCAATGTATATAGTCCACATGTTCATACAATAAATGTTTTAATCATCACCATATAGGAAGGTCATAACTAGATGAAGTGATCCTTTGGTTCTCCCACTACTCCTGAAGGTTAAGTGTTGGTGATATCATCAAGGGGTAGCCAGTACCTTGAGAAACAACATGAATTAACCATATAGGAGAGGAGGTCATAACGCTTCATCATCTTGGTCTAATGACCAAGATCCATAATAACAATACTAAGTAACGATTTTTCTTACAAAAATATTTTCAACTAAGACTAAGCATTTAATTTCAAAGTAAAAACAAGCATCCATTTTTCTATACAATACTTACTTAACCAAGAAGCATGGAGTCGAAATTTTTTTGAGATTTTGGGGAACTACTTATATTTTTGGTAAATCAAATTTTGTAAGAGACCCTTAAGAAAAAAATCACGGAATATTTTCATCTAAAGTTCGTGTTCCTTATGGTGGTTGAGTTTATCATAATTATCTAATTCTTTTTAAATGCGAATTTTTGAATTTTAACCAGATCGAATCTTAATTTTACAATATGTGCACAATATGTCTTATGTGTTGCATTTCAATTATTAATTGTTAAATTTTGGTCTTGGATGAATTATATAGGTGTTCTACACTGATTGCTATTGCAATTTCAATGAATATTGCAATTATTGCAAAAACACTTGGAACAATTCTATTGTGTCTAGATTTAATCACTACAATACCTCCTCCAGTTGGGATCCCACTTTGATTTAGATTTGGAACTATTGACTTAGGTATAACCTTGGTACGATTAAAATCCACTCTTGATCCACATAGACATGCATTTCCTTCGAGTAAATTCTTGTTCAATGTGTTAAATATACCACCTGTCAGGATCCTCACTTTAAGTATTTTTTGGCAAACATTTACGAATAATAAACTGCCCAAGTTTCCTCATTACTAGGGTACTTCTCCAGTGAGATTGTTCATCAACAAATTAACAGTTTTTAGGTGATTCAAATTAGATAATTACTTGGGTACATTTTCTATCAAACTATTGTGTGCCAAGCTCCTACACAAAGAAACACTTGTTCAGACAAATCATATTCTCCACATCACCTGCGAAATCACAAATAAAAAACCAAATTGAGCAATCAGATTATACAATAGTAGTCATTGTAAATACCAGTAACCTTATAATGATTATGGAAAATAAAAATATATTTCATGACTAAAAGATGGTAAAATAATAAACACTCTGAAAAAAGAATGGACACATAATAAGTTCCACATTCCCTACCAAGGATGTAACATACATCATTTTAAAAAGAACATAATACATACAATGATTAACCCACATTTGAAGTTTTATTAGTGCTCCTATGACCAACAAATATAGGAAATCCTATATAGTTTCTCTTGTGTCAAGGAAAATATCTTATTTGACTTAAATATCAAATATCAAATATCAAACAAGACATGTTATCTATAAAAATGATACAAACCTTCAATTATAATCTACAATATATAACTTCAGTATGTTCATTGCAACTTACATTAAGTGTGTTTCAATAATAAGGCTAACCATTCTTTATCATAAATGAATACAAGCAAGAGAAAATTAAGTGATACAAAGCCATATCCTCTTCAATCCAATAACATTAATAAGAGACACTTTTTATAGTTTCTAACCACTAAAAAGAGAGGCTAGCACAAGTAACAACATGTAAAATTATATGTGTCTACAAACAAACAAGTGTATCCTTACATTATTTTTTTGCTAGGGAGGTAGAACAAGACAATGAATATTTTATTGATGTGGAAGTAAAATTGCACTGAAAGAACTACCACTTGAAAAACCTATAAAATGAAGAGCATTTGTTAAATCAAACACCAAAATAATTTGTCATTAACAATGGAGGTTTCTAGAATAATTAGATAGAATAAATTGTTTTAATCGCTATATTTTCATGTATTTTAACCCGTTCAAAAGACTAATACCTCACCCATAACAATGATATAAATGCACAATGGGAACAATGTGTCAGACAAGGAATCTTATGAAGCCTGTTGATTACTCTATAATTGTATAATTTCTCAGTAGTTTTAAATGGTTACTTATAGCGTCTAAGAAGAATAACCTATATGGGAATTATATGTAAAATAAAACCATCTTATCAAGACATTGTCTCTAATATAAGAAGATCCTAAAGGGATAATTACCATTTCCTCTAAAATAGTTTTTAAAATATAAAGGGATAATTACCATTTCCTCTAATCTCAAAACATATTACCAAAATCCCAACCCTATATAACCATGAATGTGTTCATCTAATATAATCAGTCAAAACTAGTGTCCGTATAATACAAATATAAACTAGATCAATGGATAAAGAGTAAATATGGAGGTGGATTAAATATAGCAATGTTAAGTAGTTAGATGGGTGAACTTATTTCATATATGATCTGAAAAACTAAAAGAAGGCCAACCCCAAATAAGTGTGAATGATGCTCATCTAATACATCAAATATTGTACATCTAATACAATCAAAATATTTGAATGGTAAAAATGTTATTGATAGAGTGCGCCAATAACATGGAAGGAAGTTCTCCAATGAATATTTTTCCAAATAAATCTAGAGATTTGAGGTTTCTTCAACTTCCTATATAGGAAGGAATACCCATAAGTAAATTAGTGTTGAATATCATAAATTAAAAAAAAATGAAACATTGCACAAAATTTGGTAGGAGACCTAAAAGCACATTGTAGATCAAATCCAAATTTCTCAAAAGATAATGGTCTCCTAAGTCTATTGATAAAGGGCCAGATAAATTGTTATTTTTAAAATGAATCTCTCAAATACTACTTAGATCCTCAATACCCACATGCACAGTTATAAAAAAGAAATTATGTGACAAATACAATGACCTTAGATATTTCAAAAACCAAATTGAGTTAGGAAGAGACTTGGATATATGGTTTGCATGTAAGTCCAATGTTGATAAACTAGAAAAATAGCTCAAGTTAGAAGGAAGGGAACCTTGCAATGGATTGTGGGAATTGATTTGACCCTGAGAGAATTACATTGTCTAAAGAGTTGGGAAGGAATTGTACCAAAGAGTGCATTGTGATTCAAATTCATGGTCCATAGGCTAGGAATGTGTAGCAAAATATGAATTGATACTAATATTGCTAGAGAAATTGTTGTAAGTGAGAGAAAGCATGTGAAGGGAGTATATACTAGTGAGATCTCTGCCAATCTTTCTAGATCAAGAGATATTTTCCATCACCACTTTTCTTAATCTTCCTATTTTGGGGTTGCAAATCATGTTAGCTGGAATATTTCACCTATTGCAGACAGCAAGGTGTTCCAATAATCTGAATGGTTCAGATCTAGAACAAATAGATCACAGAGGCTGATAACTCTCCCTAGATGCTGTAGATATCTGGAATACAAGGCTTTGACATTTCACCTGTGTACCTAAAAAAAAGCTCAACACGAAACGAATCAAAGCAACCAGAATATGATCTACTTATCTATGCTAGTGACTAAGGAATATAGCAATATATACATGTGAAATCACAACAACAACATCATATGTGGGACAGAAATCAAATTGCATTATAAATATGAAGAATTTTACAACCAAGCCTTAGTGTTGACATGCATCTCCATGAAACCAGCTCTTCATCCCCAAAAGCTCCGACTCTAGCTCTCTATGCTCTCTCCAAATGATCTTGGGCCAAGGATCAATCCAACAGCATAACAATACCTTCAATGTTCCCCTCTCAACCATGGCTATGAGCTCATATTTATAAGGCTTTAATGGATAGAGATGGTTGAGAAATTAGTGGGTGAGGTGGCCTCTAAGATCCTAGGATGACGGATCTCGAGCTCAACCAACCCATAGCAGTAGGGATAAGGCAGTACACGAGGCCTATCATCTAGAAGCCTCGAGAAACTTCTCTTTTTCCCTTTTTACCCAGGGTATTGCGCTTCTCCTTCTATGACAGAGTGGTTCTAGTAATAACCGCCTATGAACCAAGGGAAATGGGCAGTGGCACCGCTTGTGGACAACCGATGAAAGGTGGTGCGATCAGGGGTACCGCTCCTGGATAAAGGGGCATATGTGGTGCTGGGAATTTGTATGACAGATTGATGAAAAACCATTTAATTTCCACTCCAGAAGCTGGGATTCAGGGCAAGTAGGTATGTCAAATGTCTTATCACATGATGGTGACAGGATTTTGGTATAACAGGATGCCCCCTAAAGCGATAAACGAGAGCTTTGAGAACAAGTTGTCGCTAGGAGATGAAAATGTCGGCTCGATCGGAGTATGCAGTCAAGTAGGCATCTATAGTACATCAGTATGTTGACTCATAGAAACAAGTAACCAAACTCATAGCTGCAGACCAATACAAGGAATATCCATGAGTGGAATAAACAAGCATGGCTACTAGAATACAGCGTAGATCCATGTGATAGAGGACTCAAACTTGGACATAGCTACCATACATACAACGTAGGTCTAGGTCATACAGACGCAAATTTGATCATAGCCACGACCATACAAATGTGGATCCATGCTAGATATACAAAACTCCATCGCAATCTAGGGAAAAAGAAATTAGCACTTTTAAACAAATGCCTAGGGTCTTCGTCTCGTCCTCCATAAAGTACGATTCTATCCATGTGATTACAATGATTTGAATTCGAACATGGTAGAAACCACTTGATTACCGGCCAATGATGTGAGCCATTAACAAGTGCGAGGGAGATCACCATTAATGTCAATGATTCCCAAGGTACTCTAGTACAATCTACTGAGTGCGAATAGATGTCCTAATGTCGAACACCCAGTCGATTCTATCGATAAAAGGTCAATGATGTGAACCTATGTCGAGAGAGAGAGAATCTGTCATTAAGGCATACAGATCTCAAGGTACTAAATATTGTTTCTAAGACTATTTCCCGGATGATGAGCTGATGTCGACAGGAATAGTCTCATCGAAGGAGGGCCATGATGAGTCTCACATCGACGACACGAAACTCGCAACATAGTTCCGGAATGATGTGAATGTAGTAACCATATGACTGACTCAAAGATACTAACACAAATATTGTGTAGACTGCAGAGGTAAAACTTCTTCAGATCTCCTTTGAACATCGGGCGACACGACAAAATGACTTGGTAGCATGACTAGATAGGACAAATACACAATGCGACAGTGGACAATGCATTCTTTTGAAAGACTCAAAGGATTGACATGCCTCATGAAAGTGGATCATCATGGAGATTAGCTGAATACCCAATTGACTGACATGATTGTGCAGGCAAGTGCCATGTTCAAAGGTAACGACAAACAACTTCCATTATTTACAAAATGATTCCCTTCCCATTTTCCCCATCATGATCGATGAGTGCCTCTTTTTGGTTTTACGAGTTCAAAGAGGTTAACAAACACTCGATATAGCTTGTCAGAAGACAACTCCAATCTCATATGTTTTACGAACCTGAGAGAGGAGGGGTTCATTCCCAAAATGGGCCTCTCAATGTTTACTTTAACGAGTCCACTGAAAGAAAACTCGGTATCGTTCATGTTTAGAGAGTCTGAACAAATACAGAAGAAGACTCCAAAGGGGTCCTTTTTCATATGATTTAGTCTCTAAGGCCCGAAAAAGTGTAAAATCATACCTTAGAGAACTCTTCTAGTCATGATTAGCTGGAGTGATCCTTTTTCATAAATAGTCCGATCCGAACCGAAAACGAGATAACCTACCGTCAGATGGACGACTCTTCAAATACTTTAATGAGCGTGAAGAAGACAAGATCGCTCGACAATATTTTCATATTTAGGGAGTCCAAAAAGAGCTTAAAGTAGAATCCATTAACCTTTTTCATGTTTGAATCCAGAGCACGAAAAAGTAATAAACTAAGCTCAAACCACTTTTCATGTTTTAACCAGAGCACGAAAAATGAAAAGTAAGCTCAATACAAGCTACTAGAATAGAGCGTAGATCCATGTGATAGAGGACTCAAACTTGGACATAGCTACCAAACATACAACGTAGATCTATGTCATATAGATGCAAATTTGAGCATAGCCATGACCATACAAATGTGGATCCATGCTAGATATGCAAAACTCCATCGCAACCTAGGGAAAAAGCAATGAGCACTTTTAAACAAATGCCCAAGGTCTTCGTCTAGTCCTCCACAAAGTACGATTATATCCATGTGATTACAATGATTTGAATTTGAACATGGTAGAAACCACTTGATTACCGGCCAATGATGTGAGCCATTAACAAGTGCGAGGGAGATCACCATTAATGTCAATGATTCCCAAGGTACTCTAGTACAATCTACTGAGTGTGAATAAATGTCCTGATGTCGAACACCCAGTTGATTCTATCAATCAAAGGTCAATGATGTGAACCTATGTTGAGAGTGAGAGAATCTGTCATTAAGGCATTCAGATCACAAGGTACAAAATATTGTTTCTAAGACTATTTCCCGGATGATGAGTTGATGTCGACAGGAATAGTCTCGTCGAAGGAGGGCCATGATGAGTCCCACATCGACGACAAGAAACTCGGAACATAGTTCTGGAATGATGTGAATGTAGTAACCATATGATTGACTCAAAGATACTAACACAAATACTGTGTAGACCGCAGAGTTAAAAATTCTTCAGATCTCCTTTGAACATTGGGCGGCATGACAAAATGACTTGGCAGCATGACTAGACAGGACAAATACACAATGCGACAGTGGACAATGCATTCTTTTGAAAGACTCAAAGGATTGACATGACTCATGAAAGTGGATCATCACAGAGATTAATTGAATACCCAATTGACTGACAAAATTATGTAGACAAGTACCATGTTCAAAGGTAACGACAAACAACTGCCATTATTTACAAAATGATTCCCTTCCCATTTTCCCCATCATGACCGATGAGTGCCTCTTTTCGGTTTTATGAGTTCAAAGCAGGTAACAAACACTCGATATAGCTTGTCAAAAGACAAGTCCAGTCTCATATGTTTTATGAACCTGAGAGAGGAGGGGTTCTCTCCCAAAAAGGGCCTCTGAATGTTTACTTTAATGAGTCCACTGAAAGAGAACTTGGTATTGTTCATGTTTATAGAGTCTGAACGAATACAAAAGAAGACTCCAAAGGGGTCCTTTTTCGTATGATTTAGTCTCTAAGGCCCGAAAAAGTGTAAAATCATACCTTAGAGAGCTCTTCCAGTCATGATTGGCTAGAGTGATCCTTTTTCATAAATAGTCTGATCCGAACCGAAAAAGAGATAACCTACCGTCGAACGGACGACTCTTCAAATACTTTAACGAGCATGAAGAAGACAAGATCGCTTGACGATCTTTTCATATTTAGGGAGTCCAAAAAGAGCTTAAAGGAGACTCCATTAACCTTTTTCATGTTTGAATCCAGAGCACGAAAAAGTAATAAACTAAGCTCAAACCACTTTTTATGTTTTAACCAGAGCACGAAAAATGAAAAGTAAGCTCAACACAATCTTACTATTTTTAAGGAGCTCGAAGATCAATTAAAAGAATGCTCAAGGATTGGTTTCATTTTTACGCAAGATTGAAACCAATGGGTAAACTATGCTTAAAAAATCCCATTAACATGGTATACATAGGTTGGAATCTTTCCCCCAGCATGATTGCTAGCGAAGCTTACCCCTAGCATGGTTGCTAGCAGCTCGACATGCCCCCAAGCTTCGTTTCATTTGACGATTCTTCTTCCATACCCAACCTAAAAACATGGTCACTAATGTGAAAATGTTCACCAGGGGGGTAGGAAGGACGAGAATCAGGAAGGTAGGAAGAAGGTTCAAGTTCTAACACTAAAGTGAAGACTTGACTCAAGGGAAGGGGATCTGTTTCATTTTTGCGCAAGCTTGAAACAGAAGGTAACTATGCTTGGAACATGGTTTCATTTTTATGCAAGCTTGAAACCAAAGGGTAAACTATGCTAGAGGAAACCTACTTCATTTTTTAACGAGCTTGAAATAGAAAATGAACTATGCTTAGGAATGATTTCATTTTTATGCAAGCTTGAAACTAAAAGGTAAACTATGCTTAAGGAGATCCATTTCATTTTTTAATGAGCTCGACATAGAATGGGAATTTTTCTCAGGAAAAACTGACATGATGGTCAGGTGCTATTTCATTTTTTAACGAGCTTAACACAGAATGGGAACTTTGCTCAAGAAAACTGACATGATGGTCAGGTGCTATTTCATTTTTTAACGAGCTTGACATAGAACGGGAACTTTTCTCAAGACATGGTTTCATTTTTATGCAAGCTTGAAACCAAAAGGGTAAACTATGCTTGAGGAGTGTTTTTATTTTTTAATGAGCTTGAAACCACAAGGTAAACTATGATCTAGACATGGTTTTATTTTTATGCAAGCTTGAAACCAAAAGCGTAAACTATGCTTAAGGAGTGGTTTTATTTTTTAACAAGCTTGAAACCAATAGTAAACTGTGCTCTCGACATGGTTTCATTTTTATGCAAGCTTGAAACCAAAAGCGTAAACTATGCTCAAGGAATGGTTTTATTTTTTAACGAGCTTGAAACCACAAGTAAACTATGCTCTAAAACCTGCTCCTATCCAACATGATATCCAGAGGTTGGCAGGTTTCCCCCATTTCATAAAAAGCTAACGGCTTAACTCTAGTATGAAGTCCAGAGACTAGAGCCATGCCCCCCATTTTACCTATGATGGGAAGAAGTTAACTAGAAGAAGGGGAAGGAACCACAAGAACATGCGGCACATTCAGGGCAGTCTGATTACTAGGAGTAATGCGATGGTCAAGTGTAACAAAGAAAAGATGATCAATGGTCACAATATTCCCATCATGGGGAAAATGCATAACTCTAAAGAGTGTGGACACAACAGCCTTCATGGCATAAACATAATCACGTCCAAGGAGCAGATTGAAATCTAAAGGACCTTGGACCACCATAACATCGATACAAATAGTTTTCCCTCTTAATGTAATAGGAAAACAAGGGAGGGTCCCTAAAGGTGAGGTAGGCCTGTGATTAAAAGCCATTATTTGATTGGTGGCTAGCACAAGCTGAGGAGAACCTAAATCTTTCCAAGCAGTTGAGGATAGAATACTAACAGAAGCCCCTTCGTCAACAATAGTGCGAAGTATCCGTCTAGCAGTAACATTCACAACTATCTGGAAAGGAACACTCGAATGAAGATGAGACTCTGTTAGGTTACTCCAGTCAAAGGAAATAACCTCATTACTTGGAGAGGGTTCTGTCGAAATAGACAAAATTTCTTCTTGTCGAGAACAATCAGAATGAAGCATAACAACTTCGACAGGTTTGAGTTCATTCTCTACTGGAAGAGAAGAACAAGATGAAGATTTGGTCAAAGAGACTACTTCAGTATTAACACTCACTGATGAAAGAGTGGGATCGGGTGGAAATGACACCGACTCAACCACTTTAACTTCACTCTCAAACGGAAGAGTGGGATCAACCACAAATAAATCTGAATCGACCACTTGGTCAACCAGTGAGGGATCGAGGGATAACTTACTGTCACTTGTTGGAATCACCCGTTGATGATCAGCAATATTTTCCAACCAACGCGAAGATTCATCCATGCTTGGACAAAGAAAAGTACGATGCATAGCCTTGTATATCAAACAAGGATACAAGACTTTACCCTTACGACCTTTTACCAATGAGTCACTGGTTGAGGGAGTATCATCAACATGATGGTCAGAGGTTGATGACACAGATGGTTTGGATCATTTAGACCACTCTTCTTGTACAGGGGGGAGACCGGGACACTCCTTAAGAAGGTGGTCCCCCTTGCAAATCTTACAAGGGAACTGGGGTTTTCCAGGTGTTCTCTTAGAACGAGCACCATCAAGAGCAGATGGTTGCTTCTTTTTCTCTTTCTTATCCTTCTTCTTTTTACCCTTCCCTTTCTTCTTCTTCTTATCCACATGACTACAAACAATAGAGCTTTGGTCAAGCGAAGAAGAAGAAAGGGATGAAGCCACAACTGGCGAAGAAGGAGTAGGATTAGGTTGAGGTCGATCCTCTCCCAGAGGAGAGGTGACATTTGAGACATTAGGTGTAATAGGAATTACCTGATTAAACAGCCAGACCAGTAATAATATAGTTAATCCAGGAAGATTTAGAGTGGCAATAAAGGGAGGACCAATACCTTCACTTGGAGGGAATACAAAAGGTACACCTTGGAAAATGACCTCTTGAGTGGTAGTCCCAGATGAGGATGCCATCTCTAAACTCTCTAATAACCCCCTAACTACCACGCACAAGCAAGTACTAATCAAACTAAAAGCAACAAGAAAACATACGAAAGGAGTGGATAAGAGTCAGGAATCTCACAAGATAGGCCAAAAGGATAACTCAGATGGTTTGAGGATTCCTAAAAGGGTCTCCCAATATACGCAAGGTACGAGGGAGCTCAAATCGGTAGTAGTGTTGTCTAATGCATAACCGTACACAAGGGGCCTTCCGATATACAATCGAGTACGTGAAGTACCTTTCTATATACCTCAAGGGTACGTGAAAGGTCGTTCGATATACCGATGGTATGTGGAAGAACCGCATGAGGCCCGGGATGTAATGCAGACAAATAATGACAGCTCCTACGCTTAACAACGCCCGAACACGTCTCTAACTTATCACTCAAATTGCTAAAATTTTTAACCTAGTACTACCATTAATTTTATCTTGTGTGTTTAGGTGGAACCATGGAGTGAAAACTTGAATTAAAAAGGATGCACACTGATCTATATGATAATGCAAGTTTTCCTCTTCAATGAAATTCTACCTAAGAGAGGGAGAGAGATTTACTTTTCTTCCCAAAAATGCACACCCAAATGCAAATGCAATTCTATCTTTTCAAACAAAACGTGAAATATCAATGCACCCCAAACAATCTTCAAAGCAAATAAAAAAGAGATCTAGAGAGTATTTAACATAAATAAACCAGGAATGTTTCCTATCTTTTCATGCTTGAAAAAGATGCATAAAAACTCGATGGAAAGATGATTTCACTAACGTTTCCAAACAAATCTAGCTCTAATGCACGCAAAGCTGAAAACATATATTTCTTCTCGATCAAAGTAAGATCTATAATTTCAAACAATCATGCACAATACCAGAAGAAAATCGTTCAACAAACTTGTGAATAAAGCAAAAGATAGAGAAAACTAAACTTCTCTTTGAAACAGACGAGGAAATGAAGAACCAATCTTTCCTACCAAGCACTGAAAAAATCAGTATGCAAAAGGAAACAAGAATCACCCCAAGCAAAGAAAGACTCAAAACAACATGGATAATTCATGCATTCCAAGTCCAAAACAAACCGAAGCCTACACATGAAAATGAAATGTATATTTCCAATTCCAATGAATAATATCCATAGAAAAGAGCAAGAGGCTTCAAGCAAAGAAAATAATGTAGAATCTAATGCAAGAAACACAAACTCTCTTTGAATGCAAAGGGAATATAACAATCAAAGTGCCTGCAGAATACACAATTCATGAGGGAGCATTTTTTTTCAAAAACACACTTCATTTTCATCAAAAAGTAAGCCAAAAACACACAAAAATGAAAATACAAAGTCCTGGAACAGGGCCTACCTGGAACCTCATAGATGAGGTTGCTGACAGGCGGTTTTGAAGCAACACCACTTCTTGCTCACTGGATTCAGGTGGTGGCACCGTGTATTGCTAACAGAACATAGGTGGTGGCACTGCTCCTTACCAACAGAACATGTGCGATTCCCTGTAAAAATCCAAAACACAAAGAGAACAAAGGATCCGGTCAGAAAAAGACTAAATCAAGGTAAACACTGCTAAATTGAGTATGGAAACAGAGTAGAAAAGGTCGAAATGACTCAGATCTAAACAAATATGGAGGTTTCAAACCCAAATCATGCAAGTCAGAAAGTAGATCTGACTAAAAAGAGTTGAAGAAAACAGAGCCTGGATTTGGACAAGAGTTGCAGACTGAGGAAGATTAGAACAACTGATATATTATTCCCCAGCGAAGTCGCTAGATTTGTTAGCTGGAATATTTCACCTCCTACGGACAGCAAGGTGTTCCACTAGTCTGAATGGTTCAGATCCATAACAAATAGATAACAGAGGTTGATAACTCTCCCTAGACTCTCTAGATATCTGGAATACAAGGCTTTGACAGTTCACCTGTGTACCTGCAAAAAAGTTCAACACGAAACGAATCAAAGCAACCAGAATATGATCTACTTATCTATGCTAGTGACTAAGGAATCTAGCAATATATATATGCGAAATCACAACAACAACATCATATGTGGGACAAAAATCAACTTGCACTATAAATATGAAGAAGTTTACAACCAAGCCTTAGTGTTGACATGCATCTCCATGAAACCAGCTCTTCATCCCCAAAAGCTCCGACTCTAGCTCTCTATGCTCTCTCCAAATGATCTTGGGCCAAGGATCAATCCAACAGCATAACAATACCTTCAATGTTCCCCTCTTAACCATGGCTATGAGCTCATATTTATAAGGCTTTAATGGATAGAGATGGTTGAGAAATTAGTGGGTGAGGTGGCCTCTAAGATCCTAGGATGAGGGATCTCGAGCTCAACCAACCCACACCAGTAGGGATAAGGCAATGCACGAGGCTTATCATCTAGAAGCCTCGAGAAACTTCTCTTTTTCTCTTTTTACCCAAGGTACCACGCATCTCCTTCTATGACAGAGCAGTTCTGGTAATAACTGCCTATGGACCAAGGGCAATGGGCGGCGGCACCGCTTGTGGACAACCGATGAAAGGTGGTGCGAGCAGGGGTACCGCTTTTGGATAAAGGGGCATGCACGGTGCTGGGAATTTGTATGACAGATTGATGAAAAACCATTTAGTTTCCACTCCAGAAGCTAGGATTCAGGGCAAGTAGGTATGTCAAATGTCTTATCACATGAGGGTGACAGGATTTTGGTATAACAAATCACACTCACCCACAAACATGGGTTGTCATCATATTCTCTCCAAGAAGGAAGGGGTGATTTTCAGTCATGTAAATATGGCTTGAAAATTATCAACCACTTACCATTTGTGTGAAATAAATATCACCTTCAACTTCATATCCAGAGAATGATGTTTTCCATTATTTTCCTTTTTTCGGGATGAACTTCTTGAGTACGTTTCAGGAGTTCGTGGGAACTTTTCCTAACTTATTTTTTTTAAATTGGTGTAATCTCACGCATGTGAAAATTACAATGATGGAATGCTTTTTTTGACTGTTATAACAATTGTGAAAATTGCTGGGACAAAAGGACAAAAAAGTGTAATTTTCAATCATTTTTAAAAATATCCAACGTTACAATGTATTTATGTAAAAAAACATTAGAAAACATAGTCGAAATTTTCCCACAACTGTATTAGTGTAGGAATGGATTTTCCTCTAAGTTAGTATTTTTGTCAACTAAGAGTAATAGGAGGGGTTGGTAGACCATTCTTGTAGCTTATTATTCTTGTTTAGGTGGATCTTGAAAAAGGGTTGTATAAGATTATCGATTAGTATTTATACTAAGGGAAAGACCATGGAACAATCATATAAGGGAATGACCAAGGAATCAAGCTCTTTTATAACTGTAAGGTTTTAAACCTAAGTCGTCTTTACACCTTCCACTCCTTCTCTGATCTCTTTCATGAAAATAGAGGAGAGGTGATTGCAGTGTCCTGTGCACAATGTCACAGGTTTGCGATGTTTTATAAGTCTTTTCCTTCATGCCCCAACTACAAGTGCATGCATCCAATTGAATCTTATGTTGTTTTATGACAAAATGTTGTATAGAATTTTACCTTTTGTGTAGTTGGCTTAAGCTAGGAAGAATAGCGTACTAGTACAATCAGTTATGGTTAGTTTATCGTTGCAGCTATCTATTGTATAAGATGGTTTTCTTCACAAATATATCAAATACATAAATCTTGTTTGTCATTATTTCTATGCTACTATGATTTGTTGCTAGGCGGCTTGTTCATCCTTATTTCAAGAAGAAATTTAACTACTGAAACTCTTGTCTAATATTATTTCACCACCTTTCTTTAATATCACTAACAACGCTCCATTTCTTAAGATAACCAGGGACACCTATATATAGGAATTGGAGCATCCAATACATACTGTAATGGGTTCACAACGTGCAAACTAAAACCTAATCATCAAATGGTAAATTAATTAATACTAGTAAGTATGATTCAAACGAGATCACTTTGAAATGATAAAATATTAGTTCTCATTTAGACTTATTAGTTTGTGGCTAATGTTTTGAAATGATTTCATGGAATATTATGATGAGCTCAAATGGCTTGAAAAAATTCTTGGTTTCGTTGTCCATTAAACCAAAACAATTTTCCCTTAGAAATGTTCTATTATGTAGATTATGTTCCAGTTATTACAGAATAACAGTGCAAATTATTAACTCAAGCCCAGCTATCCATCCCTAAAATCCTATCAGAAACATAAAGAGGACAACTTATTTTAATTTGCAGCATAGATTTACCCTGACATATGATGCAGGGGTTTGATCCACCAACTAAGGAAAATGGATAGTGTGAGAAAGGGAAAAGCCATGAGGGGAGGGGGTTCAACTGATGCGCATGCTGAATACATTGTCTACTTAAACAAATGAATAAGACCAGAAAAGAAACTTATCCATGAGGCAAAATGAATTCAAACAGAGACAGAGAGATTAAAAATAGAGATTTAGGGCTCAGGAATCACCAATTTTTTAGTCATTGACTCTTATATTGCTTTTCTTGGATATGCTATGTGTTTCTATCTCAAACTGAGAACCAGATGGGTTTTTATACTCGGCCTTCCACTCCCATACACGACCACAATAACCCTAGCTTGAGATCGATTGGTTGGGTCTCTTTTCTCATGAGATGGGAGAGTTCATTAGCATTACAATGGTCACAATTAGAGAAAGGTGGGTTCAAAGTACAAAATGAATCTTAGAACAAAATTATGAGGTTATGAGGAAGAAACGAATGAAGGGGATATTTCCTTCATGAGATGTTGCAAAGGAAAACCTAGGCCAAGGAATAAGCCTTGATCACATGAATTTGAATCTTTTGACTTTGATAAAGAACACTAGTTTATTTTGAATATATATATATTCATAAAACTGATTTTCAAGTAGTCGTTGTTGAACCTCCTCTTATAGGGAGGATGGATAGAGGTAAAATAAAATTGAAAAAGGGAAAGAAAGTTAGATTGAGGTCATTGTTACTTGATTGTTTTGACCAAACTTAATGTAGTTGAATATTATGCTTATTTTCTCTCTAGTTTTAAAGGTTTTTTTCTTGATATGATATGGGGTTATTGATGGAGGAGTCAAGATATACTACAAAACATGTGAGGAATGTAATTTATTTTTTTGCTACATAAACTTACATTTTTTGTGAAGAGAAAAAAATGAAAGATGAGGATATTATTTAAATTAAAATAGTATAAGTTACAATCATCCTCAATTCACATGCACTTTCAACCAATAGTTTGTCTTGTTGTGCTGACAAGACAAAAAATGACTTTTTCCCAATAAAGCATGACTAGTCTATCACATGAAAAAAACATACCACCGCAAGTCCCAATTTACAATATAAAGGTCAAATGTAAGTCATAGAAGGAATCTTTTGCGATAGAAAAGTTCAATGTGAGTTGTAGAAGGAATCTTTTGCAATGGAAAATATCAATGGCTCTCTAGAAAGATCTTTTTGGCACCCAAAAAAACATATTTTGGTAATGGGGATGATGGTGAAGATGATGATGAGGAGGAGGAGGAGGACTACGATGATGATGATCATGAGGATTATGTTGATAGTAAAAATGAATATGATGATGATGTGATGATGTTGATGAGGGTGATGGTGATGATGATGTTATTTTTTCTAATATAATTTGCTTGATTTGGATCTTTATCTAAAAGAATAACAAGTACAACACGATATACAAGATAGAGAAGATACATAAGACACAAAGATTTTCATTGGGGAAACCATAAAGGATAAAACCCCGCAAACTTCCTCAGAATGGTTCTATCACTTATACGGTATCACAAGATTAGCAAACCCAATAAGAAGAAGTCTTCTGCATCTATCTATCTCTCCTCATTGTCACTCTCTCTCCTCATGCGAACTTGAGTGAAAGTGTGTATAAATGAGGGAGGGAACTTCCCTATTTATACTCTTCAAGTGACTAGCCTAATACATGATTGGGGCTGACCTCTTACCCTAATAGATCTTACTTCTCTTAGAGAGACTCCAAAAACATGATGTTATACTCGAGACTATTGCTTCGACTTACAACAAAGGTTGTACCTCAAGGTCCATACATAATAATAACATCCCAAGAGGAGGAAGACACATCTCCAATGGGAGTACAACAATATATAGTGATAATATACATCAGAATATCTTCTAAAGTTACAAATACATAAACACTCCCTCTTAACTAGGAAGGTATTCTCTCTCTCCACAATCATCAACCCATCTGGTCCAGTCATCATCATAGAGTCATCATCATAGTTGTTGCCATGGTCATCATCTTGTTAATCATCGAATAATACTATCCGTCATTGAAAGTTTCTACAGAGCCAACCCTTTTTCATGTTGGGTGTAGGATTATTCCTCATCGAGGTCTTCATCATATCCTCAAGCAAGCTATCGCATAGGTACATCCTATACTGCAATAACCTGCATCTCCTATTGTTATCTCACTGTATCCAGATCATCTCTTTGTCATGTACAAATCAAAACAAAATGCACAAAGCAAGACCTAGATGCAGACCACCTGTGTTCTACCAACATAGGAGTATGCTAGGATATTTCACATCATCAATACAACCTGCAACTTACACTATGCGGGAATCTCCTAGGAGCACACCAAGTGCATTACGTCTCTATATGGTCAACCTATGTTCTACCAGCATAGGAGAACTTCCCAAGTGCACACCAAGTTCCTTATGACCTCATCATATCCACCATGGGAACACACACATACAAGGACTAATTACAACCAAACAACCTGCGTACCACACCAGGAGTTTTATGTTCTAGGTTAACCTTAAGGACTTATTAAATCTAAACAACCTGTGTTCAGGAACTTTTCCATTCAAAAAACCTTCCATGAATTGTTACGTTGGAGCAACCTGTGTACCACGCGAAGACCCCTTTTACACTCCGAAAAAACCCATGGGACTTATTACATCCAAACAACCTGCATACAATGCCAATATATTTTACACTTCAGATAACATTTACTAGGACTGATTACATCCTAAGATAACCTGCGAGATTCGCCATGACTAATTACATCCAAGGACAACCTACTGGAATGATTACATCCGAGCAACATGTGTACTACACCAGGATATTTTCTGTGTAATGTCCCAAATTTTACATTGGGTCACAATGGCCAAATCACATTTTCCATATTCATGAAAATTTTCAAAGGGATGCTAAAAGTCAAATAATTGCCAAGGTGGAAAATCACTAGCTTCCCAGCTTAGGGGTGGAAGCTTTGATATTTGGAATAAGGGGGATAATAAATGATGTTTAGATATTAAAAGGGGATAAATATTTAATAATGTAGCTTATTAAATAAATACAAGAGAAAATGGAAGTGGCAATGGAGCATGAAGACACATGGAGACTATGGGTCCCACACTAGCTAAAATTCCTATGTTAAATGGTATCTTTCTCTTGCAAATTCGAATATATGGGTAGCATAATGTTTTTGGATGGATTATAAGTCTAATATACTTGTCCATATACTTCATAGGTCAAATTTGGGATGAATTTCAACTTACATAGGAGAGGAAGAGCCAAATGGGAGTTTCATGGACACTTGGCTAGATTCCCCTTACATTTATGACATCTATGACACCAATGATGGAGATTCTATGACAGTTATGACACAAGTCAGATCTGAAGGCTGACATACTGACATGTCAAGACTGAATAGAGCATCTTAGAGGACGAATTTGGGGGTTGGAGAAGGCCAAGAGGCTCCTACTCAAATTTGGGAGAAGAGGGAAGGTGAAGAGAGAGGCCAAATGGCATAGCATGAGAAACCACACCAATTCAACTTGGATTTGTTTTATGGATGGATTTGGAACCTTAGAAGACTAATAATGTTTATAAAGTACAGGGATCAGCCATTAGAAGAAGATTTTTCTCATTTGTGAAATTGTCATTTGTGAATTGTGAGAGCTAGTGGATGACTACTTTTCTTGCTTAAGCCAATTTCGAGGGTGAAAGATTCCCATCCTAGTTGGTGTTTGGAAAGGCCACTCAGGTATTTCATGGAGCTTTTATGGAGTCTTATTTTTAGTTGTAAGCTATAGGAAAGCATGATCCAAATTTATGCAGAAATGCAACATAATACACAAATAACCATAGAAACAAATATGCAGCGGAAATAACACTTCATTTCATTAATCAATAACTGGAACTTGTTTACATACAGAATGGAAATAACCTAGCTAGAGTTCTAGTAGCTTATCTCTGAGAAGAGATGTGGCAGCTACATGCCTCTGAACTCTATGTTACAATGAGGCTCGAAGGCCTATATATTATTGAGAAACAATGGAAACCCTACACATCCAAAAACCTAACCCTAGGAGGTGAAACGCCTTAATGTGGGCCCCGTTGGATAACTTGGTACCTCAATTTCCTAGGGTCGTAACTTTAGCATACTACCTCTGTTTGACGCACATGATACATCGTTAGAAAGGTCTATTTAAGGACTACATCCATAAATAACAAATATTGAGTTCGAAACGGACTCATATTTGCTCCACCATTCGATGCCAAAAAAACGTCGTTTAGGGCCTCAAAACGGCTCCGAAAGTTTAGGACCCAAAAACTGCCAAAAATAGTAAATTGTGCTACAATTAAGGAAACTGGAAAACTTAAAGAAACAGTGGTGGGGGTCCAAGAGGAATAGGGGGGTGGCCACCAATATCCTCCTGGATCATTCCTCCCCCCTTAGGAAGCAATGTTCCCCATTGCGTTTAGTTCCTCCATGAGATGAGGAAACTTCTGTTCAACTTGGTCCCCGGTGAGCCACTTTCCCTAGTGAAGGAGTTGACAACTCGATATAGCTAGATCTTATGTTGGCGGGTGTTCTTGATCTATGTGTCCATAATCCGATCAGTTGTGGCTTGTTCCATGCAGTCGGGGTTTAACTCTGTTGATGTGAGTTGTTCTGCCACGTCTGATGTGTCCAGTAGAGGTGGAAAGTAGGGCTAAAGGTGGTCCACATTGAACACTGGGTGCAGACCGAAGAATGGTGGAATATTGAGCTCATTGTCCCCGATAGCCTTGGTGATGGTGTATGGCCCATATTGGAGCGGGCGAAGCTTGCGGTGGGGTCCAGCGAGGCGCTCCTTCTGTAAATGAAGCCACACTTTGTCGCCCACCTGGAAGTTGTGTTGCACCCAATGTTGATCATGTCGTTGCTTGTACTTGGCATTGGATCTATCCAATATGTCATGAACTTGTTGGTGACTGTGCTGAATGCGCTCAATGAAGTTGTTTGCCTTGGAAACTTCAGATTGGATATGAGCTGAATCAACCTGAGTAGCTGCAAATGGCATGGCTACGTCAATGGGACATAGTGGCTGGAATCCCAAGCCCACCTGAAAGGGGTTGTGGTTGGTTGAGTTGTGGAGGGCCCGGTTATAGTTGTGTTGTACATAGGGGAGGCTCTCATCCCATGTGTTTGGATGCTTTGAGTTGTACATGCGCAAAATGTGTACGATCATCCTGTTGACGACCTCTGTCTGGCCATCAGTCTGGGGATGGAAAGCTGTGGACTTTGTGAGCTTGGTGTCTAGAATTGACCATAGGCTATACCAGAATGTACTAAGGAACATACTGTCCCGGTCTGAGATTATAGACTGTGGGATACCAAAGTGTACCCACACTCGTTCAAAGAAAAGTTTAGCAGTGGCTTTTGCTGTGATATTCTTCTTGCAGGCCGCCATTATGGCCATCTTTGAGAATCTGTCAACGACCACAAACACAGAGTCATTGTCGTGCTTAGTAGAAGGAAGGCCTGACATGTAATCCATGGATATGGATTCCCAAGGTCGACTAGGGGTAGGCAACGGAGTATAGAGGCCTTGCTTCTTGATGGATGGTTTGGAAATGGCGCAGGCAGTGCAGGATCGGATGTACTTCCCAACGTCATGTCGAAGGTTTTCCCAATAGAAATACTTCTGCAGTACTGCCACTATTTTCTTGACCCCGAAATGCCCAGTGACCCGACTGTAGTGCGCTTCCCAAATCATCTTGGCATGCTCGCTTGAAGGAACACAAAGGTGTCCCATGTGACACAGTAGTACATCCTGGAGGTGAAATTTTGGAACTTGGTTTCCCTCCAAGAGCGTCCGGTATGTGTGGCTGAATTCTGGATCGCTCTTGTAGAGAAGCAGCCAATCAGAAGTCTCGTGCCCATAAGAGTTGAGCATGGACGTTATCGCCACGATTAGTGGTCGGCTGAGGCAGTCTGCAACATTATTGGTGCTTCCCTTCTTGTACTTGATGTTCAAATGAAATTGTTGTAGATATGTGGACCACTTCTGATGGCGATCATTCTGTAACTTCCCTCATGTCTGCATGAATTGCAGGGGTCGGTGGTCTGTGTGGATGATCATTTCCTTCCCTAAAATGTAATGCTTCCATTGTGGGAAAGCCTGTACAATGGAATACATCTATTTGTCATAAGTGGGATATTTGCAGACTGTGTCTGACAGTGTCTCACTGTGAAATGCCACTGGATGCCCTTGTTGAGTAAGGACTGCCCCAATAGCATAGTCAGAGGCATTTGTCTCGATCTCAAATGGTTGTTGCAAGTCTAGTAATGTGAGCACTGGGACACAACAGAGGTGATGTTTCAATTCTGTAAACGCCTTCTGCTGAGTTTCTGACCAAAAGAATTTTGCTTTTGCTCCTCCCTTCATGACTTGACTCAAGGGCCAAGTGATATGAGAGAATCCCAACATGAACCTGTGGTAGAAATTAGCAAGGCCCAAAAAGCTGCAAAGCTCTGTTAGAGTAGTTGGCGCTAGCCTATCCCGAATGACTTGGATCTTGGTTGGATCCACATGTACCCCATAGTCATCAACAATGTATCCCAGATACTAAACCTAGGTCATGCCAAAAGTGCACTTGTCCAAATTGGCACACAACTTGTGCTGCCACAATGTTTGTAGGACCTGTCGGATGTGGTGGAGGTGCTCTTCCCAAGTCTGGCTAAAGATCAGGATGTCATCCAAGTACACTACTACAAATGAGTTGGTGAATGGCCACAAGATGTCATCCATCAGTCTCATGAAGGTTGCAGGAGCATTCGTCAGCCCGAAAGGTATGACCAACCATTCGAAAAGGCCCTCCTTGGCTTTGAAGGCAGTCTTCCACGCATCGGTCGGCTCGATCGGTACCTGGTGATACTCGGACTTTAAGTCGATCTTGCTAAAATATTTTGCCCCTTTAAGTTGGTCCAGGAGGTCATCAATCCATGGGATCAGGTACCTATTTCAGATAGTGATCTTGTTCAGCGCCCGATAGTCAATACAGAGTCTCCAAGTCCCATCCTTTTTCTGTACCAACACGATCGGGCTCCCACAGGGTGATGAACTTGGTTGGATGTGACCCTTCTGCAGCAGCTCCTAAATTTGCCTCTTGATTTCATCATTCTCCAAAACAGAGCGGCGATATATTGGTCCATTGGGCAGTGACGCACCTGGGGTCAGATCGATGGGGTGCTTGACCTGACAGTGGAGAGGCACCCTGGTGGGTGAGATGAATATGTCCCGGTACTCCTCCATGACCTTGTCCATTTGTTGTTGTCGTGCAGAGGGGCCCTGTCTGGAGGTTGTGGCCATGATCTTCTTCTTGCCTTAAGGGTGGATCATCAAGAAAACAAACTTCTTGGTTTTGGAAATGAGCTTACTACATTGTTTTACAGTAACCAAAGAGATAGCGGTAGGGGGTGGTACCTCTGGTATCCTGTACAAATTATTTCCCAACGTAATAATAACAACGCGAGGCCGGGACTCATACACAACATGTCACTTCCATAAGTATGGTTGACCTAATAATGCATCACAAACATCAAGAGGAGCAATATCACATAATACCTCATCGGTGAAGGGCTTGATGCTGTAGGGAAAGCGGCACTGCTTGCTGACGTGAAGATCTCATCCTTGGTGAAGCCACCCCATGGTGTACGGTTGCAGGTGTGCTGTGGTCGGCAAACCCAACTGCTTCACGACCTCTGCTGAAATCAGGTTCTTTTGGCTCCCACTGTCGACGATGAACTGTAGCGAGGAACCCTTTACCCACATCTGGGAGTGGAAAAGAAGCTCCTCCTCCTCTGAATCTTCTGGTTCTTCCTTTTGGATCTTCATGGTGGCAACGGTGGTGTTGGGCTCTACATCGATAATCTTCTTCCCTCTGTCATTCCCCTTCTCGGTTTCAGATTCAGTGTCAGACTATGCATCTGATTCAGAAGCCTTTATCTCAGCCACCAATGACTGCTTAGCCCGACACTCACTTGTGTTGTGAGTGGGGCTCTTATGGAACTCGCACCACTTTCCTGCTTCCTTCTTTAGCTTTGCAGTGTTTCTCTTTGCTTGCGGCTTTGGCGAGTTTTCTTGAGTCTCCATGCCTTGGCTGTGTCCTTGGTTCTGTGGTTTGGGAGCACCTTTCCCTTACTTCTGATTTGCAGATCCAAAGTCTCTCTTTTTATGTTTGAATTTTCGCTCAATTTTGGCAGCATACCGATATGCCATACCAAGCGAGGAGATCTTGAGGAAATCCATTTCCTCTTGAATGTATCTGTGCAGACAACTGCGGTACTTTAGCACCAAATTTTTCTCTGAATCTTTGATACCCAACTTGGTGCGCAAGGTATGGAACAGATTCGTCAACTCATGCACATCTTGATCTCTTTGCTGCCACAGCGTAGTCCATTGGATGTACTTGTCCTCATAGATCCCCACCAGATAATATTGTCCCTTTATGGCATCTCAGAAAGAATTTCAAGTGGGTATGACTAATAACAGAGAGTGTTCCTCCTCATCCTTTCTCTCACAGTAGGTTTCCCACCAGTCCTTGACATGGGGGGCAGCTTTGAGTAGATAAAAAGTAATCTTTTCCCAGTCAGAAAATTCATGAACCAAGAAATACCCTTCTAATAGATTCAACCATTTATCTACGGTGTCTACATCTATTCGACCATCAAATATGGGAATGTCGAATTTTACTTCTACCTTCAAAGGGGTTGCACCTCTAGAGTGGCTGCTAGATGCAGATGCGCCACCAGTGGCAAGTCATTGAAGGATCTGGGAAAAGTTATCCATCATCGCATTCCTTTTTTTTTAAGGGCCTCCTCGAGCAACATTTTGATAGGATATTATGTGCCCTCATCTTTATTTTTGTCCCCCATGGGTGGCCGTCAGATTTTGTGAGGCTGATATTGCAAAGGTTCAACCAGATCGAGCCCTAACTCTTTATACACCGCCCTCGTTGGGGACATGCAAAGAAGGATCGAGAAAGAGCAAATTACACTGATACCACTGATCCGGATTTATGCAAGAACGCAACAGAATACACAAATAACTATAGAAACAAATATGCAGTGGAAATAACACTTCATTTCATTAATCAATAACCGAAACTTGTTTACATACAGAATGGAAATAAACTAGCTAGAGTGTTGGTAGCTTATCTCTGAGAAGAGATGTGGCGGCTACATGCCTCTGAAATATGTGTTACAATGAGGCCCAAAGGCCTATATATTATTGATAAACAATGGAAACCCTACACATCCAAAAACCTAACCCTACGAGTTGAAACTCCTTAATGTGGGCCCCGTTGGGTAACTTGGTACCTCAATTTCCCGAGGTCGTAACTTTAGCATACTACCTCCGTTTGACGCGCATGATACATCGTTAGAAATATCTATTTAAGTACTACATCCATGAATGACAAATATAAAATATGAAAATAACTCATATTTTCTTGACCATTCGATGCCAAAAAAAAGTTGTTTAGGGCCTCAAAACGGCTCTGGAAGTTTAGGACCCGAAAACTGCCAAAAATAGTAAATTGTGCTACAATTAAGGAAACTGGAAAACTCAAAGAAAATATGGAGGGGGTCCAATAGGAATAGGTGGGTGTCCACCAATATCCTCCTAGATTAAAGCATGTGGATTATTCTATTGCAGCACTCTCTCTCAACTATTTCCAGTTTTCACACCATATTCATGCCAATGGAGGGATTGCGCTTTGGGTGAGATAATGATCTCTTTTAGGAAGATTATAATGCCAATTATAGTATTTTCTGATGTTTATGCTCTTTATTTCATGTTCATAAGACTCTCAGGTCAAAATACCCAAAATAATTCATGTAAAAATGTTGAACAATGAAGAAATAGTGTCATTTCCCCACTATCTTGTTGTGGATAATTGTAATGCTGATGATTTCGAATTGGGAGAGCCTTTCATTGTCCATTTATGATTGTAATCAGTTAAATATTATCTATTCTTAATTCTTAGAAATTTTCAAGTCGAAATTCCCAAGAGTTGTATGTCGAAATGACTTTTAATGAGCAAACAATGACCATTTCCACTCCATTTTGATATATGCCATGGTAATGCTTATTATTTCGAATGGAGGAATGTATCTCTGATAATTGTATGATGGATGAACTGTATTTAATGTTTATTTCAAGTCTCATGTTCATTACTTAATCATTGGAAGCCATTTTACTCATTTTTATTGCATTGGGAGAAGATTTGGTGCATTTCCCCCAAGGGTCGAAATTGTGACTTGGGAGTTGTTTTGGAAAGAGTCATAGCATCCTGTATAAACTGAACCATGATGCATATGAGACTTTGAAAAGGTCCCTTACACATACCCAGCCTCTGTTCATAAATTCAAGTGACTTTGGGATCATTTGTGAAGTCATTTCCAACAATTACTCAAGGGGAATTGGAGCCCCAATTTGCTAGTAAAGACTCATACTTTGAACAGAAAATTAAACAAGTTTGAAGAAGTAATTGGGAGGTAAAAAAACATACATGAGAATTATATTTAAGTTATATTATCATTAATTTACCTTCAGAGAAAATTTGTAAGCATTTGGGTCAATTTGGAGGTCTAGACATCAAAACTAGTTAAGGTCAAAATTGGGGAAAAAGTGAAAAATTGGTCATTTAAAAAATTTTCAAAAAGGGACATTACAGTGGTATCATAGCATGATCTTGGTACCTGGTGTGGTCTGATATTTATGATTACAATAATTTAGGTACCACCATTAGATATTGTAACCAAAAGTGCTTTTGTTGAAGAGGAAAAAAAAAGTAGGAGAAGAAGACAATTTTGTGGAAACTATGACTAGGCATGAAAAGAGAACCTCATATGATGGTGAGGAGATAATAAAAAGCATGGAACCTATATTTGAAGACATGAACAAGAATATTATGAAAGGATTTGAATTTTTGGCTATCCAAAGATGGGAAAAATATATTGATTTTAAGAAAACCAAGGAGAAAAATGCATCAGCTTGTTTGAAGGAGAAAAAGGAGGAGACCCATGAACCACCTAGTTCTGAAATAGGTGGAGTAGAAGAAGTAGTACATGAAAACAATCCAAATTCACTCCCAAGTGACTCTGAAAAATATGAAGAGACATCACATGAGTATGAAGAATTTTTTATTGAAAATACTGAAGATAATTTTGAGACACATGCTACCTTGGAAATGAAACAAAGAGCATCTACTAATGGATGCTTGAACTATGAAGGAGTACCTACTGATGGGTACTCACAACTCTATGTTGGTGACATAGATATAATATTTCAAAATGTTGGTGCAAGCCAAAATTCCATTAAACATGAAAATGAATACCTTGTAGCAGTTGAAGAAGAAACAAGATCAACTTCCCCCTCACCACTTGAGCTTCATGAAGTTGGTCCAAGCAAGAAGGAAGAAGATGAGGAGGTTCATTTACAAGAGCCTAATTTTCTTGAAGGGTCCTTAAATGTGAATGAAAAGAATATCCAAGAGGCCCTTAACATACTCCATGACACTCAAGAATTGGTATCAAATTCTTGTTGGAGAGCTACTTCCTTGGAGGATCCATCCTTCCTTGAAGACATGGAGATGATCCAAAGAGCAATGTGCAACATCAAAGGGAATTTCATGTCTTTGATTTTTGATAGAAAAAATGTCATTGAGATTATTGAATGGTTACATGAATCCTACTTGAATAATAATGAATTTATTCATAAGTTCACAATTCAAAATGAGCAACTTCTTGAAAAGTTGCAAGACACTTGTTTTTCCTCCTATGTTTCAGATTCTCAAATGGTGGATTTTTTGGAGGATTCTCATGACATGGTGGATCATGAGAAATTTGGAAATTTGAATGTAATTGATGTATTTGAAGATGTAATTGAAGAGATCCAAATACTTGATATGGTTGAAGAGGAACTTGAACTGTCTCTTGATGAAGGGTATGCAATTTTTAAAGAAGAACATGATTCCTCTACATTGGAACCAATCTATGACAAATGTTTCACACTCTTGAAGGAGCTGCATAATACTACCCCTATGGATCCTTCACATTATGAAAATTTTGCACTTACTGATCATTTGGGTGAGTTGGCTCTTTCTCCTACATCCTACACTTCTAAATTTTGTAGCAGTCATCCTAATGGTGTATGGGTGAAAGGTTTCTTCATAATGGTGCCACATGAAGAGCATGGAAATTATATTTCTCCTTTTGATGATGGAATTATTAGAGAAACATATTATTTACATTTGCAACAGCATCCTTGTTTACATTATGATTATACACATCTACATGGGTGCACCTATGATGTTCATTTGATTCACTTGAAGACTCATGGTTTTTCTTGCTCAACACTTTGTTCATTTGATGTTGGAGGAACTTCATCCAACACTTGGGTGGATATGATTGAGGAACATTATTATTGGCAGCGACATCCTCTGTTATTTCATGATGATATACATATTCATGGGTGTATTTCTTCATTCACTTCTTGGATGAAAGAAAAAATGGCTGATTATTATTTTGATGCATATTACATTCTTTGGGAGCAGCATTATAGGAGATGGGATCCTCACCTATGTCATTAGATAATATTTGATTGGTCACTTGAAGCATGTATGCACTTGGAAAATGGTAGTCTACTCACTGGGAGGTATAAGCACTTTCATGACTTCTTGGTGAGGCACCTCCTTGATGTACATTCTTATTATGTTGTTATATACTTTGATGATATATATTATGCACTCATTATGTTTAGAAGAATGCATACAAGAAAATGGGATCTAGGAATTCTCTTTCCAAATGGTATGGGTTGGAGAACACTCTTAATTGTTGGAGTGCAATGCAAGCAATGGGACCCTGGGATAGTTTTTAGTCCCATTGATTTAAAATTCTTTAGGAAACAAGTAGTATGGAAGATGGATTCCCCATTTAATAAGGTGATTTTAGTCAGAGTAGTGCAGCAGCAAGCATGGTGGTTCCTCTTTGAAATCCTCATGAAATCTCAAAGACTAAAGGTGGGAAGCTCAATGGTAACTTCAAAGAATCATACATAAAGCAGGTTCTTCAACAACCATAGTTGAAATTGCTTGAGGACAAGCAATATTGGGAAGGGAGGATTTTTAGTGTCCCAAATTTTACATTGGGTCACAATGGCCAAATCACATTTTCCATATTCATGAAAGTTTTCAAAGGGATGCTAAAAGTCAAATAATTGCCAAGGTGGAAAATCACTAGTTTCCTAGCTTGGGGGTGAAAGCTTTGATATTTGGAATAAGGGGGATAATAACTGATATTTATATATTAGAAGGGGATAAATATTTAATAATGTATGTTATTAAATACATACAAGATAAAATGGAAGTGGCAATGGAGCATGAAGACACATGGAGGCTATGGGGCCCACACTAGCTAGAATTCCTATGTTAAATGGTATCGTTCTCTTGCAAATTCGAATATATGGGAAGCATAATGTTATTCGATGGATTATAAGTCTAATATACATGTCCATATACTTCATAGGTCGAATTTGGGATGAATTGTGACTTACATGGGAGAGGAAGAGCCAAATGGGGGTTTCATGGACACTTGGCTAGATTCCCCTTACATTTATGACATCTATGACACCAATGATGGATATTCTATGACAGTTATGACACAAGTTAGATATGAATTCTGAAATACTGACATGTCAGGACTGAATAGAGCATCTTAGAGGTCGAATTTGGGAGTTGGAGAAGGCCAAGAGGCTCCTACTCAAATTTGGGAGAAGAGGGAAGGTGAAGAGAGAGGCCAAATGGCATAGCATGAGAAACCACACCAATTCGACTTGGATTTGGTTTATCTATGGATTTGTAACTTTAGAAGACTAATAATTTTTATAAAGTACAGGGATCAGCCATTAGAAGAAGCTTTTTCTCATTTGTGAAATTGTCATTTGTGAATTATGAGAGCTAGTGGATGACTAGTTTTCTTGCTTAAGCCAATTTCGAGGGTGAAAGATTCCCATCCTAGTTGGTGTTTGGCAAGGTCACTCAGGTATTTCATGGAGATTTAATGCAGTCTTATTTTCAGGTGTAAGCTACAGTAAATCATGTGGATTCTTCTATTGCAGCACTCTCTCTCAACTATTTCCAGTTTTCACACCATATTCATGCCAATGGAGGGATTGCGCTTTGGGTGAGATATTGATCTCTTTCGGGAAGATTATAATGCCAATTATATTATGTGATAATTTATATGCTCTGTATTTCATGTTCATAATACTCTCAGGTCGAAATACCCAAAATAATTCATGTAGAAATGTTGAACAATGAAGAAATAGTGTCATTTCCCCACTATCTTGTTGTGGACAATTGTAATGCTGATGATTTCGAATTGGGAGAGCATTTAATTGTCCATTTATGATTGTAATAATTTCAATATTATCTTTTCTTAATTCTCAAAAAGTTTCAAGTCTAAATTCCCAAGAGTTGTATGTCGAAATGACTTTTAATGAGCAAACAATGACCATTTCCACTCCATTTTGATATATGCCATGGTAATGCTTATTATTTAGAATGGAGGAATGTATCTCTGATAAATGTCTGATGGATGGACTGTAATTAATATTTATTTCAAGTCTCATGTTCATACTTAAGCATTGGAATCCATTTTACTCATTTTTATTGCATTGGGAGAAGATTTGGTGCATTTTTCCCAAGGGTCGAAATTGTGACTTAGGAGTTGTTTTGGAAAGAGTCATAACATCCTGTATAAACTGAACCATGATGCATATGAGACTTTGAAAATTTCCCTTACACATACCCATCCTCTGTTCAAAAATTCAAGTGACTTTGGGATCATTTGTCAAGCCATTTCCGGCAATTACTCAAGGGGAACTGGAGCCCCAATTTGCTAGTAAAGACTCCTACTTTGAACAGAACATTAAACAAGTTTGAAGAAGTAATTGGGAGGTAAAAAAACATACATGAAAATTATATTTAAGTTATATTATAATTAATTTACCTTCAAAGAAAATTTGGAAGCATTTGGGTCAATTTGGAGGTCTAGACATGAAAACTAGCTAAGGTCAAAATTGGGGAAAAAGTGAAAAAATTGGTCATTTAAAAAAATTTCAAAAAGGGATATTACATTCCGTTCAGACAACATATCTCATTTACCATGTGAAATCTCATGCATCTATGTCTTCTAGTCTCTTGTCATCTCTAGCATATCGGGAATGATTATTTCCAAGGATAACCTATAAGCTTGGCCAAGACTAATTACATTCGAGGACAACCTACGGGACTAATTACATGACCAAGACAACTCGTATCTCCGACTATGACAAAACTCATCACTCCCTATTTTTAGGGGTCTCGTTTTGGATCACACCAAATATTTATTTGAAGTACTTGAACTTCACTCTGGCTAGAGACTTGGTAAATACATCGACTATCTGTTCATCTATTGCCACGTACTAGAGCTTTATTGCTCCTCTCTTCACCATATCCCTAATATAGTTGAACTTGATATCTATGTGCTTCGACTTGTCATGGAACACTAGGTTCTCTAAAATCCTCACACAACCCTTATTGTCACAAAATATACAAGTCGCTTCTAACAGGAGATCAAATAAATCAGCTATTAACTTCCGCATACATACTGCCTCACAACTAGTTGAGCAAGTAGCAACATACTCTGCCTCAGCCGTACTTAGAGCCACACATGACTGCTTCCATCTAAACCATGAGATCATGCTAGATCCTAAACTAAAGCAGCAACCCGAATTGTTAATCCTATCATTGGTGCTACCTTCCAAATATGAATCAACATAACCATTCAGGTTAATCTTCTAATTCGCATCATACTTGAGTCCATAATCCATTGTTCCCTTTAGATACCTCAATACATGCTTTGCAGCAACTAGGTGAACATGTATTGGATCCTCCATAAACTTGCTCAGGTTGTTTACATCAAAGCATATGTCTGGTCTCGTATTCGTTAGGTACATCAATGAGCCAATCATCTAATGATACATCGTGGCATCAACTGACTCTGATGAAGCATCGCACATAAGCTTCAAGTTTGATTCCATAGGTGTGGCTATCGCTTTGCAGTCCAACATTCTAAATCTCTTCAAAATATCCATTGCATACTTTCCTTGACTAAGGAAAATCCCATCTACACTCTGCCACACCTCCATGCTTAAGAAGTAGTGCATCATCCCTAGGTATTTCATCTCAAACTTAATAGCAAGTATCCTCTTTTCATATTCAATGAGTTTGTCCTCTCTTGTAAGGAACGAGTCATCGACATATAGCAAAAGCATCATTGGTCTTCCGCCTTCAACCTTGAAGTAAAGGTTGGAATCCGCTTTACTCTTAGTAAATATCAGGCTCATCAACAAGATATCCATCCTATTGTACCATATCCTAGGTTCCTGTTTCAATCCATACAAGGCCTTATTCAATTTTCACACATGAGTCTTCCTGTCATGTGTCTCGAATCCCAGTGGATGTTCTACGTACACTTCCTCCTCGACTACACCATTCAAGAATGTTGTATTGGAGTCCATCTGGTGCATCTTCCATATCATAACAACAACCAATGCAAGTATAGATATAACGGAAGTGTACATTTCTATGGGTGCAAATGTCTCCTCTTAGTCTATTCCTTCTTTCTATGAGAAGCCTTGTGCCACAAATCTTGCCCTGTGTTTTTTGATGCTACCATTTGTAGCGTGCTTGATCTTGTATATCCATTTTGAAGTCACGACCGACTTCCTTTCCAGTCTCGAAACTGTCTCCCATACATCATTCTTCATAATCAACTAATATTCCTCGATCATGGCATCCTTCCATTCTTTCTTTTCTGCATCCTCTTCATAATTGGAAGGTTCCTTGAAAATGATGTCACACAGCAGGGCCACATAGTTATTGTAAGGTTTTGGTATTTTCATTTCTCTATGCATCTCTTCTAGAGTGCCATACCTTTTTGCATCCTGTATGAGATCCCATTCCCATGATGGTTTCTTCTTATGGGAGTCCTTCTTGTGAAGTGTTTCTACAGGTTCTTATGGTTATGCCATGTCATGATCTTCATGGTCTTCTGGAATTTCTAGTTCCATTGTCATATCTCAGACTCTCGTTCCTTCAGGTTCCTCGACCTCTTCAATAGGTAGCCTCCTGGATCTAGAGTATGTTGAGTCCTCATCAAAGGTTACATCTCTACTTATGTCGATATTATTGAATACTGGGAAGTATATTCAATAATCCTTTGATGTATCACTGTATCCTATGAATATTCCATTCCTCCCAGAAGGATCGATCTTGGTCCTCTTCTCCTTTGCATGGATATGTATGTACATTGGGCAACTAAATATTCTGAGATGGCTTTCTTTTGGTTTCTCTCCTGAGAAAGAAACTTCAGGAGTCTTACTGTCAAGTACTCAATGAAAAGTACGGTTCTATACATACACGGTTGTCCTTGTTGTTTCCTCCCAAACATGCATTGGAAGATCCTGGTCATGTAACACTGCTTTCACAACTTCCATTATGGTTCAGTTCTTTCATTCTGTAATGCCATTCTATTAAGGATTGTATGGAGTGTTAAAGAAATTTAACTACAAAAGATATTATATTTTGTACTATTATTGTTATTACCCCTTTCAGATATGTTGTTCCTCCTATTAGGGATGTCATTTATGTAATTGATCATGTAAAGTCTTGATGTAAAACCTCTGTTGTAAGTCGGGTCAGTAGTACCCACAAAAGTATTATTAAAATGTAATTTTGACTCTACCAAGGCAAGTCAGCCTTGTTGGGTTATTAGGATTCTCCATTGATCAGTATATATAGGGGAGGTGCCTCACTCATTTGGACACACACAAAACTCAAGCAGTTCCACTAGAGAGAGAAGAAACGGTCGATCTAGAGAAGAGGAAGTAGTCTATTCTTTTTCTTTGGATCTTACACTATACTTGGGTGAAGTATATATAAAGGAAGTTTTGTTGGGTTTTCTTCCCCACTCGGGTTTCCCAGGATAAATTTGTGTGTTCTCTTTTGTTATGTTGTGTTTTTTATTCCTTTAGTGATCCTTTGTTCTATTTGCAAAGAAAACTTAACATTGTATCAGAGCCAACCTAAAAGAATACTTTGTGCATCAACTCATCCTGCAATCCAACAAGCTAGGGTTCACTATTTCAGAGACCTCGCTCCACAGTTCAGGTGGAAAAGAAGGTCCATTCAACTTGCCCTAGGAGGGCTCATCTTTTTGTTGAAGCAGTTTTTCATTTTGAGCATTTTCACTTTTTGACCTATCACTATTGTCGGGAGAAACTAGGGCATCAAATTTTTCAAGTTTTCATCCTTAGATTCCAGAAAAGCAAGATACAATCTAGCTCGCCTTAGGAAGGCACATATTTTCCTCCTCTCATATCTACAAGTGATCTCAGCTAGAAAATTAGGGTTTTCTAGTCAAACCCTAGGTCATCCTTAAGCTGGTTCCAGAAAAATTCCTCAAACTAGTAAGTATTATCTCCTATGTTTCCATTTGAGATTCTCATTCATTAAAATATGGCAAACATTAACAATCTAGATGAAAAGCTTGAGGGATCAGAAAATTTCATATCATGGAAGTATAGAATTATGCTCATCCTCGAAGAGCATGACCTAGATGGATACATCAAAGAAGAGGTCAAGGAACCAGAAGGAGAAGAGGAAAAATCCAAGAAAATAAGGATATGATCAAATTCAAGAGGATCATAACTGAATCTATTAAGGATCACTTGATCTCCTAAGTGTCCTCAAAGAATACTCCAAAGTAAGTGTTTGATGCAGTAACCAATATGTTTGAAGGGAAAAACATCCATAGGAGAATGACCTTGAGAAACCAACTCAAGGGTGTGAAGATGCAAAAGGAAGATACCATGCAGTCATACTTCTCCACAATATCTCAAATTAAAGAACAATTAGAAGCCATTGGTGACATGGTAGAAGAAGCTGAAGTTGTGATGACCACTCTAAATGGTCTTCCAAGAGAATGGTATTCCTTCATCAGAGGAATATGTGCTAGAAGAAAGCTAACCAAATTCAACAAGCTATGGGAGGAATGTGTACAAGAAGCAAGAAGGTTAGAAAATAGAGAAGAGAAGTTAAATGAAGATAAATATCAAGCTCTAGTTGTGCATACAAAGAATGGAAGAAATAAAAGGAAGGATCAAGGATCTCCTACAAGTAGATCACTAGAACTCAAAAGAGGTAAGAAGTTTAAGAAGGATTACTCATCCTATGAATGTGATAGATGTCATAAGTTAGGACATATCTCCAAACATTGTCCACTTAACAAAAACAAGTTCAAGAAGAAGAATGGAAAGTTCCATGCCCATGCAACTGAACAAAATGAATCAGATGAAGAGAGGACTAGAGAGAATGAAGAATCTAAAGAATAATATGTCTTGATACTTGGCTCATAGATAGTGGTGCTTCCAAACATATGATAGGCCACAAAGATTCTATGTCATGCCTCACTCAGAAATATTATCCACACAAAGTACAACTTGGAGATAATTATCAATATCCTATCAAAGGAATGAGAGAAGCTTCCTACAAGATGAAATCCGGTAAGTCCATGAAAATAAAAAAATATTATATGTTCCAGGTCTAAAGGAGAATATTATTTCTATATAATCTCTAAACAAGAAAGGTTTCAGAGTTTCCTTTGTAGATGGTGAAGTTCCTATGTGGTCAAAAGGAAAAATTATAGATGACGTAGTTGTAATAGGTATTGAAGAAGGAGGGATCTGCAAACTAAAAGGTCATGCAGACTCAGCTTTCACGACTTGTACTATCATTCCATGTGAACTATGGCATAGAAGACTTGCTCATGTAAACTACAAATCATTACCAATTGTGAGCAAGGTAGTAACAGGTCTACCGAAAAATCCATATCAACAATGAAGGGGTATGCAAAGGATGTGCTCAAGGGAAGAACACCAAGAATCCATTTCCATGCAGTAATAGTAAATCAAAAGGGATCCTAGAGATTGTCCACTCAGATGTGTGCATACCAATGTCAACTACTTCTTTAAGCGGGTATGTCTATTATGTCTCTTTTATTGATGATGACTCACGTAATACTTGGATATATTTCTTGAAAAGGAAAGATGAAGTATTTGAAAAGTTCAAAGAGTTCAAAAATCTTGTGGAGAATCTCTCTGAAAAGAAGATTAAGATATTAAGATCATATAACAGAGGAGAATTCACTTCAACTGAATTCAAGGAATTCTGCAAAGAATCTAGGATTAAGAGGGAGCTTACTACACCCTATAATCTTCAACAAAATGGAGTAGAAGAAAAGAAGAATATATATATCATGGAAGCAGCCAAAGCCATGATTCATGATCAAGATATACCCATGTATTTATGGGCTGAAGCAGCAAAGACTGCAATCTATGTTTAGAAGAAATTATCCCACAATGCACTTGGAAACAAACTCCAGAAGAAATGTTTACTGGTGAGAAGCTTAAATTCAGCCACCTGAAGATATTTGGTTGTCATGTTTACCCACATGTTCCCAAAGAGAAAATATCAAAGTTGGACCCCTCAGGAAAGAAGGGAATATTTGTTGGATATAGTGATCAATCGAAAGCTTATCGAAACTATATTCCAGGTTTTCGTAAAATTGAGCTCAACAGAGATGTCACATTTGATGAAGATGCAACTTTCAACAAATCTAGAAAGACCCATGTGGATGAAGAAGAACAAGAAACTACCGAAGTAGTAGAGATCAGTAAACCACCAGCTAGAGATGAAGAAGATCATATACTAGAAGTTGAGGACATGGTAGAATCACAAGAACATATAGAGACACCTCCTGAAACAATATGAACAAGGAAAATACTAGCTTGGGCTCGTGATACAATTGAAGAAGCAAAAAGATATGGTGCACCAAAAGGAAGCAAGAGACTAAGACTTCACTCCATCTACATAACATTAATGTGTAACCTTGTTGACAAAGAACCTACATGTTTTGAAGAAGCCTCAAATAAGAAGGAATGGATGGATCTCACGATTGAAGAAAATCACTCTATTTTAAAGGTTGATGTTTGGGAAGTGATTCCAAGACCAAAGGATAAATCAGTGGTCTCTTCCAAATGGATTTTTTAAGACAAAGCATTCAGTTGATGATAGTATTGAAAAAGTTCAAAGCAAGATTTTTCGCATGAGGATTCTCTCAAAAATAAGGGATTTATTATGAAGAAACTTTTGCACCAGTAGCTAGATATAACTCAATCAGAACCATTCTTTATTTGGCTTCTAAGATGAGATGGAAATTACATCAAATGGATGTAAAGACAACTTTTGTAAATGGTGTCATAGAAGAGGAAGTGTATATTGAGCAACCTATGGGATTTGAGACACATGCCAAGAAAACACATGTGTGTCGACTAAATAAAGCATTATATGGATTAAAGAAAGCACCCAGAGCATGGTACAGAAGAATTGATGACTTCCTGATGAGCTTAGGATTTTCCAAAAGTAAAGAGTATTCCAACCTTTACTATAAGATTGAAGATGATGTGATCATGATATTAATGTTGTATGTAGATGATCTATTTTTGACACGAAAGGAGAAGTTCATCAGTGGATGTAAGAAGAATCCCATGACATAATTTGAAATGAAATATCTTGGCATGATGCATTACTCTCTAGGTCTTGAAGTATGGTAGTTCCTAGATGAAATTTTCCTAAACCAAGGAAAATATGCAATTAATATCCTAAAGAGATTTGGGATGTTGGATTGTAAGGAAATGAACACTCCGAAGGTGACAAACCTAAAGCTCCTAAATGATGACTCTTCGGAAAGAATAGATGTAATATTATATAGACAGATTATCATCTCATTGATGTATTTGACAAATACAAGACCAAATATATGTTTTGTCATGAACACATTAAGTTAGTATATGTTGGAACCCAGACATGTTCATCTAGTTGCAGAAAAACATGTGATGAGGTACCTAAAGGGTACATTGGATTATGGCCTCGTATATGTAGTTGATCGTGAGTTTATATTATGCGGTTACACTTATACATATTGGGCAGGAAGTGTTGAAGACAAAAATATCACTTCAGGATGTTGTGGGATCGGGTGTGATCTCATGGCTTAGTAGAAAACATACCAATGTTGCGCTCAATACAGCAGAGGCTAAATACATTGCAACATGTTCAACCTATAGTGAAGCAGTATTGCTTCGCAAATTATTGATAGGATTATTTGATACCGAAATGGATACAACTGATATTTATTGTGACAACCAAAGTTGTAGTTAACAGAGAACTTGGTGTTCCATGAAAATTCAAAGAACATAGAGATAAAATATCATTACATCCGGGATATGGTGCACAGAAGAGCCATAAAGCTCTAGTATGTTCCTACCGAGGAACAAGTTGCATATGTGTTAACTAATCCTATTTCTCATGTGATGTTTGAATATTTTAGAGATAAGCTTGGTGTAGTCTGAAAGGACCTCCCTGGAAAGAGGGAGTGATGATAAGGATTGTTATTGATGATGAGATGGAAGCTCAGTATATATGTGATCAAGTGCCTATAGATAATGTTGTGTTCTGGCATTCATTTTCATATATTTTGGTCTGAAAATCATTTGCGAACGTTGTGGTCTGGCATTAATTTCCAGATGTTGTGTTCTAGAATTCATGTGCAGACGTTGTGGTATGGCATTCATTTGCAAACGTTGTGGTCCTACATTCATTGAGGACATTATGGTCCTGCATTCATTTGCATACTTTGTGGTCTAGAATTCATTTGCAAATGTTGTGGTTTGGCATTCATTTGCAGACCTTCTAGTCCTGCATTCGTTTGCAAATGTTGTGGTCCTGCATTCATTTGCAGACATTTTGGTCCTATATTCATGTGCAGACGATACAACATTTTTTTATGTTGTGGATGATTTCGCATTAGGTTGCGATTTTGTGTTTATTGTAGATGATGTTCAAGATAAGGATGAGATGTGATGCTCGTGATGATGCAAGGAGATGTGATGCTCGTGATGATGCGATGAGATGTGAAGCTTGTGATCATGTGATGAGATGTGATGCCCATGATTATGCGATGATATGTGATGCCCATGATGATGTGACAAGATATGATACTCATGATGATGCGATGAGATGTGATGCTCGTGATGATGCAAAGAGATGTGATGCGATGCTTTCTATGATATGTTGAGAAATGATGTTCATGACGTGATGATCGAGATGTGATGTTTCGTGATGGCGATATTCCACGGATAATGATGATGTTGATATAGTTGTGAAAACTTCCTATGACGTATAGGCTTGGCAGTCAGTTGTACAAATGTATTGTTGTGTTATAGAATACCTTCCTTGTTAAGAGGGAGTGTTCAAGCAATGTAATTGCATAATATATTCTATTTTGTATTATTATTATTATTACCCCTTTCAGAGATGTTGTTCCTCTGATTAGGGATGTCATTGATGTAATTGGTCATGTAAAGTCTTGAGGTAAAACCTCTGTTGTAAGTCGGGTTAGTAGTACCCATAAAAGTATTATTAAAATGTAATTTTGACTCTCCCAAGGCAAGTTGGCCCTGATTGGGAGGAGAAGTTGACCATGTTGGGTTATTAGGCTTCTCCACTGATCACTATAAATAGGGTAGGCCTCTCACTCATTTGGACAGACACAAAACTCAAGCAGTTGTTCTAGAGAGAGAAGAAATAGTCCATCTAGAGAAGAGGAAGTAGTCTAGTCTTGTTCTTTGGATCTTACTCTATACTTGGGTGAAATCCATATAGAGGAAGTTTTGATGGGTTTTCGTCCCCACAAGGGTTTCCTAGGATAAATCTTTGTGTGCTATTTTTTTATGTTGTGCTTGTTATTCCTTCAGTGATCCTTTGTTCTATTTGAAAAGAAAACTTAACATGGAGTGCTCAACTCCCTCTTAATCCCAGACTCTCTGTAGATTTCCTTGAATTATTCTTAGGTGAACTCTCTACCATTATCTGACCGTAGAGTCTTAACCTTCCTTTAGTGTGGTTCTCAACCAAGTATTTGAATTCCTTGAACTTACCGATTACTTCATTTTCCCTTTCAAGAAATATACCCAAGTCTTATGTGAGAAATCATCTATAAAGGAAACAGAGTACACATACCCGCTTAATGAGCTATAAGACATGGGTCCACATACGTATGAGTGTACTATCTCCAGTATTCATTTAGCTTTACTTTCACTGTTGCGAAATGCCTTCTTTGCATTCTTTCCTTCTGCACATCCTATGCAAATGCCTTCATGCTTTGCTTAGATTTCTAGAAGTCCCGAGCCTTCTTTTCTTGCAATCGATAGTGCTCTGTAATGCACATATGCAAGCCTTCGGTGCCATAGTTCACATGGTTCTATTGACCTATGAACCAATGCTTGTTCAGGCTATCCCTTTAGTTTGTGCAAGCCTTTGTCTTGTTCTCCAATCATTGTTGCATCATCTATTGTCTTTTCTTTAGGCCACATTAGAACTTGACCATCGACAAATGCAGCTCTCATTCCCTTTTCATCTAGTGCAGAGATGAAGAGAAGATTATTCTTAAACCCTGGAACATATAGCACATCCTTTATCTTTAAAGATTTTCTAGAGTCTGGCTTGTATGAAGCTTCTCCACTTCCTTTTATGGGGTATTGATGACCATCCCCAAGTTTCACCTTGTGAGGTGACTCATGCTCAAACATATTGACGAATTATTCTTTGTATCCCATTATGTTTTTAGATGCCCCACTAACCACAATCCAATAATTGCTTCCATATGAGATAATGCCTGTGAGTGCTGATATTAGCACATACTCCTCATTTGAATCATCCTTCTCTCTTTTGAATCTTTTGTTTGTTGGTTCATTGTCTTTGATGATGTGAGCATGATGCCTCTTCTTTTTGTTGGGAATTATGTTTGGATAGAAAGATACGACTCCTTGAGGCGAGTTGCTCAACAAGGTCCTTTTATGAAGACTGAGGTGGGAAGCTTTCGAAACTTGATGCCCTAGTTGCTCGCGGCACCAGTGTCAGGGAAAAAAATGAAACTTCTTCAAATCTGATTATGCTTTCCACCAAAAGATGTGCCCCTCTAGGGTGAGGTAGCCTAGCCCTCTTTTCTTAATGATATGTGGAGAGAAGACCTTGAACTAGGAATCCCTAGTTTCCGCTACTGCACAGTGCCTTCTTTCATAGAGGCTCTGATACCATGTTAGTTTTTCTAATCTAATTAGCTTAATTAGGATATTTATCTGAATGAATAACAAGTACAACAAGATACACATGATAGAGCAGATACACAAGACACAAATATTTTCACCAGGGAAACCATAAAGGAGAAAACTCTGCAAACTTCCTCATAATAGTTTTGTCATAAAGACTGTATCACAAGATGAACAAACCCAATAAGAAGAAGTCTTCTACAATTATCTATCTCTCATCCTTGTCACTTTCACTCTCCTCATGCGAACTTGAGTGAGTATATGTGTGTATAAATGAGGGAGGGTGCTTTCCTATTTATAGTCTTCAAGTGACTAACCTAATACATGACTAGGGCTGACCTCTTACCTAAACAAGACCAACTTTTCCAAGAGAAACTCAGAAAACATGATGTTATACTGGGGACTATTTCCCCGACTTACAGCGAAGGTTGTACCTCAAGGTCCATATATAATAATGACATCCCAAAAGGAGGAAAACACATCTCCGATGGGGATACAACAACATATAGTGGTAATATACGTCATAATATATTCTGAAGTTACAAATACATCAATAGATGATGAGGAGGAGGAGGAGGAGGAGGAGGAGGATGGTGATGATGATGAAGATGATGATGATGATGATGATGATGGTGATGATGATGATGGCGATGATGATGATGATGATGAGATGCCAATGATGATGATGATGTTGTTGTTGATGCTAATGATGATGATGATGATGATAACATTGATGATGTTGATGATTATAACATTGGTGATATCGATGATGATGATGAGGATGATGGTGATGGTGATGGTGATGATGATGATGATGGTGGTGATGATGATGTCAATGATGATGATGATGTTAATGATTCTAATGATGATTATGATGATACCATCGATGATGATGATTATGATGATACCATTGTTGATGATGATTATGATGATACCATTGATGGTCATAAAGATGAAGAAGATGATAATTATGATTCTGTTATAACTAGATATTGTTATTATTTTATCTGTTCTTTTTGTCCTATTTTTCAACCGTTGGTTTAAAATGATTTTACATTTTATGTTGATTTTGAGAATTTTTGACAATCAGTAATTTTTGTTGGATTTAATGCTTTTAATGGTTGAACTATTTCATTATATTAGTTTTAAGGTTTGTCTTTTGGGATTATTAGTTAATATGTATATCTTTAAGCTTTCAAAAACTTATAATAAAAGTTTATTCCAAGTTTTTCTTTATAATCTAACCCTCATTTTTTAGTCCTTTGACAAATATTTTCATGAGGAGATTCCTGTAGCAGCTATGTTTTTCCTGTTTTTGTCATTATCATTGGGAGAATATTACAAGGTGATGGAAACAAATTCTGGAAAAAAAAGAGGTTTTTGTCCACAACAAACTCATTCACAAAAACCTCTCTTAGTTTTGCAACAACTACTATCGTTTGACAGATTCAAATTCATCTTTGTGTCCTATTTTTAGGGTTTGAATTATTTAATAATTTCCTGTTTTAGTCACAAATGTCCAGAAAGTATTCCAATCAATTGAAGAAGAATTTTTAAAAACCAAGAGAGGTTTTTGTTAATAATAGACTCAATTAAAAAAACCTCTCTCAATGTTTTCACAGGTGTCCCGGATCGATAGATATGAAGGCGTCTTTGAGAACCAAATTTTCAGAAATTTGCCAAATTTCCCCAATTCCGGTTTGCTATTTTTGGATTAATTGTCTTTAAAGATTTTGAGTTATCATGTAAATAATTGATGTAACTGTTTCAAATTTCGACCTAGAAGGTAGTTATGGAACTAATTTACCTTTGTAATGATAAAAGGAATACAAACATACAATTTTCAGGTGGGATTTTTCACTCAAGGAGAGGCTTTTGGAGCTTTGATTTCTCAAGCTAGCATTTATAACTCTTATGTAAGTGGATGACTGTTATTGATTATATATAAATTGATAAGCCCTTTTACCTATCATGTTTTTTCATTTTTGATCTGGTTGATTGCTCAGTCTACAATTTCATTTCATGTTTAAAGGTTTATTCATGTAAATGGTTGTAGCATGTGGGTGGAATTAGTATTTCATGTGTAATGTTTATGGCTTATTGGGATGTGTTTGATCTCCAGTTTATCCAACTTGCATGATTCAGTTATGTATTAGCTTGAGGATGTTTATTTCCTCCTTGCTTATGAAGTTTTTAAAACCAAAACCATAAACCAAAACCATAGACCAAAACCCTAAAAGCTATTTTATTTAATTTTACTTTTGAGATTGTGTTGGCTTGTTCTTCTAGTAGTATGAGAACAATTTCTGGCACTAGATTCTAATGAGGATGAAGATGATGAGGAGGAGGAGGAGAATAGTGATGATAATGATGATGATAATAATGAAAATGATGATGATAATGAGGAGGAGGAGAAGGAGGATGAGGATGACGCTGATGAGGATGAAGATGATGATGGTGGTGATGATGATGATGATGGTGATGATGATGAGGAGGAGGAGGAGGAGGAGGAGGAGGATGATGACAATGATGCTAATGATGATGTTGATGATGACACTGATGATAACAATGATGATGGTTATGGTGATGATGATCATGATCACAATGATAACATTGATGATGATGAGGAGGAGGAGGAGGAGGAGGAGGATGATGTTGATGATGATGAAGAGGATGATGGTGAGGATGATAGTGATGGTGATGATGGTGGTAACAATGAATGATGCTGATAATGATGATAATGATGATGCAAATGATGATGGTAATACTGAAGATGGTGATGATGATGATGAAAATGATGACCATGATCATGATGGTGATGTTGATGATAACAATGAAGATGATGACGATGATGATGATGGTGATGGTGATGGTGATGGTGATGGTGATGATTATGATGACGATGATGACGACGACGACGACGACGATGATGATGGTGTTGATAATAATGATGATGGCGATGATGATAACTATAATGAATATATAATAAATAAACATTAATAAATAATTCTTAACAAAGAGACACCTTGATAAGGTTATGTCTCTTTATGAAAGGGCACCCATCATGGGTATTTATACAAGCAAAATTCTCATTGTAATATCATCACTTATCTTATAAAATATATTTTACATCCATACATGGATTACTTATCTTATTTGCACTGGGTATTCCGGTAAGAAACAAAGTTTCTTTGTTCCATTGGTATTAGAGCTAGTTTTTGGTCCCGATTGTTGGCCATACCTTCTGATCAAGTTCAAAATTCTTTGAAATTAGTTCATTAACCACCAATCAAAGAAAATTCTGCACATTCCAAAAAAAAAAATCGTTGACAAGCCTTTGGCCACTCACTTAAAAAAAAGGGAAAAAAAGAAGAAGAAAAAAGTCATTGACCCCATCTCGCGCAGCTCTCATCCTTTGTCGACATCCCCTTTCGCTCCACTTCCTCTGCTCCTGCACTTGCTTTCCCCTTTGCTCTTGCCTCCCGCCTACTCATATCTCCCTACTCCTCCACCTACCAACACCCCCCTTGTCTGTTCCCCTCCACGCATATCCATAACCCCTCCTACTCCAATGAATTCTTCACAGACCGCAATATCATTCATTTTATTCATGTTCCATACCTCGATCCCCCACACCACAACCACCTTATCCATTTCCTCACATCCCTTCCACATTCTGCTCTCACCATGTTCTCCCATCTCCCCGCGTCAGCCCATACAACTAAACTATGCCCTTCTCTCCCTTCACGCTTCCTCCACCCACCAACCCTCATCTCTCTGCACTCACCCTCACCTACAACTCCTCTATTCCCATGCCTTCCCACATCCTCCTCCTCCCTGTGTGTATTCTCCTCTTCCATGTGCATCTTCTTGTACATTGTGCTTCCCTCACGGCATCTCCTCCCGCGTCTATCTCCCACTTCCACACCACTTCATATTCGTGGCCTACCAACAACTCCACACCTCGTGCTCCCTCTACTGTGCCCATGCCCACTCCAAGCCACGATCTAAAAACTCCATGCCTCCGCCTCCACCTCTCCTTCCTCTTCCCCACACTACGTCCTCCTCCTACCCACTACGCCTGTGATCTACCATTCTCCCACCGCAGCTTTTTCCCAAACAACTATCCTTTCTCCCGCCCTTTCCCACGCTAGCCTCTAATCCATCCAACACATTCACACATGCCACTCCACGTTGGCTAGTTCAAACCCTAACTTGTTTTTCAATAAGATTAAATACATTAAAGCAATATTAAATTATATTAGTTTTAATATTTTAATTAAAAAAACTATATATTAAAAGTATATATATAGAAGCATTAAAAATATTATTATTAATTAATTAATAATTATTATTATAAAATAAATATAGCAATTATTATTTTATTAAAATAATAATTACTTTTGGAAAAAATAAAAAAGAAGAAGAAAAGGGTATTGAACCTAATAAGAAGGGTATTTAACCTAATAAGAAGGTTATTTAACTTATTGATATATTGCTATTATTATAGATATAGTTATTATTTTTAATAATAACTATTGGAAAAAAATCAAAGTCAAGAAGGATTCTGTCCAAAAATCAAAAGGGAAGAAGACAAATCGAAGAAGTCAAAGTCAAAGGATAACTATCTATCGTCATAGAAATCAAAGTTAAGGAAGACAAAAATAAAAAGAAGATATTAAAAAGAGCAGAAATCAAGTCTCGGAAGATATTGAAGAATTATGGATTCTATTTATAAATCTAAAATTTGGACCAAGTGTCCTTATTGTGAAATGGAATTCCAATATCCGACAGTTTTTAAGAATGGCAATCGCTCCTACCCAATATGTGGTAAATATTTTATCATGAAAGACGAGCAAGGTAACTCACAGTTGCTGTCACAGAAACTTGAAAGCTAATTAGGATACTACAAGGAAAATAATAAAAAATTACAATTTGAAAATGACAAGGAAAAGTATTTTAATGATTTAATAAATACCAAATTGAAAAATCGCGGCCCCTTACCTTTTTCTTATGCAAAACATCTAGATTTTTAGTCCACCCAATCTTGGATCTTCGACTTCATCGGGTACCAAAACATATCCCCTTCACAATGATCCTGGTCCTGACAATGGAGGCATTTGTTGGCTCGCTTCGACTAACCCAGGTTCAACCTTCCATCCCAACCAACAAAACCTAAGGCATCGGCTCGACAAAACATAGCCCCGTCGGCAACACCTGCAATGCAAATGAAGTCTCACCTGAGATACCTATGGGAATTGCAAGAACCAGGTTTCCACAATGTAGAATGGGATTTCTCCATGGTAGATTTTGACAGACAACCCAACGATGTAGATATGTGAACAATAATAGACATATAACAACAACATATAGAAACATATATATCTAAATCACATTTACCACATTTTCAGCACTATTACTCCATTTCATCTTAAACATTATCAGTCACAACAAAATCAAAAGGCTTTAGACATAATAAACATACACCATTACACAGGGATTTTAACGTGGAAACCCATACGGGAAAAAACCACAAAAGTGATCTTCTTATGGAATAAGTTGTGTTTGAATGCTTTGGTTTGCACACATAGCCTACATACATCTCCCCAAATCACCTTTACATTATATCCACACACACACAACTTGTGGATCGACATTACATGCTCTTAACGACTCTTATTCACTCTTTGCACTATGACTTACAACAAACTTCTTTAGATCTCACTCTCGACTGTCTCCCTCGAAACCAAAACATAACCAACCCCTAAATCCCAACCATTTTACATTTCTATAGGCTCTAACGACCAATTTTACATCCCATGCCCAGTACCTATAAATGGACAAATTTTCTAATTAACTCACCCCATATGTTTATTATTTCCCCAAAAAATGCCCAAAATTTTGGATCTGACCTATTTCGTCTTCGCTCTGTTGAAGCCTTGTTCACACTGCAACTAGATTCCTCAAAACTTTCGGGCCCTAATTTACACACTTCCCTAAGGCCAACAATGTCCCATGAGCGTAGTATCATTGACAAACTGTTGACAGGATTGATGATCATCTAGGGGATGAACCTGCATCCCCCTTTGTCCCTGGTTGGCCTGCATATACTTAATGGTTCTTCCCAGTCCCTTTGCCATGTGAACGAAGAGAAAATGAGACAGGGGTTCCCATTGCCTTATACCCTAGACTGTTTAATAAGACCCACTAGAACCCCATTCAAAATAATATAAAAGAAGGCCAAGAAGATGAGAATCATAATCCAATGAATCCACTCCTTCTTGAACCCAAACACCTTCAACATCTCTCGTATATATTGCCAATTGAGATTTGCATAGGACTTTGCAATGTCTAGCTTCATCATCATCCTTGGGATCTTCATTGTCTTAAGGGAGTGAATTAATTCATGAACTAGAATAATGTTGTCCATTATTTGACGACCTTCCACAAACCTGGACTGCTCTAAAGAAATCAAGCAAGGGAGGATGGGATTCAATCGCTTAGCGATCACCTTAGTCATTATTTTGTAAATATCATTGCATAGGGCAATAGGTCTGAACAGTCCGGGAGTTTCAACCCATTCACTTTTAAGGATGAGAGTGAGGAATGCAGAATTAAAGGCTAGGAGGATATGCTGCAACTGCACGAATTTTTCCACAATTCTCCACATTTCATTCTTGACTAAGTCCCAAAAGTGATGGAAAAAATTTACAATAAACCCTTCACATCCCGAAGTCTTACTATTTTCCATATTCTCGATTTCCTCTTCCACTTCCATCATCGACAACAGTTTCATTAAAACCTCATTCTGGTTGCTAGTGACCAACGAGGGGATGTGTTGGGTGATTTGATCAATATCCCTTCCTTTGTCTAGGTCGGGTTTCTCCAAAATATCCTAAAAGAAATGAATGAGTTCCCCTTCAATGTCCTCCCTGGACTCCAGCCTTTAATCCACCCCATTTATGAGCGTGAGGATATTATTTTGGATACAGTGTTGAATCACCGATCGATGGATTTTTTTTAATTATGTTCCCCTTCTTTAAACCAGGTTACCCTGGATTTCTATTTCCACGGGATTTCCTCTTGTCTTTCTCTTTCCATTAGTTGAGCTATCGTGCAAGACTCGTCTTCATAGATTTTAGGCGAATAAATTTCCCTCATCCCATGCACCTGAATCTCTTCTAAACTCCTTTCCAGGCTCCTTTTGTTAGAGAAGATGTTTCCAAATTCCTCTTTGTTCCATTTCTTGATTCTTCCTTTAAGAGATTTGAGCCTTTGTTGGAATTGGTACATACTCTATCCATCCACTTGATCTAATTATTCCCACCACTGATGCACTTTATCCTTAAAATTAGGGTGACTAAGACAAAATTGTTCAAAGCGAAAGGGCTTCTTGGATTGAGATACCAACCCACCCCATCATAAACATATTGGCCAGTGATCTGAACCCACAAAGGGAAGAACAAGGGTTGAGAATTCACTTCCTAAATCCATGATTGTTTCCAACACTAGGGAATGGTCAAGATGGAAATCAATATGCTGATCTCCTCCCCTTTTGTTGTTCCAAGGGAAGAGGTTTTTTCCCGTGACAATATTAACTAACTTCAAGTCCTCAATGGTCTCTCTGAGGAGAACATTTTCCTCCTCTAGTCTCCTCCTTCCTCCTTCCTTCTCATCTAGGTCAGTGATCATATTGAAATATCATCCTATTACCCAGTTTCTTCCCGCAACTCACCTATGGAGCCCTCATAAGGATTATACAATCCCCACCTTTTATTGGGCCGAATAAGGGTCATAAACATTGGTGAGGACCCCCCTAAATGCAAAAATTGTCACCTGGAATTCAACTAAGATAGCCTGGGGATAGGACATGAACCCTGATAGAGTAACCCTACTAGGGTCCCACAAGATTCCTAGGCCACCTGTAGATCCCAAGACATCCATCCCAACCCCATCACATCTTTCCCAGGCTTTTCTTCCTACCTCACGAAGTTGGGATTTAGGACATTTTGTTTTTTGCAAGAATATTATTGTTGATTTTTCTCTCTAAACTTTTGTCTTAAGTATTCACTTTTTGAGGGCTATTCAACCCTCTTATATTCCAAGTTATGACCTTCATTGAGAACACAAAACAAAATTAGGAGCCCTAGGGTAGCCCTAATTGTAGGGTACTGACCCGATTCCACCAACTTGAGTCCCGCTTCACCAATTCATGCTGGTTCATTTTCCTCCCAAATTTCTTTCCCATCTCCACATACTTCCTCTTGTTATCCTTTTGGGGCCCTGACACAATCCCTAGGGGGGCCATGGAATGAGCCTTTATGATTCCAACTTGTAAATGGGAGACCTACTCTTGGGGCACATATCCCTTCTCTTTGTCATCGCAAACTTATTTGATCCCTTCAAGATATAGTTCCCTTATGTCCATATCCTTCCCATCATCTTCTATCTTCATCCCCTACTGGATTAGGATCTGCTCTTCCTCAACTTTCTTCTGACTTGCCTCCTTTCCCTACTTCATTGGCTCTAGTCTTGGACTTCTCAAATTCTCAATTAGGGGGTCCTGCTCCATATCATTCTCTATATGTTCCTCTAATACTGTGAATTGGTTAGAGACTGTGGGATGTTTGTCCACCTTAAGGACTTCTTGTCTATGACTGCCCCTCTTCTGAGATGGCCCCTTTAAGAATCCTTGCTCATCTATTGCCTTAGACTGGTTAGGTCTGTGGGGGGGCTATTTTTAGGGCAATCTCTAAAAAGGTGCCTGTACTCATGGCATTGATGACATCAAAAGGGAATCAGTTTGTAATTTAAGGGTTGCGACTAGTCAAGTTGATGGCCTTAGGGAGGTCCTTTGATAGATCCATATAAACACAGATCCTTGCATATGTCGTGTACTTCTGAGCCCATGTATGCTTCGATATATTGATGAAGGACCCCAATGTATTACCAATGTCCTCCAAAATTTATGGATCCCAATATTCCCCCAAAAGAGAATACAAATAGATCTATATCGACGTTATTCTCATATCCTCCTTCTCCGGACAAAACCTCTTCTTCCAGGGTCTAGGGACGAGATCAACATAATAGAAGAAATAGGCCCCTCCATCCATCACCGTTAGTTTTGGTCTTCGAGACTTATAAAGCTTATGGTGAAGAAACCCTTGGATCTGAGGTGAAGATCGTAATGACCCTTTGATTTCCAGGTAGAGTTAATCCACCAAATTAAGGATTTTCTAATGGTAACATCCCCATAAATTTTCCAATTAGGGTGTGGTCTTTCATGTATTGGATGCAATCCCCCAGTCTGTTCGATTTGATCTACATTGAAGGAATTAGATCCGATTTGGGAAAAAATTGCCTTGGACGCCACCCTCTAAAATCGTCATTGATTTGTTCCTTGTTTGATCGATCCTTCTCCTCCCATTTCATTCAGCGAAATTTGAATACTTCAACCTGCACTCTCGCTACCGTGTCCTTGGGGGAGGAGTAACCTCCTCCTTCCATCCTCTCCGCCACGAATTTTCATCAACCGTCCACCTTTATGTGTCGCCGTGAACTACAGAGATTAAACACTCAAGGTTGTAGGAGAAACCCTAGCGAGAATGTTCTCATCTCCTAACATGCTTATTCAATTGTCAACCATTGATATGGAGTTGAAAATTAGTTATTTTGAACACTTTCGGATTTCATGTTTGACATGTCACCATTTTGAACAATCGACACTCTAAGACAAATATGGAGGTAATGAAGACATGAATGCACATGTAAAAGAAAAATTGATTTTTAAAGTGACTCCATGTAAATGCTACAAAAACTTAAGATGTGTAAATATTAACTCTTCTTCCCTATATAATTGTGTACATATTTATATTTACTTTTTTTTGTTTTTGTTTTTGTTCGAATGCCCATCACTCGATGCTAGTGCATTGAACCATTGGCTAAGAAACCGCAAACATAGGGGCATCTAATCCGTCAAAGTCACCCAGGGATCGCACCTAGCTTGGGCCACACCAACCCTTAACATGGTTGGATTTTTTGGTGTCTCCTGCCAACTAGCTCACCCCTAAGAGGAATTGAATACGGGTCACCCTTTTGATAAAACCCACACCTTAACCGAATGAGCTAGCGAAAATTGTCACATATTTATATTTACCTTCACTTATTTTTTTTCCAAGAAAAAAAAGCATAATTCTATATCATCCGAGGAGAGACAAAATTACATTTTGCATATATGCATAACATATTCAAAAATACCCACCGAGACTATTCTTTTCCATGGTTCCCAAATTGTCTCAAACATCAGTTTTCAGAATGATATGCACATAATATCATATATGTAGGCCCTGCCCAATCATAAAATCTAGTCATGACAATCCAGTCCCAAGAAAACTGAATACAGAAAGACTAATAGTCCCAACTACTTAGTGAAAAATATATATAGTCAAATATAATGTCATAAGATCCAAAATCCCTCAAGAAGAACACAGTAAAATCAGTGAGACACCTCCTGTTCAAAAAAGGGCCGATGGTAGAAAGCATACTCCTCATCACCTAATCGTTCCTTAACCTTCCAACTGCCTGGATCCAGCAGGAGCCCCGCCTTCGAAGCAAAGTCCGCCTGGCAGTTATTCTCCCTGTATACATGTGTAAAAGTGATCAGATTAAAGGACTCCACCATCTCCCAGATAGTTAATAATATGTTTTCTAACATTAAATCACTGCATGTTTGAATTCTTTTAACCCAATTGATCACATTTAGAGAGTCACCAAAGATATGAAGGGATCTGCACCCCTTTTCTGCTGCAAAAATGAGGATGAATTGAAGGCTTAAGAGCTCAGCGTGATTATTACTACCGTCCCCCAGCCCCGCAGACATTTCAAAGAAATGATTTTCATTCACATATAAGATAGCGCCTCCACCACAAATGTTATTTTGTGAGGCACTGTCGAAGAAACCCCAGGGGGTCGACCTGTCAATCACAATGTCCAAACCCTCCCTTTGTTTTGATCAACAGTCGCGTAGGAAGAGCAGTTGCCAGCCCACATACCATTCCAGCTATGATAGCCAGTGTGCATTCTTTGCCAATGAAAATAAGCTTATTACGTGCCAACCAAATTCCCCACGTTACCAGCAAAGGGAGAACATTCATAATTTCGGATGATCCCAACCGACGCCAATTTTCCCAAGCCTTCAAAATAGAAACGCCCTCCCATCTGCACGTCCTATTTAATTTCAACAGAGTGCAGACTTCTTTCCACACCTCCACACAGTAGGGGCAAGAGAGAAAAAGGTGAGAAGTCGATTCTCCCTCATTCCTGCAAAGAGCACACCATCCCGGCCCAATGAGCCCCCTTCTGATGAGATTCTCCCAGCTGGGAACTTTGTTTTCTAAGACACACCACCAAAAAAGACGTGTTTTCGGGGGACAGTGCAATTTCCAGATCTTCTGCCACCACCATGTATTATGTCTATCGAGATTCTGTGCACTCATCAGTTTATATCCTTCCTTAGGGGTATAATTCGCACAAGCGTCCCCATGCCATATTAGTTCATCCTCCACATGCCGAAGAAGGATCATGGAAGATCGAAGGTCCCCCATAAATCTGCTCAGTTCAATTCTTTCCAAATCTTCCAATTCAAAATCCGAGACCGGTCGCCAAGTCTGTAACCAGCGGGTCACCTGGACGGGAGCAGCCAGCTGAGAGAGGAAATGAACGCCTTGCTGCCTTAAGGAGGCCACCAGCTGTTCGGATAACCTGAAGTGGCCATTACTTCCAAGCCACGGATCAATGCCTACACGAACCCTCTTACCATTCCCAACCTTCCACATCAGAGAATCCTCAATAACGTTAAAGGACTTAATAACCGCTTTCCAGTTGACCGATCCACCCTTATGACTTTTATGAGGCCTTCTGATCCATTCAACAATAGATTCAGGGGAAATATATTTTCCAATCATTACCTTGGTCCACAGATTGTCCGAGTGAATCATCCGCCATCCTCCTTTGGCAGCCAACGCTCTAGCAAACAGGAAAATGTTTTTGAGGCCCCAACCCCCCTGAGATTTAGGCCTTGCTATTTTTTCCCATCTAACCCAAGGGGTAACCGAGGCATTCTGGTGACCACTCCACAAAAAATGAAGACAAATCCTACGAGCTTTATCCAATATAGCACAGGGATCCATGATAGAGACATCCAATAGACAGGAATAGCTTCCAAAACAGACTTTACCAGAATAAGACGCCCAGCTCTAGACAACCATCGATTACTCCATGAAAGAAGGTGCTTCTCCAGCTTCTCTATCAACCGCGTCCAGTCCTTCTTCAGATAATTGTTTGGTTTTAAACAGAAGCCCAAGTATTTAAAACTAGCGTCCATCGAGACCCGAAGATAAGGAAAAAGAGTTGCAATCCGTCTTTCCTCCCCTGCATCCATCCCATGAGTCGTGATGGTAGACTTCCCTTCATTAATTTCCATGCCCGTAGCAAAGGAAAAGAGGTCCAGTACCCCAGAAATAGTATTAACATCCTGAGCGGTTCCTGAGCAAAAGATTAGAACATCATCCACAAACAGTAAATGGGTTATTTGCAAAAGTGGAGCAACAGTGATTCCTTGCAGATTCCCTTCTTGATGAGCTTTCTTCAGAAGGCGACTTAAACCTTCAGCCACAAGTAAAAAAAGGAGGGGAGACATAGGGCATCCATGACGTAGACCTCTCTCCGCATGAAAGAAAGGGGATGCAGCTCCGTTGATAAGCACAGAGAAGGATACAGTAGTAATGCAGCTCATAACCCACCTGACAAAAGCAATCCCAAAACCTAGATGGATTAGTAGCATATGTAAATAGAGCCATCTTACCTTATCATATGATTTGGATAGATCAATTTTCAGTATTGCCCGCTTAAGTTTCCTAGTCTTCATACTGTGGAGGCCTTCTTGTGCCACTCCTATAGCCTCATGAATTTGTCTTCCTTTGAGGAATCCAAATTGTTCCCCTGAGATATGTTCCGACAGCAGCTCCTTCAACCTCCGGGCAATGACCTTGGAAATCACTTTGTATATACAGTTGCACAGTGAGATAGGTCTGAAGTCATGCAGAGATTTAGGGTTGTCCACCTTAGGGATGAGTGCAATGAAGGTCGAGTTGAAGCATGTCGGGATCCTTCCAGTAATGCGAGAGTCCTCCACAACCCTAAGAATATCCATCCCCAGGAGATCATAAAGTTCTAAAAAGAATTCAATAGTCCAACCATCTGGACCAGGACTCTTGTCCTTTTGGAAACTCTGTAAGGCTGCTTTCAACTCTTCTTCAGAAACTTCCTCCATAAGAGACCTGTTTTCCTCCTCTCCTACAAAACCTGGAAAAACTTGAGCAACTTGCATGATTGCCCCTATGTTTGCCCCTTCCGGAGCCTTAAAAAGATTCTTAAAATGTTCCACCCCAGTCTCAGCCAATTCCTCAAAGGATTCCCTCCTTCTTCCTCTTTCATCCACCAGGCTCCAGATAGTGTTCACAGCTTTCCTTCCCTTGGCATAAGCATGGAAGAATTTAGTGTTTTCATCCCCACAAGACAGCCAGATGGCCCGACTTTTTAAACGCCACGTCTCCTCCCTATCCAGCAACAAAGTATTTCTTCGCCCCACCAAACCGACCAAGGTAGCTTTTGTCTCCTGATTCAGAAAGTCTCCCCCTTCCGAGCCCATAATGGCCTCAATATCCATCTCAATATTCCTCAAATCATTATCATCTCTTCGCCGCTTATCCAAAGCCCATTTCTTGATGAGTCCTTTCAAACGGGCAAAATTCGCTGCAAATTGAAAGGTCGTCGTCGTCCTAGACTCTGGCCTAAAGGGTGACCAATTGGCTATAATCAAATCACGAAAGGATTCATCCTTCAGCCAAGTCTTGTTGAACTTAAGAGGGCTTGGAGGTTTCTTAGGCCCTATCCGATATTCCAGAAAGATGGGAAGATGATCAGAACGACCCCCATTACCCACCCATTGCTTCAAGAAGTGTTGCTGATCCATCATCTTCTCACTGACCAAAAAACGATCAAGCCTTTTAGCCACACGCCCATCTCCACACTTGTTATTATGCCAAGTCGGCTTCAGTTTAACAGGTTCAATGTCGAGCCAATCCTTCTCAATGAGCTTCTGAGTGAAGTATTCCGAAAGAGGATCCGTCCTAGCAAAAGGCCCCCAAACTTCCGCTTGACCCAAAGAGAAATTTAGATCCCCACCTATAACAACTAAATCCCCACCAAACCGTTCCGAGGAGAAAATTTTATCCCAGAAGAGGGGCCAATTAATATACGGACCATATATGTTGAAGACATCAATAGGGTCCCCATTATCCAGCCCTAACACCGTCATACCCAGAATCGATTCGAAGCCCCAAATATTTTGGGCTTTTACCACACGGGAGTCCCATCCCATAGCAAGTCCCCCCGACTGACCCTTTACATCCAGGGTCACAAAAGTCCAACCGCAAAACCAATTTTCCAGCTTTTCCTTGATAACATCACCATCACCAAGAGTCTCCTGTAACAGCATAATATCCGGATGTTCTAAGTTGAACACCCTCCGCAAGGCAGGTCTTTTGAGGGGACCTGCCAACCCTCTACAGTTGAAAGACATAATCTTCATCGACGACCCTTTTTCTGGCCTGCACTGCTCTAGGTGCCCTTTCAATAGATAATTGTTTCCCTTCAGATAAATCCACTTTTTCCCTAGACTGTGCTTTTGCCAAAAAAGATTTTCGACCCCTTCCACGAGGCACCAGGGGAGGATCCTTTCCAATACCCCCCGAAAGGTGTTTGGTCCCCGACCTAAGAAAGTAACCAGAGGATACACTTGCAACCTGTTATGGGGACCCTTCCTCATTTACATCAGAGACTAATGCATTAATCGAAACCTCCTCTAAAAATGCAGCAGATGAAGGGGTGGATGCAACCACAGGGAGAGGGGAGAGAGCAAGGTTCCTTAATTTCCCCCCCATCCAATCCATCCTAGCAACCTGAAAAATATCAGTAAAAACATTTAAAGACGGAGAAGGAGCAAAAGAAGGGATACCCGAAGGGGTCGGCCCCAGACCCGGCTGGTCTTCAGATGTAGTCCCTACCACCGCCACCTCCGAGCAAGGGATCTCTTCCTCTGTTGCAGCATCTGTAACCACCACCTCAGTAAGCACTTCATCAGCCTCAGAAGAAGAGGGTCCCCTGGAAGGAGAAGACACCCCACGGCTCGATCCAGTCCCTCGATGCCCCCGATGAGAATCATGACCATTGATCATCCTCACCCCCAGGCTACAGTCCGCCGCCAGGTGTCCATAGGCATGGCACCTCCTGCACCGAAAGGGGATGTTCTCATAATCCAACTTCTGCTTAAAGAAAGTATAACCCCAGGACAAGTGAATTTCCTCATAAAGACCCTCGCGCACATTGAGATTCACCAGGATCCGGGCCACCCTACGCAGCTTCGTGACCTTAAAGGATAAATCTGCCTCCAAAAAGGTTCCCAGAATATTACCAATACTGGTAAAATGTTCCTCAGTCCAATATTGCCTTGGCAATGCCAGGAGCCGAACCCAGATCGACACTACATCCACCCTTTCACGAGAGGCATCAAAATTTGGTGTCCAAGGTTTTAGCATCACGGGGCATTGGTTAATAAACCAATTCCTTCCAAGCACCCAATTCACATGTTCTTCTTGGAAAAAATTTAGTGCGAACCACCCCCTGGTAAGGCCCTCCAATTCCGGTAGAACCCCCAAATGTTCAGCCCAATAGGAAGTGACCCATTGCTCAATCCCATGAATAGACACATTCTTACCAATGATTTTACCTACCATAGTCAAAGAAGCCATCTGCATAATCTGAGACCATCGGATGTCCTCCCCCAGCGCATAGGAGCAAGCCACTTTCTTATTCTTCACAAAAGCCTTCCGACGACGATTTGTGCCACTGCCTCCAGCCCAAAGCCCCACAGGTGCAGTTCCACCACCTGAATCACTTGAGGGGCCAAAACCCTCCGTTCTTGAGATCACATAATTCGCCTTTTTTGCCCCCAAAACAGAAAACCCTGCTACTGGTTCAAATCCCTCCTCGCCAGGCTCACCGGAGACTGCCTCACCCTGAACAGCCGGAGTTAAATCTGCCTCCAATGCTACAGGAGGGGGAGAGTCAACAGGATCTCCCGGATTTACTTCGGCCTCCAAATCCACAGGAAAAAGAATGTCTTCGTTCACCGGCTCACCAAATGTTGCCTCTTTCTTACCCTCCGCGAAAACTGCCGAATCCTCCTGTGCACACAGAGGAGAGTCTACATAAAAAGCCGACGGCGTGAAAGCCCCCCCAAAATCCTCATGCAGAATAGACGGCAGAGCAACATCGCCCCAACAAATATTGTTTAGCCCGCCCAACCCATAACCGCCCGGGGAATAACGGAAAACCCCTTCCGGCTCCGGATCCACCGAATAGTCCACCTCGTCCTCCAAACCCATCGCGATCACCGGAAAAACCCAAGTAAACGGTGACTGCTTCCTCCCAAACGGTGACCAGACGCAGCAAGCCCCACAGTCTGAGCACCCAGATTACACGGCACCCTCAGCAATTTGAACATAAACCCCAAAACCAAAGCTCCCCATCGATCCAAAACAAAGACAAAAAAAACTATAAATTGGGACCGTCCAGGTGTAAACTTGCCATCAGGATCCTGACATCCTCTCCGAGGACTGTCATGGTCAGATCAGGCACGCAGGCCGAAGCCCGGTCGATCGACCCCATAGCCCTATCGTACAGAGAGCCATTCCCATAAGTTAATTCCCTGCCCATCTTCGGTATGCATGATATAATTCATTTACCTTCACTTATACATATATATACTTATAAAAATTAAAAATTGAAATAATTTATTATTATTATAATAAATCTAGATGTATTTATTACTTTTAAAAAAATAGTTTAATTTTTTTAATGTATTTGATGATCAAAATGTTTCAAATTCCATCATCGTTACTTAACTAATAACCGATATTTAAACAAAACATTATTACTTTATTCATAATTATATTTAAACAAAACATTATTACTTTAATCATAATTAATCGTCATTTTAACACAAATATAGTTTCCTAACAACACAAACCATTTAATAAGCCATACTATTGTATGATTAGGTGGTTTTCTTTCACTACAGTAAATTCTGATACTAAACACTATGTAATGGTAGTCACAAGGATTGGATCCCAAATGAAAAAAGACAACCCACCCTACTTAGATGAGGACCGCCAAAGAAGACAACCCACCAGTCCCACCCATCCTTGACATCTCCCTTATTATACCTGCCTCAGCAGGTATATTGTAATCGATTGCCTTTTGACTTTGGTTGACTTTGCTCTATTTTGATGCAGGTTTAAAAAATTAAAATCTGTTTTGTAAAGTATAACTTAGGGATTTGTAAAATATTTTTTTTAATTTTGTTAAAAAAACTATTTTGTCAACAGCTGATTGGTGGATAGAAGATAATGTCAACTTTGGGATTTGGTATCTGGATTTGAGTTGACATGTGTCCACATGACGTCATAATAATAAAAATAAAAAAATAAAAATCATAATAAAAATTATATCCATTGACGGAGAAAGGTTTGGCGTCGGTCACCACCAGCGATTGGAGCTTTTTTAGGCGCATAAGCTCTACCTCGGGTATCAATTTCTTTCTTGATTCATACTGATATTTTTCAACTTACATAAATTGTTGTGTTAAAAAATGATGTAGAAACTGATCAAAGGGTTCTTGATGCAGAAACATTTCGCTTCCGCGTAGAACGCGGAGAAACATACCTTCTGCGGATTGTGAACACTGCACTCAATAGCGGGCACTTCTTCAAGATAGCAGGACACGAGTTTACAGTTGTAGCAGTGGATGCTTGCTACATCAAGCCATACAAAACAGATGTAATGGTCATGTCTTCCAGCCAGACTGCAGATGTTCTTCTCACTACCAACCAGTCTGTGGGCCAATACTACATGGCCGCCCGAGCATATAATAATCAGGATGCAGCTGCTTTCGATAACACTACAACTACTGCCATTCTTGAGTATATTGGAGATGAAAATTCTACGACTCCAATTTTGCCTAGCCTTCCCGCTTATAACAACACTGCGACTGTCACTAACTTTAGCAGAGCACTGTGAAGCCTGGCTTCTGAGGAACACCCAGTAGATGTTCCGCAGGTTATAGATGAAAGCCTCATCTTCACAGTTGGACTCGGGTTGCTTCCGTGTGAAACTGGAAGCAACTGTTCAGGCCCCAACGGAGAGAGGCTCAGTGCAAGTATCAACAACGTATCCTTTGTAGAGCCCACGATCGCACTGCTTCAGGCTTATTATTACGCCATCAATGGTGTCTTTACCACGGATTTTCCATCAAAACCAACTGTTAGTTTCAACTACACGAGGGACGATATACCCCAAAGTCTTTGGGCACCTGATCCTGCAACAAAAGTGAAAGTATTTGAATACAACTCGACAGTTCAGCTGGTTTTTCAGTCAACAAACATCTTCGTGGCAGAGAACCATCCAATGCATCTTCATGGCTACAACTTTTACGTTGTTGGAGATGGCTTCGGGAACTATAACCCAGATACCGACCCGCTTAACTTTAATCTGGTTGATCCCCCACTGCGCAACACAGTAATCGCTCCAGTGAGTGGGTGGGTTGCCATAAGATTCAGAACTGCCAATCCAGGTATATAAAGACTTGCATTTTATTCTTTTACTAACTCAATTCCATCATATTTAATTCTTTTACTAACCAAGAAAACTGTTGATGTGTGAACAGGAATGTGGTTTCTACATTGCCATTTAGACGACCACTTCGCTTGGGGATTGAATACGGTGTTTCTAGTGAAGAACGGTAACGGTTCTTTGGAATCAATTGAGGCCCCTCTTTCGGATCTTCCTACCTGCTAGAGAATGAAGAGTCATAATGGGCCAAGAAGCATCGTATCATCATCCTTTTCATTGAATTGCACTTTAGAGATATTGTTGAACGTAGGCGTTTAGGCCTAATTATTAAACGGGATATGAGCATTAGAGCTGTTTTGATAAAAAATAAAACATGATTAATATTAGGTAAAAGGATATAAAAAATAGTTGTATTATTAGGATTATTAGGAAGTATTAAATATCTATTAAATACTTGATGATCAATTATTTGTGACAGTGAATATCTTTATGGAATTTGTGTTATGAATTGAATACGAAAAAGTCAAAATTGTTCCGAGACGGTTTTTTATTTTTAGTTGTAAAGATAATTAAGTGTGATGTTAATATTGTTTTGGATTGTAAATATATATATATATTTTTTTAAATCATAATTTTATATACATATTTACAAAATTACATTCTTTAGTTGCTACAATATCACAAGATAGATGCCCAAACTCTTAAAATATAGTAAAAAAGATCTCATTACTATATATAGTAATGCTTTGTTTATTTCCTTTACGACTCATTACTATATATAGTAATGCTTTGTTTAATACAAATAAACAAAGCATTACTATATATAGTAATATATAGTAATGCTTTATTCTTGGAAAATCCATTATTCAAAATATTTAACTAAATTTTTTTTTTCAATTTAAAATAATTAAATTTATTTTAAATTTAAATTATAAATTTATAAT